>JAHFWF010000163.1:0-500000 GCA_022545495.1 Chrysanthemum lavandulifolium
GCCCACTGCAAGAAATCACAGCCGTCCATTCTTAAGCTTGCATCTTGGATTGCCAAGGTGGACAGGATGCCCATGTGAAGTATTCTTGTCATCTTCCTGTGATGAAAGTGATGGAGAGAGGGGATGGGAAAAATTGGCGCCAATGTTTTTGAGGGTATCTGGGTTTGAGTTTTTGTTGGGGCAGTTAATGGGAGTTTGGGTAAAAATGGGGAACAGGTTAAGGTAAGATGGGTTTAGGGAAAGGGGTTTAAAATGGGTTAAGTTAAGTTTGTAAAAAGGTTTTAAAGTGAAATGTATTGTGTTTTAAGGTTTAGTGTTCGGTTTTGATTTTATTTTCCCCACTCTCATTCCAAATATGCGTCTCGGGATCCAAAAATGTAGAAAATCCACTCCCGGCTCCGTCTGCTAAGCACGTTTTCCAATCCGAGCTCATTTCTGCCCGTTTTTGCCATGTTTTCGATCCTTTGCACCTGAAACACATAAAAAACACATTCCAAGGATATCTGCAGCATAATTGGTTATATTTCCGTGTTTTTAGACGTTTTTGTGGTCTTAGATGGGTAAAAATGATGAGTGAATAAGCACTCATCAGGTTATCACCAGCTTAGAGTTCGAGAGGAGGATATCCCTAAGACTGCGTTTAGAACCCGTTATGGACACTATGAATTCCAAGTAATGTCGTTTGGCTTAACCAACGCATTAGCGGTTTTCATGGACCTCATGAACCGAGTGTGTAAGCCATACCTGGATAAGTTTGTGATAGTATTCATAGACGATATCTTGATATACTCTAAGAGTAGTGAGGAGCACGAAGAGCATTTGAGGCTCATTTTAGGATTGCAGAGAGAGGAGAAGCTGTATGCCAAGTTCTCTAAGTGTGAATTTTGGATTCCGTCCGTGCAATTCTTAGGTCATGTAATAGATAGTCGAGGTGTTCATGTTGACCCGACTAAGATTAAGGCCATTAAGGAATGGGCGCCCTAAGAACCCATCAATCAACCGGTTTCTAGGTTTAGCGAGGCTATTATAGGAGATTCATTGAGGATTTTCCAAGATAGCTAAACCGTGACCAAACTAACCCGAAGGATGTTAAGTATGAATGGGGAGAAAAGGAAGAAGAAGCATTCCAACTTCGAAGGAGAAGTTGTGTAGTGCGCCCATCCTAGCTTTGCTGAAGGCGAAGACTTTGTCGTGTCGCGACGCTTCGCATAAAGGCTTAGGTGCTGTTTTGATGCAGCGTGAGAAGGTGATTGCTTATGCATCCCGACAACTTAAGAAGCATGAGAAAACTACACCACCCATGACCTCGAGTTAGGTCTTGTAGTGTTTGCTCTTAGGATCTGGAGACATTACTTGTATGGAACCAAGTGTGTAGTATTTACCGACCATAAGAGTTTGAAGCATATCTTAGATCGGAAGGGCCGAACATGAGACAACGTCGTTGGTTGGAATTGCTTAGTGATTATGACTGTGAGATTCGTTATCATCCTGGTAAGGCTAACGTTGTGGCTGATGCCCTTAGTCGTAAGGAGGACATTCCACCCCTACTCATTATATCCTTAGGAATGATCATTGTTTCGCCCTTACCATCTCAAATTTTAGCCGCCCAAGTAGAGGCATTGACGGAAGAGAACCGTCCTTATGAGAATCTTCATGGAATGGTAGAAAGTGAAAATGGCTTTGAAGCGTTCGATGGAACATTATGCTTGAGATGTAGTGGATACCATTTCATGGTGGAATCCGTGAGTTGATTATGCACGAGTCGCATAAATCAAAATACTCTATTCATCCCGAGCCGATAAGATGTATCGGGATATTAAGAAACTTTATTGGTGGCCCAATATGAAAGCCGATATAGCTCGGTATGTTAGTAGGTGCACGACTTGTTCTAAAGTTAAGGCGAACATCGAAACCCTCGGGACTTTTAGTTCAACTCGAACTCCGGAATGGAAATGGGAGCGGATAACCATGGACTTTATCACTAAATTACCAAGAACGGTTAGCGGCAATGGCGCTATCGGGTAATAGTTGATCGTTTAACTAAGTCTTCTCACTTCTTAGCTATTAGTGAAACCGATAGTCTTGATAAGCTTGCTCGATTGTATCTTAAGGAGATAGTATCGCGTCATGGAGTACCGATATCTATCATTTCGATAGGGATAGTCGTTTACATCCCACTTTTGGAAGTCTTCTGAATGACTTTAGGAGCAATTTGGATATGAGTCTCGCTTACCATCCATGAGACCGATGGTCAAAGCGAGAGAACCATTCGGACTTTAGAGGATATGCTTAGAGCATGTGTTATTGATTTCGGCAAAGGTGGAGAGACATCTCCCATTGGCCGAATTATCCTATAACAATAGTTATCACTCTAGCATTAAGGCCGCTCCATTTGAGGCCTTTGTATGGCGAAAATGTCGTTCTCTGTTTGTTGGGCTGAAGTTGGTGAGAGTCAACTTCTGGTCCCGAACTTGTCCTAGAAACCACCGAGAAGATAGTCTGATTAGAAATTGGTTGCAAACCGCTCGTGATAGACAAAAGAGTTATGCCGATAAGAGGCGGAAACCTTTAGAATTTCAGGTTGGAGATCGTGTTATGTTGAAAGTTTCTCCTTGGAAAGGAGTGATTCGTTTTGGAAAGCGTGGAAAAATCAATCCCCGATATATTGGTCCCTTTTCAATCCTGGAAAGAATCGGACCGGTAGCATACCGCTTGGAGCTACCATTGGAACTGAGTAGTGTACACAATGTCTTTCATGTTAGTAATCTTAAGAGATGTCTTTCGGAGGAAAAAATAGTTGTGCCTTTAAGAGATATTCGTGTTGATGAGAAATTGGATTTTGTTGAGGAACCAATTGAGATTATGGATCGTGAGATTAAGAGGCTGAAGAATAGCCGTATTCTGATTATTAAGGTTCGTTGGAACTCCCTGCATGGACCGGAGTTCAATTGGGAACGTGAGGATGTTTTTCGTAGGAAGTATCCTAAACTGTTTATGACACCAAGCAACTCGGAGTGAAACCCGGGACGGGTTTCTTCTGAGGCTGGGAGGCTGTGACAACTGGCAATTTAGGGAGTCTATTTTAGGTAACCGCATTACGCTAAATTAAACTGATATTTGCCTTTAACACTATTTTATAAACCGTGACTTGATTTTATATCGTCGATTGGTTTTTACGGTTTATTTCATTATTAAATGAGTTAACGTATGAGTTTTAACTCTATTTGGTAGGCACTATTCGATTCGGCACTAGAAAAGCCTAAAACAAGAGTTATTGTAACTTTTAGACCGTAACTCAAAAATTGACAAATAAATAGTCAAAACTCGTGGAAAAACGTAAGTAACGATGTTGGAAAGTAAAATAAATGTCGTGGGACACTCGGGGGACGATATGTGAGCTCGGGAATGAGTAAACAAGATAGATACGAAAAGTTACAACCCGAACCCCCACTTTTTCCTTAAGGCCGACGCCCCCCCTCCTATTTTATTTATTTTGAGGTCCCTAACTCATGAATATAAATAAACCACCCAACCCTCATTTGAGACTTTCATTTCTCTCACTAGAAAACACACACATCACCTCCCTCTCTCTTGTTTCTCTCTCTAGAAACCCTAATCACCACCTTCATAAAATCTGGCCATGTTCCGGCCACCACCGCCGCCACTCCGGCGCGTCCACCACCACCTCCACCACCAAAAGCAAGATCTCTTTCTCCTTTTTCCAACCATATATCATACACTCAATTTGGACTTCATTAACACCTCCAAATTCAAGAAATAAAATTCGTACTTTTAGGGTTTCAAAAGATTTCAAAGGGCTTTTGCAATTGGTGATTAGATAAGGTAAAGGGAACATGTTTTAAGCTTGATTAGGCTATAAAAAGCCACGAATTGAATTCCAGGGTTTCGACCCATGAACAATTTTTGGGGCTTTTGGGTGGAACATGAAATTAAAGCTAATTAGTAACTAAGTAAACAAGTAATTAGTTTTTGGTACATGTGTGGTGCATTATTTTGATGGGTTTTGCATTTTAGGGTTTATGTTCATGTTGTTGGTCTAGATTGTTGATGGGTTTTGTGGTTAGATAGTGTTTGGAGCTTGAATGATTGGATTTGAGTGTTGAGGAATTGATTTGGTTGTGTTTGGTTGAGACCTATGGGGCGTACGAACCAAGAAGCCCACGTTAGGGTCTTGGTTGGTGTCGTACGTGGCCTATGATTGGTCATGAGTTGAGTCGGGCCGATTTGGTAGCTTATTGATTGGTTTAGTTGAGGTTTGGATGAGGCGTGGGCCGAAAAGCTTTTAGAAGCTTGTTTGGTTCACGTGGTCTTGACCGCGACCGTGTCATGACCATTAGGGTCATAACATTGGTTTCGAGTATAGTTGATTGAATGATTGGTTGGCGAGATTGTTTTGAGTTGGTTTGGGATTGAATTGCGACGATATCACTATTAATTATGGACTTGATATATATATTGTGACTTTGAGCTACGTCGGCGTCACTTTGACTTTTTAGTCAGTAGTTGACTCCGACAAAGCCGTAACATGGGCTTTAGTATAATTTGGACAATTGATTGGTTAAAAGCCGAGAAGTTATGACTCGTGCTTGTGGACTCGAAACAAATAACGTTATGAGATTTGTAATGGGATTTGACGAAATATGTATTATATATGAAAATGATAATAAAACTATGAAATGTAAATAATAATGGGCTTTTGTACCAAAAATATCAATAACAAGATTTATCTTGTTATTTACTAGTTTTAAACGGAAACTAACGACTAATTTGGAAAGGTTTTGTAATAAATAAGTACTTATGGTTTCGAGTACACGTTTATCAATAAATGTCAAATGTGGACAATTAATATTGGATAAGTAATTATTTATTTGCGTTATGTGTGCATGGGTTACGGATAACTTAGCATTAATAGTGTTGATCCATGTGGGTAGCGGATTTATTAGGTTGACGAATCTAATAAGAGCCCGCTAGGTACGTTGGGTAACCTTATTAATGGGTGACTTATCCTTATGACTCTTTAGGATACGATTGATTTATGGGATAATAAGCGACACGAATAAATGAATGAGTTTATCGAGTTGACGAATTCGATAAGGTCTACTATTTATTCCGAAACTTATTGAACTATGGAGCTTATCGTTTAGAGGTCTCATTGTGTCGCATTGAGTTATATATTGGTTGTTTGAGTGCATTCATGGCATCATATTGAGTCGATACACCCACACATGAGGATACCAAACACTAGGATTAATGGTGAAACGAGGCGTTTTGGAAATAAAGAAATGGAGTATATTGGGGTAGATAACGTTGATTTTGAGGAATATATATATTAAGTTGGTCTACATTAATAGGTTGTGCCGAGTCGATAGTTCTTTGTCTTTGTGATTACATTATCTTACGCTAGTGATATTTGTGCGTTGATTGCTTGAGGCGAGTTTCATAGCCCCACTTTTATATACGTTTAACTACGTTTGAACTATTTTGGGGTGAGAATCATACTCTTTGTTTTGGACCGTTAAAACTATTTGGATTTCCTTATATGCTTGGTGAGTAGATAGATGTGCGATAGTTGTTGCCTTAGTCTAGGTTTAACCATGCCTAACTAAGAATAGACTTCTATCTCGACCTAGCCGGGGTTCGCAAGCTGTTCTAGAGGTTGCCACGGCATCTTGGACTAGAGTCGCAGGGCCCGAGTAAGTGATTATATGGTTGGTGATCCGGGTAGGATGCGTGCGTGTGTAAACGGTATTATTCTATCTAGGTGGTGCATAGCAAATCAACTATTATTGGTCCACTATGATTTTGTTGAACTTAAACCTATGAACTCACCGCGTAAAGGTGACCTTTTAACATGATTTCTCGGTATTTGAGAGATGTTTGGATTATTTGATGTGTGGAAGCTTGGCATGGGGCGTGGTTCAATGATCATTTCGACTACGATAAACAATGGGGACCTATTTTGTTAAACTATGTTTTGGGCCTAAATTTATATCTTGAATTAAATGTTGGAATATTTGATTTGGGATTGGTTTTAAATGGTTAAATGGTTATCTTTTATTTTACTTGTGTGCGATACCAATCCAAAAGTAGCATACGAAAAGTTGATTAAGTCTTCATTGCATCGAGATTTGGGGTGTTCTGATTGGTATCGAGCTCAAGGTTATAGAGAACTAGGTATTTTATAAACCCTAAACTATAACCGCTTTTAAGAAAAATTGATCCTCGACCGTCTCACGCCAGCTTGCCAAGCCGAAGCTTCTTATTTGATTATGGTATGAAATGCGATTTGAATTATGAGATGATATGTTAGAGGATATTGTGAACTGGTTATGAAAACGTTATGATTTAGAGAATTGAGTTATGATTTGGATATGTTAGGGGTATTCCTAAACGTTTTGGAAATGAGATATGATTATTGGTTTTGGAAATGAGATATGATTATTGGTTTTGGGAAAGTGAGATGTGATTATCGAGATATTACGGAAATTGATTTGAGTAAACGGTATATTATGATTTTGGAATTTGAACTCGATTGCTTTGATATGTGATTATGTGATAGAACGGAACTTATGTGTTTTATTTACTGGCATGTTTTGAGTAATGCGGTACCTACACTTTTAAAGCTTCATTATGTGATATATGTTTTGGTTGAGATGATGCGCTTATTAAAACTAGTTGTTTCGAACACTTATACCTACCCTATGCCGTTGTCACAGACTATGCCTTCACTAGCTTTTGATGTGTCTGTGGAAGTCCTTCTTTGTTTCTAGTTCGCCAAACATTGACTCTCATGACGGTTCTTGCGAGGTGATCCTTATGAGATTGCCCGTTACACTAGTTCATCATCATCGGATCGTCCTAGTTAGTCTAGGCGGCTCACTTTACATCGGGTTTTAGCGAGAGCCTGAGACTCCTAGGCTTGCTTATAGCACCGCCCGCATGTCCGTGTGACCACCATCATCACTATCCGTTTAGCGACATCACCATGTATTAGGAGGCCTAGATCTCCTAGTATACCACCTCGGGATTTACTGCGCGAGACTCGACTCATGGACTCTCCCCATGGATGAGGGCGAGGAGGAGTATGAGGTCGAGGAGGAGGATGAGATTGAGGAGCGAGTATGTTGATGAGGATGAGGATCCTCGGGAGGAGGATGATGAGGATATCCCGGAAGGGGTACTCCTCCATTCTGAGTCTGCACATTCTCCTGGACCAAGTTCTCCTTTGCATGAGCATGAGTCCCCTGGACAACCTTTAGACATTGATTCACCACCTTACTCACCTTATATAGGTAGCCCATTAGGATCGGAGATACCATCGGAGGATGGGGGTACGGGTCAGATCTGGAAGAGGATTATATCCCAGAATATTAGTCCAAGTAGGTTATCAGATCGATTAGATGGTGTGACAATAACCATTACTACTGGAGTAGCCATATGTTTGAGTTCGAAAACTATGGTACATTGATAACCATCTGATTTATTAGCAAATCAGCAACCATAAATGGATTTGAGATGTCTTTACCTGTAGCCGTTTGCTCAGGACTAGTCAATTGTTAGGAGAAAGAATCACCTTTGGTGAATTGAGAACCCAATATGGTATTCCACTGCCTTTACCACAAGCCATATACTTGTGGGCTAGCCAATTCTTGGATTCCAAAAATGGAATAAACCATGGTGAATTGATGACCATACAACCCTCAGCAATTAAGCATGGGTGAGTTGCATACCCTATAATTTTGAGCAAACCATTACAGCTATCAACAGATTTGATGTGTCTTTACCAAAGCTGTACCCTTTGGACTAGCCAACTCTTTGATGTACACTAGGCACAACTGGTGAGTCTATAACCATCAACAATGTACAACAAACCTGCAAGAAAAGTTAGACAACAAAGAATATACATTTTTTTTATAACTAAACAAAGAAAAAAATAATACAAAACAATACAAGATACCAATATCAAGAAAATGCTTGATGTTGCTGAAGCTGAGTCTTAATCAATCCAATCAACTGTTCAGCATGTAGCATATCATTCCTAACTGGATCTGGAGGAACGTCCAATTTCTTTCTAAGCATTCTTTCCATCAATGACACAGATAAAGGATAAAGCTTATCAGATAACATACACACAGTCATCCCACACTTTGTCTCCACCACATGCACACATGGCATATGATAAAATCTCCAAGACTCAACCTTCCACTTATGTGAATTCTTCCAAATAGAATACCCTTTACCATTTGGAGATTGAGAGTCAAATAGAATTTGAAGATCACTCAACAAGTATAAACCAGAACCCTGTGGTGAATGATTATCATAATGCTTAATGACAAGACCATAGAGAGTATTCAAATCTTGCCTATCCACCATATGAAGTATTTCCTTCAAGAAGTTAAACTTCATAGAAGAATTATCCAGCCTAAAGATGGTGTTAAGCTGTCCATCAGTCAAAGTCCAAGCAGTCAACACACCATGAGACCCTTCAAGAAAAGCATCAGCAGATCCTTCTTTAATGAAAGTTGAATCAGCAGCCTTTGTATCCAAAGAATTACCCTTGTTAGACTTATGAACCCTAGAATTATGAACCTCAGCTGATCTCACAGATCTCCTTAGAGCAATGTGTCTTCTTTTAGACATCCTTTTCTTCCTCCTACCTGGTATATAAATTTCCATTGAGATAGAAGATGATACCTTCTCAGAGGCACCAAGGACATCTTCAGTAGGAATGGAAGAAGTAGAATTAGAAGAAACTGGAACAGCACCACGCAATGCATACATTCTCTCAAGCACCTCTCTGGCCCTCTTAGCTTTAGCAGCTGCTAGTTCAGCTTTCTTACCCAACTCTGCTCCTATTTTATCAACAGGTGCAACACTAGATAATGCTTCAGAAGAAACAACATGCGGTACAGCAGAGTGAACCCGTTCAGCTGAATGTATAGTTTCAGTAGATGCTTCAGAAGTAACAACAGGAGAACTCATCTTTGGTGTAACGTCATCAAAAGAATCCACAATCTCAACTTTCTTGGTTCTCTTTGCCTTTGGAGCATCTGCACTACCAGCAACCTTCTTCAAGTTAGAAGGTGGTGTAATCTGCTTCATAATCTTATGATACATGCTATTCAACTCAGAATCAGATAAAGCCCAGACTTGCTTCTTTTTCAAACCAGACTGATAGAGAGTTGTACTTTGGTTATACACTACATTCCTCATATAAAATTTCTTTTGAGCTGCAGTTGGTGGTTTTTCTCTCTTAGCTTGAGCCTTTTTAGCAGCAATGGCCTTTCTCTTAGCAGCTGCAGCTAACTTCTTTTGATTTCCAAGAGCCATCATTTGTGCAGCAAAATTCTCACTATCAAAGTCTGCTCCTAAAATACTTTGTGCAAGAGTAGGATTGGATGCAGCTTGATGAGTATATGCATCCCATTGCTCATCAGTAATCTGAGTAGATAATTCATCAATTTCTCTTTGTCCCTCAGGAGGCAAATTTGTAGTAAACTGAGCTTCAAGCTTTTGAGCCAATGCATGACTCTTCTTCATATCTACACACTCAGCTAGCATTCTTGCTTGTTCTTGCCTTTCCTGTTCACTCACAAGATCTGAACCAAGCTCTTCATCAATCATTACTCCTGTCCCTTTGTCAGCAGGGTCCTTAGCAGAATCATCATGAGGAGTATCAACAAAAGGAACTTCAGAAGAAATATCCAAGGATGCCTCAGGAGAAACATGTTGAGAAAGATCTTCAACAGGTGTAGAAAATACTGTTAATACAAATAAATCGTAAAAACGTTTATTAATATTTTGCGATCTCTTTGTGTTTTGTTGATAACATATATAATGTTGTCTTAAGTATAATTATAAGGATACATGTTATTTTTGTAAAGCATTTACATATAATCTTTTAAATACAAAAATGTAGTAACTTAAGCATTTGTTGTAATAGTTAATTAGGATGGGTAAAAATCACAACCCATGGATCTTAACCCATACCCAAAGAGACTTGATACAATGTATACTTAGATACATTGAATCTAGATATAACGCATGGACCAACCCATGACCCATAACCAAAAACCCATGGGCAAAGAGGCGTTCCACGGATCCCTAGCTTTGTGCTAGCGGATCCCAGTGGAAGGGATCCGTGGGATCCGTGAGAACAAGTGAGGAAATTTGCTTATAAATAGAGAGCCATTTCTTCATTCTAACTCACCCTCTTCTTACTAAATCTCTCATACACTCTCATTCTCTTCTAACATATAGATCACTAGATCTAGAGAGTTGTTCTTCTTTCTTTCTATTTGTGATTCTCATATAGGTCCTTCTCTAAGGCGAGATCACGAGCATTCTACAAGTCATCCAAGCAAGGGGTCCTTGATTGATTTGTCACTCCATAAGATTTACGTAGCGAAGATCTTGTATTTGATATTTCACATATTTGTTGTGTAATAGTTGTGTTGGTTTTGTCCACCGTGCTACGGACTCGGTATCTAGCTTTGTACCGGAAAAAGTGTAAGCAACGTTGTGAAGGCTTCTCCGCCAAGTGAAGGAGTTTGTTGACATAGTGCTTGAACTCTCGAGTAGGTGACTCGGGGAGTGGAGTAGGGCAAGGAAGGTGTCCTTGTGGCGAACCACTATAAATCGGTTGTGTCATTTCTATCCCTTATCTTTATTTATTTTCTTGCATTATCATTAGATCTATCGTTCTCAACATCCATACGATTTCACATAATATCGAATCTAAAGTTTTTGAAATCAACTTAAAATCGGCAAAACTATTCAACCCCTTCTAGTTTTCCACAATTGGTATCGAGCTAAGTTTATAAAAGTTTTAAAATAAAATTGTATTTTAAAAACTTTTCGATCACTATGGGTTACGAAAATTATAAGGAAGGGCAATCTATGCAACGACCACCACTACTTGAAACTAATGGTTTTATATATTGGAAAAATAGATTCGAAACATATTTGAAGTCTAAAGATATTGATCTTTGGTATATTATTGTTGAAGGTGATTTTGAGGCTACCTCAAATGATGATAAAGGAAATTTAGTTCACATACCTCATGATAAACTAAATGATGAAATGAAGAAAAAGCTTTCTAAAAATAGTGAAGCAAAAATGGTTTTATATAATGCTTTACCGAAAAAGGAATTCGAAAGAATCTCTATGCTTAAAACCTCTAAAGAAATTTGGAATTCTTTAGTTGTAACTCATCAAGGCAACCAACAAGTTAAAAATAATAAAATTGATCTATTTGTTCAACAATATGAACAATTTTCAATATTGGATGAGGAAACTATAGATCATTCATTTGCTAACTTTAACACTATTATTACATCTTTACAAGCACTTGATGAATCCTTTTCTAGCCGTAACCATGTTAGGAGATATCTAAGGGCACTTCCATCAAAGTGGAGATCCAAGGTGGTGACAATCAAGAGTCAAAAGATTTGACAATCCTCACCTCGATGAACTCATAGGCAACCTAAAAGTCTGAGCTTGTCCTTGCTAAAGATTCCGAAGCCTCAAGGTGAAAAGAAACACAAATCTCTTGCCCTTAAAGCCAAAAGGCTTCGAGCGATGAGGAGAACTCATCTTCGAGTAGTGACGACGAAGAGTACGCTATGGCGGTAATTGTTAGGAATTAGAAAATTCCATAGTAAAGAGTCGGTCACCCCAAGTGTTATCTAGCATAAGTTAGCTTGTAGACAAATCGTTAGTTACGTTATTTATTGTTTTATTAGTTAGTTATTAGTCTAGTTTAGCATAGTGCAACACCGTGGAGGAAGGACGGGTCTTTACCCACTGTATACCTGATCCACAGGCCGATAGGAGGTCGAGTTGTCTGTAACTATAAATACCCCTTCCATCCATGGAAGGGGTGGTGGTTTTCAATCTAATATTCTACAATTTGTGAAGTAACTCTCTACCAAGAAAACACCCAACTCTCTAACTTTCTCTCTCTAATGGCAAACATGTATTTTGATCATCCAAGACCACCCGAATCATCAACACAATAATATTTGGATCCTAATAATTGGTACCAGAGCCAAGGTTGTTGTGTTGTGTTGATTTGTGTAGTTTCGTGCTATGGTTTGTGTGGTTTTTGAAACATGATTTAAACTGTTTTTTGTATATGTATGGTCGGATTATTTCTGTTTCCTTTACGTATGGTTATGCAGTTTTTTTATCAATCATTTTGGTCTTAATATGTCACATGGTGTGTCTATGTCTACATAATCTGTCTTCATGGTCAGAATATTGGTGAAGTTATTTTCGTGGTCAAAACATGGTGTGTATCCATTATTTCTGTAACAATCTGTATCTTTGAAATATAGGTGGTCTTTCTGGTCATATTCGAGGTCATAATGGGTCAAAAGGATGCATTTTTATGTCATAGTTTCTGGGTTTTGCAACTTGGTCAGAAATATTGGTCATTATGGTTCTTCCTAGCGACTTGGAACAAGATGGTTCCTCCTAGCGACTTGTGTATTCCTGGCGACTTGTTATTTAACAAGTAGCGAATTGGTTTGAAATAAGTTAGCAACTTGACTTACAAATACTGATATAGCGACTTGACATTTGACCTAGCGACTTGTTATTTAACAAGTCGTAGCTACTTGGTTTGGAAAAGGTCGTAGCGACTTGGTGTGGAAAAAGGCTAGCGACTTGGTTTGGAAAAAGTGCTAGCGACTTGGTTTGGAAAAAGTGCTAGCGACTTGGTTTGGAAAAAGTGCTAGCGACTTGGGCTAAATACCTTAGCTAGCGACTTGTTTAAATATGGTTAGCGAGTTAGTAAGATTATGACCGCTAGCGACTTGACTCAAAGACTTTGACTAGCGACTTGGTACAGAAAGGATGAAGAAGAGTTAACTTTTAAGACCATGACCACAATACCACTACCCATATTAATCATAGACCTCAGTTTGTGTCATCCATCATCAGTCCAGTGATATACTTCAGAATACGAATGAAAAATAATCTACTTATAGTCTCGACTCAAATTAAAGTAAACCAACACTATCTCAAATCCATCCTAAACCCCTCGAATTAAATTGTAAACATAACGGAAAGAAAATTTTATTGCAAAGATCTCGACTTTCATTCTTTCGATTGTAATAAATGTCACATCAAAACCATTCAAGGTCAAGCAAATGAAAGAACTAATCATCCTCACCGATCTAGACTCAATCAAATGACGTAATGAGACCATCTTATTTGAAGTCTAAGCTTCATTCATATTCGAACACTTAATGATAAATGAAAGCAACAAGGTTGTTACTTCACTTTCTTGGTTCGGTTGAATCAATAATCAAAAACTTATCACATCATAAACCTACCTTAGACCCAATGGACCTTGAAGCCGAAACTAGGACCTCTTGCCATCACTGTGGCAAGGTCGTTATGAGCCATCCCTGTGGCTTTGATGTCCAATCTCTTACCGTCCCTGTGGTATTGTCATTGCGTATGACAAGTTTAAAAGGTTCCTGGTTTTAGATTAGATGCGTTTGGGTTTGGTTTTAATGATGTACTAAGATTGGAGCTGCGTCTTGTGGAGGATCTTCAGAAAAGGAGGCGGATGAGATTATTATTTAGGGTTCGGTTAAGTTTTACTTGGCTGCACACATATGTGAGAAGTTTTAGGGATTATGGATGATTAGGGTTTCAAGTGAAGTATTGTGGTGTTTTTTATACCCATTTAATTAGGGCATTTCGTTGGTGGGATATATGGGCCAAACGACTTTTTATTAACTTGGGTCAAGTTGTTATATTTATGGATGAGATTATGTTATGGGCCGTCAGAACCTCTCAATTGACATGGGTGGTAAGCAAGTTATATGATCCGAAATGCCAATAATACATGATGTGAGATTGATTGTATAAGCTTCTAATGTGACGTGGGCTTAAACATGAGACAATTTAATCACATTTAAAATAAAATCACATGAAGCGGGATTGATTGTTTTGTGTATTTTGATGTGGTGTGAAATGTTTTTTTTGGGCCGTGAGATTATGATCAGATGTTGTATTAGATCGGTATTTCTTGAAAATCGGTTTCAAAAGCATCATTAAGTAGTAATACCAACGTCTCACATTTGATAGTTCATGTGTCATTTGTTATGGATAATATTTGCCTTATGTGATGATTGGGTTGAATTGTTACTTGGACCGCGCGTGGACTTGAATGTGGAAAGCTGGTGTTTGGATTATCATGGGATGTCACTTGGATATATTAGGACTGGTCGTCATGGAACTGGCATTATCAAGAGATTTGAGGATTATGAGACTTGATCATGAGCTTTGATGACGAGATCTGTTGATGTTTGTCGACGATGTGATTTGGAGTGATGATGAAATTTATTGTGGGGCTTGAGACTTTGGTGTATACATTTTCACAGAATTTTTTTTTTCACGGCTTGAATTGATATTTGATCAAGATTGACTACAGGGTTGTTTGGACGGTATCTATTATTTGACTTTGAAGTGAGATTTTCATGGCGTGCTTACTTATTTGGTCTTCTTTCTTTCTACCCTTCCACGAAGATGACTTGTTTGGGCATTTATAGAGTGTGATAAAGACTTGGCTATTTAGGTACGGTTGTGATTCTTTCTCAGTTTACCCACAACGTAACTATCACTTTGGTGTCTCACGCAGTTGAGGATACGTCAAGAGGTTTTGTACATTGGGTACACCGTTTCTTCTTCACAAGGATTAGTACAAGTTTAAGTAACAAATCTGAGGAATTCTACTTCATGATCAAGTTTGGTATATCGTGTTTACTTCTCCATGTGGTCACTACAATAGCCGACTGAATGCGTGATCGATGTGTTTACCAAAGTATTGATTGGTTGGTTGATGTTATTGGTGATGTTGGATAATGAACCGCTGATGAACCACTGCATGTTCCCCTAAAACAGATATTCACTGAAATCAAAAGTTGTCATTACACATTCAAGCTGACATTGTTTATGGTTTTGTCTTGATTTTGTAAAATCCCGCGAAAGAAACTATTTCTCGGTTTAAATCATAGACTTGTAAAATCCGTGACAATGGAAACATTCGGGTAATAGTAAAGTGCATTTCGGATCTATCTTACGGTTTATTCTTGGTTTTGTAAAATCCATGAAAGAAACTATTTTTCGGTTTAAACCATAGAGTTGTAAAATCCCGTATTGATGGAACCATCACGGAGAAAAGGAAAGTGTAGTTCGGGATCTTTTCGATCTTTGGTGTTACGGTTTCGCTTGAAGAAGGATAAAAGGTGTATTTCATGAATTGGATGTGTGTTTGGATTATTGTCATGGCGGTTTGGTTATTACATGGTTTTACGGGTTATGTGCTTTTAACCATGGTCGGGATGAAACCATTATCAAAGTTCGTTTAAATGTCAAAGGAGGCTAGATTTGAGCGATTACCCGAAGATGTGACAATGGCGTTAATTCATTATTATTTATTTGAGGTTGAAGTGACATATCATGGGCGAGTGTACTTAGTATCCGAAGGTATCGGGGATGGATGGATGAAGATTCTTCATGATCCTTGTTCGAGCTTATTATAAAAAAGCGAAGACTTGGAAATCTAGTTATTGTTGGGTGTCTTTACCTTTTCTTTTACCACTTGGGGAATTGGGCTCTTATCACCTCAAAATAACTATCACTTTAAGGAGTTACGTTGTAGTGCTCGGTGTCACATTCAATTGTGGATTTTCAAGAGGTAATGTCGTCTTATACTTGATGGTTGGTTGGTTGAAGAGTATAGAGTACTTAGAGATTCAATGGAGCATGAAGTCTCGGCACCGCTCTTTGTTACATATGTGCAAGTTTAAGTCACGAGTTCGGGTTAGTTTACTTGTGGTCAAATTCATCATATTGGGTTTTCTCCATCGGTTGTCACGACAAAGAGCCTCTGAATGATAATGGGGTTGATTACATGTTTTGCTAAGAGAGTGAAAAGAGAGATTATGACGTATGAACACAACAGTTCATGCCTCGTACTCTAAAGAAAAGAAAAGTGTGCGTTTGATGCGCTTTATCTTCAAAAGGAGAGAAATCTTCTTATGACGTATGAACACAACAGTTCATGCCTCGTTCTCAAAGAAAAGAAAAGTGTACGCTTGATGCGCTTTATCTTATGAAGAAGAGAAATCTTCTTATTATGACCATTCTCATCAACATGCTTCATACTTTTCCATGCGCTTGGTCATCAAGTGAACCGGGCTACCACCGATTGTTTTCTCATTCCACTTGCTCGATTATAATGAAGATGGCGACATCATGTGCTTATTTTATGGGAGAGAAGTGTGAATAGAACATTCGGATGATTTTCACTTATTTAGTCAAGAATGGCATCTCCGTATGCAATTCTTGAGGGGAGAAGAAGTGTGAATTTTTGCATTGTTGATTGATATTTGAGAATATAAATGGTCATACGGCTCTAAACTCATGTAAGAACCGAGCCTCTTCTTATCGGGTCATCTTCACATGGAGTTTTTCTTCTAAGAGCCGTTGGTTGACATCTTCACTCGGATTGATGAGTTTATCGACAAAGTGCTTCCGGTTAATGCTTCACGTATACATCAACATGATGATTCGAACAATCTCTCTGTTCTTGTTTGATGTGATTGGTAGTTTGGTGTTACCATCTTGTGTGTTCGTTCGGCACGATTCTTGATTTCCTTGATGAACATCTTTCGTTCTTGTTTGATTGGGAGAGATTTTAGTTAAGGGATTTGCAAGATGTAAGTTGATTGGGATGCTTTTTGGTGATGTTCTTGTTTTGTGAGTTGAAGATGTTAACTATCTATTCCCCAACCTGGACAATCT
The DNA here is from genome assembly GCA_022545495.1 of Chrysanthemum lavandulifolium. Taxonomy (NCBI): domain Eukaryota; kingdom Viridiplantae; phylum Streptophyta; class Magnoliopsida; order Asterales; family Asteraceae; genus Chrysanthemum; species Chrysanthemum lavandulifolium. Next base: position 16,846 of record JAHFWF010000163.1, read on the forward strand.
TGAAGAAGGTCGAGTCTATGATCATTCTACATTTTACGCTACATGTTAGAAGACTAAAGGCGAGTTGCATTTAACGATCTAAAGACTTCTTCTTAATTTGGGCATTTATCAAGCAGATTGTCGGTTTAGGGAGAGCACTAATTGGGGAAGTGATATGTCGATTTAATTCCCAATTAGACTTGCTCATATTCTTTAGCGATGACTATTATTTGAGATTGAAGTTGACTTTCACAAAGACTTCAAGCGACTTCTTCTCAACAAATTTAGGAGTATTTGGGTCACACGATAATAGTTGTGGATTAACGCATATCAAGGTGTTAATGTCTCATAAAGTGAGTACTTAGAGAGGAGACACGTTCTTCCATCATTAGGTGCAAGCTTAAGCGAGTAAACTTGATGATACTTAATACTTCTAAGTAAATTGAAGATATCCAAGTTGGAAGACAAATGTTATTACTTTCAAGAGAAACATCAAGGTTTGACTCATGGCGAGTAAACTTGATGAACTTAATTCTTCTAAGTGATTGAAGATATCCGGAAAACAAATGTCATGACCATGAGAGAAACTCAAGGTTTTACTCATGGCAAGGAGTTTAGTGTTCTTATTCCAACTAGGTGGGGAAGTGATGTCAAGAGTTAGTTTTGAAGATGACTGAGGTACACAGGTGTGTGATGATCTCGATGTTAACAATCATCGGGAGAGAGATGTGTACATTGGGGATGCTCATTTGTTTACTTGAGGGCTTAATTTGTGATTCGGATATATAATCACTTATACGTGTTGACATTCAGAGATTGGAGATATGATTGTGCTTCTTCAATGTTAACATCTCTTTGGGAGGTGGTTCCTTGAGCTTCATTCGATCATCTCGTTGGGAATGGGAGGTGTTTTGATTCATGATGTGTATTCGGAGAGTTCTTGGATATTGGTGTCATGGGTTCTTGAGCTCCATACAAAGATCCGGGTGAACATGTGAACATTGGGAGGTGTTCTTCATTACCCTCATGATGTGTATTTGGGAGAGTTCTTGAGCATTATACAAAGAGACCGATCGCATCAATTCAACTACTTGGGGAATTGTTCTCTTGACACCTTTTGGAATGGATTGCTTGAGACTTAAGTGGAAAAGAAATTTGAGAAGATTATTTAAATGTGGGATGATACGTTCTTGTTGTTCTATTGGATGATATAGCCTCGAGCGAAGAATCACGGTGATTATTCTTAAAAGGAGCGGTGGGATTTATGGTAATGGTGTGCTTTTTGTGCACTGGCTAAAGCAAGCTTGAAATAGAGCTTTGAATCGCTCAACATAAGGATTTTCGGTTTGGGGAAGCGCCAAAGTCTCACTTTCGGATGGTTCAATTTCTTTATTCGATTCAAGAGCCTCGAAAGCTTTGGTGGTGGATGTTTAAGAGATGATGACTTCTATCTTCTACGACGGGTCGCTCGATATCCTTATCTCGGTACTCGTATCATCATCTTCTTTAACTATATCATCTATTCTATCTTTGTATATATTTTTAAAAAATCAAATACAAAATATAAAACCAACAAAACAAAATACAAAAATATAAAACCAACAAAAGAAAATAGAAAAATATAAAATCTTCAAAACCCATAAAAATCGAAAATTTGAAAAATACCAAAAATATGTTTTCTCAAGACATGTCGGTATCGATAACATCTACGGTCTTAGAAATGTCATTCAATAATGGCACGGGACTTTAGATGAAGTTCGAGCAGGAGGTGTAAATATTCTTTTCAAAACATGTCTCAAAAAATGGCTTACTGATTATTTGATTGTGTAACCGAAGCTTCAAATAATGGCTTGCTGATTATTTCTTGATTGTAACCCGCGCTTAAACTATGGCTTGCTATTATTTCCGATAGCAACCCGCGTTTTAAAGAAGGAAAGTGCTACGCTTAAACTATTTTCAAATATTTCGTGCACTTATCCTAAAAACAAAACAAGGAAAGTATGTCGAAGGATCATTGTTCCTACACAAATGTTTTTCCGTCTAAAATTCTTGAGAAAAATATTTGGTGTTTTCAAAATGGTGGTTAATGAGTTGCTTTGTAAATCAATCGGTTTGAGTTTTTAGTAAAATTGAAAACTCAATCAATGACTTTAGCGCTTTTAATCTTTTCGTAAAATAAGTCATTGATTGAGGGGAGAATGTTTTCAAATCTATATCATCTAACGAGCTTTCTTAATTATCCTACGTGCTTAATTAAAAATGATATTTGCCTATGTCGAAGGACTAGGAATTTAGGATATGATTGTTAGGTTTAGATGATTAGAGTTTGATTAACACATAAACCCCATGCCTTATATGATCTGATTGTTATGTTGAATTGACTTTTATTAGTCGATTGTTGTTTGGGTGATGTCGACCACCATATATTTGTATGTGTGTTCACTAACGTATGCAGGTATATTGGTATATAAGAATGTTCCCGATCCGGATCCCACAATTGAAGATGATTGGATGCCGAAAGGAAAGGGTAACTATATCTTGGGTTGACAAATGAAGAAACGGAGCTTAATTGGACTTCTATGGAGAGTTGGCATAAATGCAACGTAAGAGGTCTTCTTGCATCGCAGATGGTTTTCTTCTAAGTGATTGAAGAAGCGGAGCTTAATTTGACCTCGGTTGGCATTCAAAATGCAACGTAAGAAGAAGTCTCATTGCATCGCAGATGGTTTTCTTCCAAACCCTACAACAACAACAACGAAGCTTCTCAACCACCTAACGTATCTTTGCGGGAAAAGTAGTAAAGGATACCATTTTAAACAATTTTGAATAATTTGATTAAATTGTTTTGAAAATGGAAAATATTGTTTTGAAAATATATTGGACTAATTTTTTGAAAATCACGGACTTCTTTTTATCAAAACCTAAGTCACTCAATTATTGACTTACATCATGGATTGAGGGGAGAGTGATTTAAAATAAAATATTTTCAAACGATATTTCTTCATAAAAGTTCCGTGTTGTACAATAAAAGTGGTGATCTAAAGATTTAATGTTATGTCATGGTATGATTTTTCTTTAGAATCAAGGTCTTTCAAAATGAAATTTTTTGTTCTTGTTTGATTGTGAAATTGTTTTATTTTACTTAAAAGATCTCTTAAAACTATCATACGACACTAACAATCTTTAATGTCTTAAATTGGTCCTTATCATCATTTTCAAAATTAAATCTTGCCACGTCTTTCCCAAACTTTCTAAATGATTTAAATCGGATGGGATCACAAATCTCAAATGGTTTGATATTTCGGGTAGAGATCGTGATTTAAATCTCAAATCTGTTTTAATGGAATTGGTTTTAGTCCTTCAAAGGCACTCCTGCCTCCATGTGCCAAACGATTTCAAATACACAATGCACATGTTGAGGAGGAGCATTTATCCAAAACAAGATGAGTATTTAAACAAGGCCACATTTTCTCCCATGTTTTCTAAACCTAATTAAATCACTTGGGATCCAAAATCTCAAAGGGTTTGATATTTTGATCGGGGAGAATTTGTGATTTAATAATGAAATTTGATAATAGGTGATCATTTTGATTCAATTGTGCAGTCGCTCTCTCATATGTGCTAAACGCTTTCGAATCTCGAAGCATATATTGAGGGAGCATTTTAAAGAAAATAAACTATCGAGGTACAAAAGCCTTTATGTTTTAACATAAAGTACCTTGATTGAGTTTTCAAATGGTTTCTTAATGGCTTTTGTGATCGTGGATGTGCTTCAAAAGAACTCTTGCCTCTATGTGATAAAATGATTTCAAATATCCTATGCACATATTGAGGGGAGAATTTTACCATGAAAATCAAATGGCTTTTTCGTATGAAAATTGTGATCAAAGAAAATATTTCAAAGTCCTCTTGCCTCCTTGTGCTAAACAATTTCTAAATCATATGCACATGTTGAGGGAGGTTTTCTAAATGATCAAAACTATTAAGGTACAAAATGCTTTGATCTCGTATCACAAGTACCTTGATTGTTTTTCCAAATGATTTTTCAATTGGTTTCATGAAGGAAAGAACAATACCAAAAGACCGACCAATTTACTTTATGCATGGAGTTATAAGGATGGTTAGGTTAGGTATTCGTTCCCACGATCCGCTTGAGAACGGAGGGATCTACCCAGGACAATCCACTAGATAGTGTAGAGTCCTTAGGTATATTGAAAAAGGAGAAAAATGAGAAATGGGAAGAGTGCGGATCGAGAGGCGAGCTAGTCTTGGAATAAACCCAACAAGGTTCTAGTTATGAAGTCTCGGTAAGCTTGAAGGGTTGAAGAATGAAAAGAAATGAATGATGAAAAGGGTGAAAAGAAATAGCCCTCCAATAATTCAACCTTAGGGCGTAAACGGGTTCAATACATATACTCTTGGTGGTTACTAAGGTAACATCGGTATTGAAGACAAACATCATGGACCCGGTGATGACCGCACTAAACTTCCCAAACCACTCAAGTTCCTCTTAAAAGGGCTTGTTTCATTCTCACGGGAACCGACATAATCTATCGACTTCTCTTAGAGATTGTTGATATTGAAGAAGGAGACCCTCTCCCTAGTCTCCGACACAGGAACAAAAATGCACTATTGAGTCTAGAGCCAAGAGATCATCCACAATATCTCATTAGGACACAAAATTAATGAAGACTTGCTGTTTCACACAATGTGGAAAGTAAGTATATATTGAGAGTCCCACGCATTATCCTTGTGGTATTGCGGAACATCCGAGTGATATGTAAAATATTCACGATGAAGATGGAAATCCTTCTAGAGCCAACATCAAACAAGCTCTTGGTGGGTGACATGTGAGATCTTTTCAAAAGATCAAACTTGTGACAACCGGATAGAAACGATGGGCGATTCTCTCGTGAATCAACCTTGGTCCAGAATGGAATTGACGAATACTTTTGGAAAACCGTTCGATGTGCAAATCTTCTTTCTCTAGCACGTCGAATGTGTACTTATGTTTTCAAATTCAAAAGTATCTCGATTGAAAAATACTTTTAGAAAAACCATTCGATGTGCGAATCTCTTCTTTTCACTAGCACGTCGAATGTGTACTCATTCTCTAATACAAAAGTATTTTGATTGAAAATTGATCTTTCTCATAAAACCTTCGTCGTATTGCAAAACTCTTTCTTGAGCAATACGCGATTGTTTTCAAATCATTTTCATCAATCGGTGAATCTCAATTGTTGGTTCACTCACTCCGTGTTGTCTTCTTTGAGGCGTTCGGTTTGAGAACGGCTAGAACATTGCGAAACCTGTCAAGGAGATTCTTAGGAATCCTACCGATCACGAGCAATACTTGTCTTGATCAACGGGAACCGTGGGCGTGTACCTCAATTCAACGAAGTGATCAAAGACACTTTCGTGTGTTTTATTGCTAATGTCGTTGTTTGCGGTACATTTGGACGGTTGCGGTGATCGAATTGAGGAGTCAATCAAAGCCGCATGCTCACAAAGATCCACACTTAATTTGAAGAAATCATGGTGGTGCATATCTACATAACACGGCTCGATATTTCTATACTATGCTTATGCTCTTATGCCGCAAATATCATGAACCGAGAAGGCTTCCGCTACTCGATGGAAAGATGTCATGATTCAAAAGAGTGAGCATGTCGGTCCAAAAGTCACAACTTCACATGATGGCAACACAATAAAGGGTGATCCGGAGAGATTTCTTGTGGTGATGATCTCAAAGAAAGCTCAAAGATCATCAAAGATGTGGATCGATTAAAGGCCTCCACCGAAAGTACAAATCAATGCGGACTTTGAAGAATCGCGCTAAAGCATAAAGATTGTTGTAATGAAGAATTGAAGTCTACGAGCTCAAGAACAAAGACAAAGATAGAATGCTAGGAAGCAAAATGTATTTCATGGGGTGACCTCCCTTAGGGGGAGATTGTTAGGAATTAGAAAATTCCATAGTAAAGAGTCGGTCACCCCAAGTGTTATCTAGCATAAGTTAGCTTGTAGACAAATCGTTAGTTACGTTATTTATTGTTTTATTAGTTAGTTATTAGTCTAGTTTAGCATAGTGCAACACCGTGGAGGAAGGACAGGTCTTTACCCATCGTATACCGATCCACAGGCCGATAGGAGGTTGAGGTGTAAGTATAAATACCCTCTACATCCATGGTAGGGTTGGAAGCTTCATTTCAATCTAATAACCTCTATACCCCTCTCTCATCCATGGCATTCATATACTATCATCATCCTAGACCATCCGAATTATCAAACTTCAATCTAATATTCTACAATTTGTGAGGAAACTATAGAATTCATTTGCTAACTTTAATACTATTATTACATCTTTACAAGCACTTGATGAAACCTTTTCTAGCCGTAACCATGTTAGGAGATATCTAAGGCACTTCCATCAAGTGGAGATCCAAGGTGACGGCGATCGAAGAGTCAAAAGATTTGACAATCCTCACCTCGATGAACTCATAGGCAACCTAAAAGACGAGCTTGTCCTTGCCAAAGATCAAGCCTCAAAGGTAAAAGAGAAACACAAATTTTGCCCTTAAAGCCAAAAAGGCTTCGACGATGAAGAGGATCTTCGAGTAGTGACGACGAAGAACGCTATGGCGGTAAGGGACTTTAAAAGTTCTTTAGAAGAAAGGGTAGATACGTCAAACAACCTATGACGATAAGAAAGGCTTTTGGAAAAGCAAAGAGGACGAAAAGCCAAAGGATGATCGTACTTGCTTTAAATGTGGGGACCCAAACCACTTTATTAGTAAGTGTCCCAAACGGGATGATCAAAAGGCATTCGTGAGCGGCACGTGGGGAATGAGCGACGAGGAGGACGAAGAAATTTGTCTCATGGCAAATGACGAGGTATGTCACGAATACTATAGTAGTTCATCACTTGATGACGACTCATTGCATAATGAATATGATAAACTATGCAATATTAGCTTAAAACTAATTAACAAAAACAAGCTTTTAAAGAGTCAAAACCAACGTTTAGATAAAGAAGTCATAGAATTAAAAGCAAAACTAAAACGTTTGGAAAAGGGTAAAATAGCAAGTGGTGAATGTGAACTTTGTGTTCAACTTCAAACACTAGTTGATCATTTAGATTCTAAAATTGCTAGAATGAGTACAAACACCTTAGATACAATACTAGATGGTGTTAAAACCGGCAACAACCAAAAAGGTCTAGGCATACAACAACTTGATCCATCAACTAGTGAAAGTAAAGAAACAAAATTTGTTAAAGAATTAGAAAAACCACCATTGTTGTGGCGGATCCCACGGATCCCCTAAAAGGGAACCGCTAGTGTACAAGCGGGATCCGTGGATCTGCTGTGACAACTAGTGGTAATAACATAGCCTCATCATCTAGAACCGGGTGCGTTATCGTAGATAGGAAGAAACCAACTCATGTCACCACTAGACATCCACCTCCAAGAAATAATCCTACTTTTGCAAGAAACAAAGCACCATATTTTCAAAAACATAATGCATCTAGGAGACCTAATAACGTTTATCCAAGAAGTAACCATCAAATGGGATGGAACCCTAATATGCAAAACGGTTTCTCTTTTCAAAACTTTGCTCCATGGAATGCATACTCATCTTATCCATACATGTCTAACATGAATGGAATGTTTAACACTAATGGACCCATGAATAAATGGGGACCAAACTTTTGAGTTTATTATTGTTTTAGGTGTGCTTAAAGGTCGACCTAGACCCCGATGAATGGGTCAAGGATAGCGGGTGCACGAGGCACATGACCGCAATAGGATCTATTCTCCACATATGAATCCGTAAATGGAGGTAATGTGGTGTTTGGAAATAGCAAAAGTAGAATCATCGGTAAAGGTACGGTTTCTAACAAATCTCTAACCATTAACGATGTGTGTCACGAGAAAACCTAAACTTTAATCTCTTAAGTATAGGACAAATATGTGATAAAAGTGCAATGTACTTTTACCGAAACCGTAGTAAGATACTTAAAAATGGCATAACCATAGGAAGAGGAATTAGGAAACATGGAGTCTATGTCATTAAAATCGGTAATGAACCTAAAGACAAACTATGTCTTACCTCTATGGATGATACTTGACCTTATGGCATCGAAGATTGGGTCATGCCAATATGCGACTTCTTCAATCGCTATCATCCAAAGATCTAGTAAGAGATCTACCTAAGTTAAAATATGAACATCATTTTGTGATGCTTGTAATGTAGGAAAACAAGCTCATTCGAGTCATAAAGCTAAAAACATGGTGTCCACAACTAGGTGTCTAGAATTACTACATATGGATTTATTTGGTCCATCCGCTATCCAAAGTTATGGAGGCAACTACTATACTTTGGTAATAGTGGATGACTACTCTAGGTATACTTGGACAAAATTTTTAAAGAACAAAACGAAACCTTTAACTATTTTGAAATATTAAGCAAAAGATCCAAAGACAACTAGGAAAACCCATAGTGTCTATTAGGACGGATCATGGTAGGGAATTCGATAATGAAGTGTAATTTGGAGCCTTTTGTGACGCTAATGGTATTACTCGCAACTTCTCGGCTCCACGCACTCCACAATCGAATGGGGTAGTAGAAAGAAAGAATAGAACCCTTCAAGAAATGAGTAGAACCATGCTTAACGAACAATCCAGACCTCAAAAATTTTGGTGTAATGTCGTTGATACTTCAACGTAGATACTCAATCGAGTCTTAATTAGACCAATCTTAGGTAAAACTCCATATGAGTTACTCCGAGGCAAAAAGCCTACTTTAAATCATTTTAGAGTCTTTGGAAGCAAATGCTTCATTCTTAACACTAAAGATTACCTTACAAAATTTGATCCTAAATCAACCGAAGGTATCTTTCTAGGTTACTCGCCTAATAGCAAAGCTTACGTCATATTAAACAAAGAAACAATGAAGGTAGAAGAGTCATTAAACATAAAATTTGATGAAAGTCCACCCAAACCCTCTCCACCTCTTGTCGATGACGAGATCATAGAAAGTGAAGCTATTGTAATTAAGAAAAGATAAATGAAGAAGAAGAACCTTCAATTAGTGAAATCACAAACATTAAAGAGTCCAAAGATCACCCGTAGATAAGGTCATAGGAAAGCTAAATGAGCGAACATTAAGGTCTCAAGTTCAAAACCAAAGTAGCTTATTTTGTTTTGTTTCAACTATAGAACCTAAGAACACACAAGAAGCCATAAAAGATGAAAGTTGGGTAATGGCTATGCAAGAAGAATTAAATCAATTTGTTTCTAATGATGTTTGGACACTTGTCCTCCACCTAGTAATCAAACCGTAATAGGAACAAAATGGGTGTATAAAAACAAATTAGATGCAAACGGAGTAGTATCTAGGAACAAAGCTAGACTCGTTGCCCAAGGGTATAACCAACAAGAAGGAATAGACTTTGATGAGACCTATGCCCCGTGGCTAGATTAGAGTCTATAAGAATACTTCTTGCGTATGCTTGTGCTAATGATCTAAAGCTTTATCAAATGGATGTCAAAAGCGCTTTTCTAAATGGTCTTATTAATGAAGAAGTATATGTAGCTCAACCTCCGGGCTTCATCGATTTTGAAAACCCAAACACGTTTATAAATTAAAGAAAGCCCTTTATGGTCTTAAACAAGCTCCAAAAGCTTGGTATGATAGACTCAAGTCCTTTTAATTAAACATAACTATACCATGGGGTTAGTTGACAACACACTTTTACTAAGAAAAGGAGTCACACATAATCATAGTACAAATATAAGTAGATGATATTATATTCGGATCCACTTGTCAAGACATGTGTGATGATTTCTCTAAAATCATGCATGACGAGTTCGAGATGAGTATGATGGGAGAACTTAGTTTCTTTCTTGGTCTACAAATTAAACAAGTAGAAGATGGTATCTTCTTTAATCAATCTAAATACATCAAGGAGATGTTAAAGAAATTTGGTCTAGAAGAGTCGAAACCAATTAGGACACCCATGTCATCCGACACCAAACTCACAAAAGATGAAGACGGCGAATCCGTAGATAATACTAAATATCGTGGCATGATAGGAAGTCTTCTCTACCTCACGACAAGTAGACCGGATATCATGTTTAGTGTCTGCTTATGTGCTAGGTTTCAAGAAAACCCCAAAACTTCACACCTAGAAGCAGTAAAAAGAATTTTTAGATACATTAAGGGTACAACACAATTAGGATTATGGTATCCTAAGGGCACGGGTGTAGAAACAATTGTATATGCAGATTCTGACCATGCAGGGGATTACGTTGATAGAAAAAGTACAAGTGGGTGTGTACTTTCATGGGATGTTGTTTAACATCATGGTTTTCTAAGAAACAAACGGCTCTAGCAATATCAACAACCGAAGCCGAGTACGTCTCCGCCGGCAAAGCATGCCAACAAGCACTATGGATGAAACAAGCGTTAGTAGACTACGACATTCATCTAAGCGACATAGCCATTCTATGTGACAACAAAGGTGCCATCGACTTAAGCAAGAATCCGGTATTGCATTCTCGCACCAAGCATATAGAGATTCGTCATCACTTCTTAAGAGACAATGTTCAAAGGGAACATTTCTATTGAGAAGGTAGCATCCGAAGATAACATAGCCGACGTCCTCACCAAACCGTTGAAGCGGGAACAATTCAACCTACTTGCGTCTTGGTCTTGGTTTAATGGAACACACGTCGTAATTTATTTTGACTCTACAAGGTATGTAAACACTAGCCTTCTTCTTCTCGAGTCTAGGATATCTATTTCACGCACAACTCACAAACAATACGGAATTTTCAAAACCCAAAGATAAGTTTTTTTTACTTATAGCTTTCCTATTTTTTTATATACACATTTTCAAAGAAAACCTACTTTCACAATGTTTTCTAAAAGGATGATACCTTCCGTATCAATTTCACAAAAGCAATTTCTCACGTCTAGGACAAATCGCTTTTCATTATTAATACAAAGTAAAACCGTTTCATTGCATCTCATGTCTTTTGAATGCTAAAGGGACACATAACTAATATGTGTTTTCGGTACATTCATTTAAGCAAAAATGAATTAGGAGCATTGATAACACTCAATTACGTACTTATGTACTAAATATGTGTTTTCGGGTTATCTCAATAGGATTTTTTTACTCTAGTTATTTTCCTTTTCTTTTAGAGGTCGAGATAACCGCAACTCCAAATAGTTTGCATATAGGCACACAATAGGCAAAAATGTTTCCAAAAGGAAAATTTTGTGATGCTCGAATCACGGACCCACGGATCCCAGCCTTCATGTGGACGGATCCTCAGAGGAAGGATCCATGGGATCCGTGTATACAAAAGCTGTTTTCAACTTCTATTTTTGTCACTTTGGATGTAAAATCCACATTTGCTTTATTTTTGGGAGTATGCTCTTTAATGCTTATGTTCTCATGATCACATGCCTTGAATTCATATCTAATCATTAGATTTTAATCCACATTTTGTGTCTAGCATTCATTACAACGTGTTGTTTTTCTCTATATATAACTCCCAAAATGCTTGCATACTCCATCTCCTTCTCACAAACACACTTCATCATGTCATCCAAAAACCCTTTAGGAGAATCATCTAGTACAAACAATCATGATATCCAAACCTTTGTACTTCCACCATCCAAAATACCACAATCAAATGCTAGGATATCCGCACGGATTAGTATCCAATCTTGCTGTTTAGCAAAACCAACCTCAAATGATTCATCCTCAAATAACTCACCACAAGATGCTTCCATTATAGCACCACCCTCATCACCAACAAGTACACCAACTTCATCACCACCTAAAATAACTCTTTTGGAACTCCTTAGGACTCCAACAAGATCTACCCAACCTAAACAAAAAGAAATAGTCTTTTCCAACACCCCACATCACCAAATACTATTTTTCAAGATCTTGAAACATCACCACCTCTAGCTCCCATCACATTACAAGAACATCTAGGTTCTTTTCCACCACCATTTACAAACATTCCGGATTTTGATCCATATTTTCCTATTTTTCCACCACAACTTCCGCATAACTCAAATCAAAACAACCCGGAAAACTTCCGCACTCATTACCCACATCATTTACATTGTGAACATTGCCAATCCACTAGGAAATTGCAATAGAAGTTAGGGAAGAAATGCGTTTCATACTCAACCTCATCCTTGATCGCATCAATACCATTACTCATCAAAACCTCCATCCATAACCTTATGCAAGCATGGAAGGAATCTCTACTACTATTTTCACTTTTAGTATAATTTTAAGTCATTTTCAAGAACAAGTCTTGTTCTTATTTTTACATGCTTGTAAGTGGCATAACTACCACTACAATTTGTCGTTTTATTACAAGGCCTTGTTTACATACCTTGGCTCCCTATCTTGATTCTCGACAACCATAAGATCATTTAAGCATGTTACTAACTTTCTTTTGTAGGATTTTTTTTTCTCTTGACGCCCCAAACTAGGGGAGCTACCGTCAAGGGGAGTTAGTAGACTACTTTTCCTCCAGGGTTAACTTTTGTTTCGACAAAAGGGAGAAGAAGTAAAACTTAGGAGCTTTCAAAACTTACATCTATTCTTAAGTTTTACTCATCATAACATTATATTTTGTCATCAACAAAAGGGAGATTGTTAATACAAATAAACCGTAAAACGTTTATTAATATTTTGCGATCTCTTTGTGTTTTGTTGATAACATATATAATGTTGTCTTAAGTATAATTATAAGGATACATGTTATTTTGTAAAGCATTTACATATAATCATTTAAATACAAAATGTAGTAATTAAGCATTTGTTGTAATAGTTAATTAGGATGGGTAAAATCACAACCCATGGATCTTAACCCATATCTTAAAGAGACTTGATACAATGTATACTTAGATACATTGAATCTAGAGAAAACCCATGGACCAACCCATGACCCATAACCAAAAACCCATGGGCAAGAGGAGCGTTCCACGGATCCCTAGATTACACTAGACGGATCCCAGTGGAAGGGATCCGTGGGATCCGTGTGAACAGTGAGGAAATTTGCCTATAAATAGAGAGCCATTTCTTCATTCTAACTCACCCTCTTCTTACTAAATCTCTCATACACTCTCATTCTCTTCTAACATATAGATCACTTGATCTAGAGAGTTGTTCTTCTTTCTTTCTATTTGTGATTCTCATATAGGTCCTTCTCTAAGGCGAGATCACGAGCATTCTACAAGTCATCCAAGCAAGGGTCCTTGATTGATTTGTCACTCCATAAGATTTCGTAGCGAAGATCTTGTATTTGATATTTCACATATTTGTTGTGTAATAGTTGTGTTGGTTTGGTCCACCGTGCTACGGACTCGGTATCTAGCTTTGTACCGGATAAAGTGTAAGCAACGTTGTGAAGGCTTCTCCGAACCACAAGTGAAGGAGTTTGTTGACATAGTGCTTGAACTCTCGAGTAGGTGACTCATGTGGGGAGTGGAGTAGGGCAAGGAAGGTGTCCTTGTAGATGCGAACCACTATACATCGGTTGTGTCATTTCTATTTCCTTAGCCTCCTTTACTTTATTTACTTGCTTTATCATTAGATCTATACGAAACTTCTCTACATCCATAAGATCTCACATAATATCGAATCTAAAGTTTTTGAAATCAACTTAAAATCGGCAAAACTATTCAACCCCCTTCTAGTTTTCCATGCTTGGCGGTCATGGATATCCAAGGCAACCGATGGATTACCATCGGCAGCAACATTGGTAGAGGGTGGAGGACCAATAACATTACCCTCATCAGCAGCCTCATTGCCTTGAGGCAACATAGCTGCTAGCAAAGGATGATGTGTCCCAACATAATTAGTTTTCATTGAAGCAAACACTTTAGAACTTTGAGCTCTAATGGGACAAAATACTCTGTCTTGGGTTTGTATGTCTAAAACTATTTGCAAAAACCTGGGATACATAAGAAACCTATGGTTTTTCTTTTGAACATTTTCAACCATGTTATCAAAAATATACTTAGAAAAATTATAAGTTAAACCCTGTGAAAGACATACAATCCCACAACTCAATTGAGTAGAAAATTGGTCCCATCCATCTGACTTATTACTAATGCATTGAAGTAAAGTGTGTACCAAAAATCTCCACATGGGGCAAAGCTTGTTTTTGTGCCACATATCGGTTCTAATACTCTGATAACCCACAGCCGTTAGCCCAGCAAGTATCTCCACAGAATTAGAGTGATAAACCCCATCTTCATCCTCCAAACGGAGTTGTCTCCTTATCAAACCCTCAGTCACAACATACTATGTTCCATCAATCGTCGCTTCTATCTCTGTGTCACTCCGTTTTCTAGCAGAAGCCTAAAATTGTTCAACCAATGATCCATAAATCACATTTGGAGAGTGCGTTAAAGCATAATGAATCTTGGATCGCTTCAAGAACTCCACCATTGGTTCATATAATTCATGACCATTTGCTTTTCCCAAAAAAGCAACTTTGTTATGATCTTTCTTAAATTGAAGCTCCATATGAGAAATTGTGATTATGGGTTATGATTCACGCAACTGGAAGTGTGTTTAACTCGAGTGAAGTGGGAATCGGTTATTTTTTGGCGAAGATATGCGAATATGGTTATTATTTGAAGTTACCCAATTATAGTCAAAAGTATCGTAACAAATCGTTGACCATATCTTACGTGTAAAATAACCCCAATTCAAAATTAACACTTCAGCAAAAACAATGGTCAATCTGCTGAAGAAGGTCAATCAGCAGAAACAACTCAAGCGACTTAGTATCTTCAGTAAATATCTTGAGTGTTACTGTGACACCCAACTCGCATTAATTGTCATAAAACCTTGAATCCGCCTATAAAATAACCCCAATGCACACTTAACACACATCAATTACCCCCAATTATCTTCACAAACCCTAATTACTCCAAAAACTCCACAATAATCAACAATAATAATGTCTACCAAACCAGAAGTCATTGATCCATCCTCCTCTCCATCATCAACATCATCATCATCATCAGCCAGTGATGATTCAAGCCTGTTATTTCGATATCCTTATCAAGATGAACCTCGACCTTTGAAATCTCCCTTTCTTCCTTCTTCTGAAGATGATAGTGTAGTAGATCCAAGTGAGTATTCTAGTGATTCTGATGACTCCTCAGATCGTCTAGAGCCAAGTGCCGTGGTGATTGCACTTCCTGCTCCAGAAACTGGTGCTTCATGCCATGGAAGCAAGGGAAAGGGCAAGAGAGGCGAGGTGGCGGGAAAGGAAAAGGAAGATGGAGTGATGCTTTATGGTGGAACGAGTAGATGGAACAACCGAAGATTTTTCGTATCACAAATCCATCTACCATGCCAAGAGCCAAAGATATAAAACTAGGTTCTTGAGCATCTTCATCATCAATCCATCCTTTCCGTTTTCATCTTCAGCTTCAGCTTCTTCGTCGTACTGGTCATGCATATCCACCAACTTTTGTAATAGATGATAGGAACTAGTATAAGTTAGGTAGATCTTGTATAGAAATGGTCTTGTCTTATCATTTGAAGTTGATTGTAAGCTGTAAGCTGTAAACTGTTTCTTGAATGAATGAATAATTAAACTTCAGTACTTCTCTTCAGTAGAAATAATTAGATCACTTGAGTACTTCTTTTCAGTAGAAACAAGCTTTTAGCTTACTTGACCATATTCCATTAACCAACTTTGTGAACTTCAACTTATATAAGCATTCTGCAAAACAAACACAGAGTAGCAAACACACCAAACCAAGACAAACAAAACTCAAAGAACATTAGCAGGTTAGTAATGTTAGCACACAAAAAGATAACCAAATATCTAAAAATTTTACAAAATATACAACTAAAATCCTCCCCTGAGGCATATGCCTCCCCTGAGGCCTATGCCTCCCCTTAAACTTTGCAATCAAGGGTTAAGCATCCCAATATGGACAACTAGGTGTTGAAACTTGGGTCCATCAAAAGCTTTAGTCAACAAATCTGCCACATTCTCATCTGTGTGAATCTTAACCACCTTTATCAAAAGCATCTCTTATAAAGTGGTGCCTGATCTCAATATGCTTAGTTCTATTATGAAAAACTAGATTTTTAACTATGCATATGGTACTTTGATTATCAATATAGATTGTGGTGTTCATAAAATTAAACCCATAATCCAACAACTGATTTTGGATCCATAGTACTGACCACAACAATTTGCGTGACAACATACTACCGCTTGAGAGTAGAGGTAGCAACAATAGTTTGTTTCTTGCATTGCCAAGAAATCAATCTTCTACCAAGAAATTGGCAACCTCTATGTGTGGATCTTCTATCCAGATTCGCACCAGCATAATCACTATCACTATATGCTTCCAATACAAAAGGAGACTCTTTTGGGTACCGAAGACCTAATTTAGGTTGGCCTTTCAGATACTTGTAGATCTTTTTGACTGCATTCAAGTTGGAAGTAAGTGGAGTGACCTGATGTATAGAACAAGCACTCACAACAAAGGTAATATCACGCCTGGAAGCTGTTAAATACATTAAGGAACCAATCATAGATCTGTATAAGTGAACATTTATAGGTGGATCTGGTTCAATATTGTTCTTTGGTTTTGGAGCTTCATAAGGTGTAGTGGCAGTTCTGACATTTTTCATACCAAACTTCGTCAAGATGTCTCTCACATATTTATCCTGACTGATAAAAATACCATCAGGTTTCTGCTAAACTTGTAAACCCAAAAAGAAAGTAAGCTCCCCCATAGCACTCATCTGAAACTCTCCCTTCATTAACTCCTCAAACTCCCTGCACCAAGCTTCTTTAGTGGAGCCAACGATAATGTCATCCACATAAACTTGCACAAGAATGATGTCTCTGTTATTTTTCTTTAGGAAAAGTGTTTTGTCAATGGCACCTCTTCTGTAACCATGCTTCAGCAGAAATGCAGATAGCCTAGCATACCATGCTCTTGGTGCCTGATGAAGTCCATAGAGAGCTTTCACAACCTTGTAAACATGTTGTGGATGATCTGGGTCTTCAAAGCCTTTGGGTTGAGTGACATATACCTTTTCTTCTATCTCACCATACAGAAAAGCACCTTTCACATCCATTTGATAAACCATGAACCCCAAAGAGGATGCACAGGCCAAGAATATTCTAATGGCCTCAACTCTAGCTACAGGTGCAAAAACCTCATCATAATCATTTCCTTCCTCTTTCCTGAACCCCTGAGCCACTAATATTGCTTTGTTTTTAACCACTATACCCCATGCATCTCTTTTATTCTTCAAGATCCATTTTGTCCCAATTGCAAACTTTCCATCAGGTAGTGGTACCAAAATCCAAACCTCATGATTCTTGAATTGTTGCATCTCATCCTGCATTGCTTCAAGCCAACTTAAATCTTCAAGAGCTTGAGTAACACTGGTTGGTTCCACTTGAGAAAGGAAGCAAGCAAACAGAAAATGCTTAAAGTCTGTGTGATTGTCCCTTTGCTGATTTGAGACATATGAAAGAAAAGAAACTTGACCATACTTGGAACTTGACACAACACCTCTAGTTCGAACAGGTGCTTTAGGATCACCAATAATATTTGATTGAGGATGAGCACTGTTTAGCAGAGGGGTTGATATCAATTGTGGTGTCAAGATTGTTCATGGTTGGTTCAAAATCACTGTCATAGGAAGGTGAGGTAAAGATGCCATCTTTGGATTGATGATTACCAAGATCTGAAGGACTTGGAAATCATGTATATGGTTCTTCAAAGTCTGTGGACACACTAGTTGGAGTTTGAGTAGATGCAGCAGGACTGTCAGCAGATTTGTTGATGTCAGAAGAAACAAGGTTTCCACTGAATGCGTCTTTTGCAAACTCCCTACCAAGCCTCTCAGCTTCAAGATTAGCTGCATACTCTTGCTTCTGGAGTCTAGCAAGGTACTCTGCATAGTGTGACTCATCTTCATCCTTATCAGAAATCACTTTAGAATGATCACCTTCAAAATGGGTAGGGGAGAAGGAAGGTACAAGAATTTGTTGCTCATCATGATCAGACTCACTCTCTGAGTCAACATCCAAGGTGCCTGCATGGTTAGTGGGAGACTCTTGTGTACCTGCAGATTGGTTAGCAACATGTCTAGTATAACCCAAGTAATCGATTAAGTAGTCCAAGTCAAAGGACCAAACATGACCTTGACCTTGAACATTGGGCTTATCTTCCGGATATCTCGGGTTAAGTGTCTCCTCAATCTTTCTAGCATTCAAATTATATACCGTAAGCCTTACTATGATTTGAATAACCCACAATATACCCTCATCGCCTTTCTCATCAAATTTCCCCAATGGATCACTTGGTGTTCAAAATGGTCACTTGACATCCAAAAGGTTTGAGGTAATGTATAGCGAGGAACTTTCCGGTGAGAAGTTCATAAGGTATCTTGAAATGAGGTCGAGTAATGGATACCACGTTGAGTACATAGCAAGCCATGCTAACTCGCTTGATCCGTAACATAGTGGGTAATTTAGAGTCTGCAAGCATGGATCTTGTTGCCTCTATTAAGGTCCTATTCTTTCTTTCAGCTACCCCATTTTGTTGTGGGGTTCTTGGAGTGCTATAGTCCCTTTTAATCCTTTAGACTTACAAAGTTCGATTAACACAACATTTTTGAACTCTGTCCCATTATCACACCGAATTCCTTTAACCTTTTTGTTCAATTGATTTTCAACAAGGGTAATGAACTCTTTTAAAACTTGAGATGTTTCATCTTTAGTCCTCAAAAAGAATACCCAACAAAATCTGCTATAATCATCAGTTATTACCAGCGAAATACTTGTGATCAATACTCGACTTGGGTTGGACCAAAGAGATCCATGTGCAAGAGCGAAGAGGGCGAGATAGTGCTCACAATTGTAATGGCTTTGTATGAGGCTTTGTGTTGCTTTCCTTTGTTGCAGGCAACACAATTATGTTCATTGGTGAAAACTTTGGAAGGAAGTCCTTCAACTAGACCAAGTTTAGAAAGTTTGTTGATGGTCTTGAAGTTCACATGAGCCATCCTTCTATGCCATTTTGTAGACTCATCTAGGGATGCTTTAGCCACCAAACAAGTTAGGTCACCTTCTGGTTGAACATCATTCAAGTTGAATGTGTATAGATTGTGATTTCTAGGAACTCTCAACTGAATTGATGTATCTTCTGGTAGTTTGAAGTCTTTAGATAGCACAAGACATTCATCCTCAGAGAAGAATACTTTGTTCTTGGTGTCACAAATTTGTGAGACTGAGAACAAGTTGAAGTGTTGCAGTTCCTTTACATAGTACACATTCTCAAAATCCAGTTGAGGTGTTTTGATGGTGCCTTTCCTAGTGATTCTACCATCACTTCTACCAAAAGTCACATTGCCTCCTCCTTCAATGGGTATGAAATTATGCATCATTTCTCTCTTTCCAGACATGCTTCTGGAACAACCACTATCAACTATGCCAACTTCCTTATGCTTAAGAGGATGATCCTACAACAACAGAAAATATATACAAAATATTAGTACACTATGGAGACTCAAGTCATTACTGATTTGAGCCTGCCTTGTGGATCACAAGATTTAGGCCATGTAGAAACAAAAGATCCACCATTGTTCTTGGACCTCCATTGAAAATTGGGTCCTTTTTTAGTCCTAGAACAACCTGCTGAGGGCTTCACAGCAGTACCCCAAGCTCCCTTCCCATCATACATTGAGTCAACACATCCAGGCCAATAACCATTTTGAAAATATCAACTTGTTGATTTCACATAAGGTCTAGCAACAGATCTTCTCCAAGGAGAAGGTTTATTATTAGTTTCTTGTGGAATAAAAGATGGTATATCATTAATATTTGTCCACATTGGTCTAGGTTTCTTTTGACCAGCTCTGATACTAAGGGGAGGATAGTTCTGACTTTATTTTCTCTCTAGACAGCCAATATCTCTTCAGCAGATTTGGGAGGAAGGATGGTAACCTTACCATCAGGATCTGTGATATGCCTCTTCAAACTGTTCCCCTTCTTCACAATTTCCCAGAGATTCCAATGAATTTTGGAGATCCAATTCTGCATCTTCATAGCCCATAAATCATATTCCTCCTTCTTTAGGTATGGGAACTTTGCATTGCTGTTGCTGAGACTTAGTTGTTGCAGAGATGTGTTGTTTTGATTGTTGGTGACTTCAATTTCATCATCTGATCCAGGCATGGTGAAGGTTGTTTTGGTTGTATGGGTGTTGATGTGCCCGGTTGGTGCAAGTTTTAAATTAATAAAAGGTGAATTACCAATATTACCAATAACACATACGAGCAAGTATACTCGTCCGTTATAGCAAGATTATGAAGGTAAGTCGGGATCGATTCATAGGATTTGAGTGAATCTAAGCACAAGTTTGAATTAACGGAGTCTATCCAAAACATATAACAAAGCAAATAGATATAATGAAATTCAGATGATTAAAAACTACACTTGCTTAAACTAGTTTCATATCATAGATTAATGTGATTGTGTTAACCTCTTAACATGTTGGTTATGATAATTAGTTGGTGTACTAATCTATTGTTCTTACAAGTTAAACCATGATCAAGAGTTTAGTTTATAAAAACAAGCATTAAGTTTAACCAATCAATTCAAGATCAATTCAAGTTTCATAAGTCTACATACATAAACTTAAATACAAAAACATCCACTTGTTCATCAAATTGCTTAAGAAATGGTCAATACAAAAGGTAACCGATCATAGACAAAAGGCTACAATTGATTCTCAACAACTAATCTTACGACCATTTAGATGTTTCCAACCAATCCAATTTGATAATCAAAAGCGTTTCTATTACAACCACACCTTAGTTCCTTTGTATAATCAAGAATAATGGGTAAAACAATCATCCATAGACAAAATGATTATGACTAGTTGAATAACACGAAGTTCTTTCGACCCCAACGATTACTATCAATTAGCCAAACTTGATTAACAAATGTCACTATGAAACTTTAGCACAATTGGATCTTAGAATCAACTTGAAATTGAATTAAAACATGTTAACACAACCACTAACTAATCATATGATAATCAACATCATTTAAGCAAGTGCATAAAGAAACTAGCCACTCATAGTAAACATGAACATAAACTCATAACTTTGAACATTAGAAAACATGATTGAAAGTCTTACAATGTTTGGAATAAGATTACAAATGGTGTAGTAATGATTCCTCAAGTATTGGTGATGACTTCTTGATGGTTTGACCTCCAAATGATGACTTCTTGGACCTCCAAAGTTTTCTGGAACTTTATGAACGAATTTAGGCTTTAAGAGAGTAGTAGTGGTGGTTAGATAGGTGTTAGAGAAGATCTCTCAAGTTGTGGTGTATTTTTGGTGATATGAGGTTGCAAAGGCCTCTATTTATACTACTTCCAAGGCTAGGGGTTATAAATGCATTTCTTGGTCACCAAGGAGCTTGGAAGGGACTAGAAGACATGTAGGAATGACCTAGAATCATTTGGAATAAGTTTGGAACCTTAGTAATGCAGAAATGGCTGTCCAGGGCTTCCCAACCGAATCGGTTAAGCTCCAACCGAATCGGTTGGTCTTGCTGACTAGTCTCCAACCGGATCCGGTTGCGGGTCTCGACCGATCGGTTGGAGCAAAATCACAAAAAGTCATAAACAGCAAAGTTGTAGATCTATCTCTTAGCTTTCCGTGGCCGCGAACCGGGGGTCAAACGGAGTCCGTATGCAAAAGTTATGGCCAAAATGGTGAAGGTGTGTCGGGAACAACGAGTCTTCCAATATCTTTTCGTTTAAGCTTCTTTTCTACATTTCTTTCTCGTTTTCCTTCTTGAACTTTATTCTTGAGTATTTGGACCACTAACTTTATGACTTTATCTTCTCGAATATACTCCACAAGTCTTGCTTTGGTCGGGAATTCTTCATATATGGAGAAATCTTCGTATTTTACTTCTTTTTCCGTCTTTTCTCCACTTTCCGTACTTGGCTACAAATGAACTAGCAAACGCACTTTGATACGATTAAGCAACAAAAGCATATGATTATAACCAAATAACATACATAAAAACACGGATAACGCTACTAAAAACATGCACAATTTGAGCGTTATCAGGTGTAAAGATAAAAAAACTGTTCTTAGTATCGTAGAGACTCTCCCGAGGCTCTGATACCACTTGTTGAACCTATAGACCTTGATAGATCTTAGAGCACTCGTAGATCGATAGTAATGCTTATGTAATCACAAACACACTATAAGACAGTCTCTATAACTTGTATTCAAGCGGAAATTAAACACAAGAACAAACACAAATAACTAAGAACACTTTGATCCTCTACGGATCTTTTAATAATACTAAAAATTTGTTTTTCAACTCGTACATAACTCATACTATTGTGTTCCTTTTATACACAAGGAAACCTAACCCGTTTCCCAATAAACGTATAAACATAAAACTAAATAAGATATACATTATAACTTCCTAATAAAGCTCATGCATATCCTAACTAACTATAGAATACGCGGAATATCTATCTCCGCATAAACCATCTACACGGTTTCATTACTTCAGCAGAATTAAGTCTTCAACAGATTCCTAAACTCTTCAGCAGAATCTTCAGCATTAATCTCAGCATAATTCATACTTAGTAGAATTCCCAACAGTCCCTTGCATGTTGGACGGTCCCATATATATGTGGGATCGTCGGTTAGTTTATGGGACCGCCAATAGTGGCGTGTTTGAGATAGGTGATGAAGTTTTGCATTATTAAAGTTGGTAAGTTAATACGAATATATAGATGTAGATCTAGAGACATCTCATATCAAATTTCCGATCAAATGCGGCTAAATATGAATAATGATTATCACGGTTATAACAACTATATATTATGTCACAAACATAATCACCAAGCCAATGGACATATTATCTATCTTTGTGCAAACAACTAATTACACAAACACATGCACGACACAAACAAGATAATAAGCAATAAAGGCGAATGTAATTGTAAGGCAAAGAGTAAAAGATAAGCATGATCACGCTACAAGCAACAAGCCACACAAACCTAAATGCAATGCAAATATGAATGTAAATCGATAAATGTAAGAGTGAAATGTAAATAGATAAGTAAAGAAAACGCTAACTAGACACGATGATTTATAGTGGTTCAGTCACGAAACACCTCTTCGCCCTAATTCACTCCTCGAGTACCCAACTCGAGAGTTACTTCACTAATCAACAAGCTCCCTTGAGGTGGAGCAAACCATACACCTTCGCTTACACTAATTAACGACACTAAGTGGAATGTCAAGTTCTAATCTTGGCTAGAAACAATCCATACACGATATACCCAATCTACACGATCCACACGATCAACATGATCCACTCGATCTACACAATCTACTTGATCCACTCGATCTATACGATCTAAACGATCCACATGATCGACACGATCAAAAAAATCGACCCGATCTTCTCACAACACCACACGAACTTACATATTCTCTGGATCTACCCACTACATAATTTTGAACTTACACACAAGTTGGATCTGTAGAAAACTAGAAGGGGGGTTGAATAGTTTTACCGATTAAAACTTTGTTTCAAAATATTTAGATCGACTTATGTCAATCTATTTAATGTGTGTGTTGGATGATGATAAGTAAGCATATAAACAAGTAATGCAAAGATAAAGAGTAAGGAACACAAAACCAAGACACGAGTATTTAGAGTGGTTCGGCAACAAGAAAACCTTCTTTTCCCTACTCCACTCCTCGAGTTCCCTACTCGAGAGTTCGTAAGCACTACACAACACAAGCTCCTTAATGTGGCAGAGAAGCCTTCACAACGCCGCCTACTCTTTATCCGGTACTAGGCTAGACACTGAGTTCTTCCACGAGGTAGAACCACACCTATCACAACGTCGCCTACACTTTATCCGGTACAAGGCTAGATACCGAGTTCCATTACATAGGAGGAACTACTACCTAAAACTACTCTTTATCCGGTACTAGGCTAGACACTGAGTTCCTAAAATACTTGACACCCGTAGCAAGGGGGAGCAACCGTCAAGGGGGAGCATGCACACATTCATTCTTCAAAATTCTTTTATGTTTCAACAAAAGGGAGATTTCTTTCTCATCGTATATTTTTTTATTTTTTTCTTAATACTAACCTTGATGTAGGTTAAGCCTCAAAAATTTGAACCATTAATCCGTTGGCAACAATGTTTATAATTCAAAGATTTTTTTTTTTTTTTTTTTTTTTTTTTTTGGTGTGATTCTCAGGTTTCTCTTAAAGACGAGATCACCACCTCTTGAAGACGTGCAAGTTCAAGGTCATGAGTTTCTAAGCTTCATCATTAGTGTTTCGTGTTAAAGGTACTGGCGTGGTGTGCCAATTGGAGCAATAAGGTGTTTTTTAACTTCACTAGGGATGATGCAAACTCGCCATTCTTGGGAGAAATTAAGTTTAAACGACACACCCTTTTTGTTTCGAGAAAAGGGGGAAAAGAGTGTAAACAGAGAAGGTAATGTATAGGAAGTACAGACACAAGTAACTTTGACATTTTACCTATCTATTACGTTTACATATATTTTGTCATCATCAAAAAGGGGGAGATTGTTAGTGCAAATATTACGATATTTAATCTATACATTCTCATTTGTTTTGTTGATGACAAACATGTAACTTGTAATACATAACGTAAAATGTATAAGTTACTTGTAATTATATTTTGTCTCAACACCTCTCGACGACTCAAGTCCTTGTATGCTACAACACAGTTCGTACATGTTTGTTATGTTGCGTTATGATCAAACCCCAACAAACCATTAAAACATGTTTAGTTAAATAGTTTATGTATAACAACTAGTGTTTACATATTGGGTAAATATATACATAACTAGTATGTATTATAATGGGTAATATAAATGGGTAGAAACTTAAGTATTTGACCCATTGACCAAATACATTGAATGTAGTTGGGTAAAACCCAAAGTTCAAGACCTATACCCAATGTCTAGATACATTGTACCTTAGTGGGCACTCAAAACCATGGACTAGATGCATTGCATCTTGTAGATACATTGAATCTACTTGGTACCCATAATCCATGACCCATACCCAATGTCTAGATACATTGTACCTTGGTGGGCACTCAAAACCATGGACTAGATGCATTGCATCTTGTAGATACATTGAATATACTTGGTACCCATAACCCATAACCCATGACCCATGACCCAAAACCCATGGGTAAAAGGGAGCGTCCCACGGATCCCCAGTAATACACTAGACGGATCCCTCAAGGGAGGGAACCGTGGGATCCGAGGAGCAGTGGCTAGTTTTCTTCTATAAATAGTGAGCCATTTCTTCATATTTTTACACACCTTCACACATACTTTCTCTCCACCATTTCTAGGATATTTAGATCATTAGGAAACATGTAAACCACCCTCATCTCATATGATCATAATGCTTCTAACTTTCATTTGTTGTAAGCATACTCCCGAAGTGATCCTTCAAAGCAAGCTTAGAGATCTTGCATCCTTACCTACTGAAGTAATCACCCATCACAAGCATACAAGCACATGAAGATCTTTTACAACAAGCTTGGGAAACTTTTCATCTTCATTCATAGAAGACTAACTACATCATGCTTTGTGTTCTTGATGTTTATTTTAGGACTTCATATCCATTAGACACATTGTCTTGGATATTGTCTAGTATCATATTCTTGTATCTATGACTAGACTAGATGGTTTATGTGTTTGTGCCATAAAACACAAGGTTTGTTATGTTGGGCCACAAAACATGACGGGTGCCTAAAAGTCAAGTCACAAGGCATTAGTGAAGGGTTCCTAGAGATCGAGTCAAAGGCATTAATGAAAGGTGCCTAAGGTGTACATTCGATATGGTGTGATTCGATGTACAAGATAGATTAGTATTGGGTCAAAGGATATTGTTATCCTTGTTGATGTTGTTATAAGGAGTGAATTTCCTTTGGGGTTAGTTGTTGGTGTAGTGTTGGGTAGTACAAGCTAGATTAGTATTGGGTCAAAGGATATTGTTATCCTTGTTGATGTTGTTATAAGGAGTGAATCTCCTTTGGGGTTAGTTGTTGGTGTAGTGTTGGGTAGTAGTTTCTCCATTGTAATGGAACTCGGTATTTAGCCTAGTACCGGATAAAGGGTAGACGACATTGTGATAGGTTTGGTTCTACCTGGTGGAAGAACTCGGTGTTTAGCTTAGTACCGGAAAAAGTGTAAGCGACGTTGTGAAGGCTTCTCCGCCATAAGGAGTTGGTGTCGTGTAGTGAATCAACTCTCGAGTAGGTGACTCGAGGAGTGGAGTAGGACAAGGAAGGTGTCCTTGTAGCCGAACCACTATAAATCCTCGTGTTGGTTTGTCTATCCTTTTACTTTTCGCTTTACTTTTATTCTTGCATTACATTGTTTATTTTCTATGTGGTTGATGTCTATGTTTGTGATACATACTTGGTCTTTCATATAGTCATAAACAATATTTAACACTTTACATATTATGACACGCTTGGTCAAGAAAAAGCAACCGGACTAATAATGGTGAAACTTGATTTATAATGAACCATTAATCTTGCAGAATCTTATGTGATGTTAAGGGGTTGGCCTTACATGCCGTAATGCGTTAAATGCATCCTCGCGTCGAGATTAGCAAATTCAATGGTTTATACTATATTTGATACAAAAGTTTTAATTTTGAAACGGAAACGTATTCACCCCCCTCTACATTTTCACAATTGGTATCAGAGCGGGTTGGCTCTAGTTTTTTAAAACAAATGGTTTTCAAAACGAGTAAGGTCCTTGTATCAAATTTTTGGTGAAGTCAAGCATAATATGAAAAGTGTTTTGTTGATTTTTTTTCCTCTTTGAAGTTTTGTTGTTAGATATTTTGTTAACCAAGCTTGAATAAAGGTAAAAATGGACAATATAACTTCACTAAAAAGTCTACAAAGGTTAAACCTTTTCGTCGGGTCAAAACAAGAATTTTTGTAATTCTGTGTCAGATCCGCGGATCCCTCAGTTTACACTGGACGGATCCCTCAAGCAAGGAATCCGTGGGATCCGTGGTACGTAAGATGCTTTTGTCCGAATTTCAAAATTCATAACTAATTAACCGTAAGTCGTTAGAAGTCATGCCACCTATCGTTTTAAAGGTATTTGAGTCTACTTTCATTTAAAAATGATTTCATAAACTGATTCAAAACAAAAATTTACAGAATCATTGATTTATAATAGAAAGTCATTTTTCGGTCATAACTTTTGCACAAACTTTTGATCTGATTGGAGACGGATGTTTTCGTCTTTGAATAACAATGTGTCCTCTTTTGAAATTAAGGTTTTGATCATATTTATAAAGGAAACTAATCAAGCTTGGTATACATGTCTAACACAAAGCGATGAAAAGAACTTTCGTATGCTATGCTAAATGATAAATTGTCTTCCTTGCATTACTTGATTATTTGCTTATCTCAAATAGCTTTTGTGCTTGTTTGATTGAATAACATATGTGGTTTCCTTACCTTGCTATTCATTCTCTTGCTTGTCAATTTAGTAGTATTCTACTAATCAATGTGCTACTTGAAGGAGTGTTTGGGATAACATCTAGTTGTGTCAAAAATGTTAGTTTTATAAGTTGAAAAATGTTTAAAACATATAACACACTAAATGGCTTTTTGATTGAGTTTGTCATGTGTGGAACATAAATGTTTTATGTGCTTATATGAATTTTTGATTTCTTATTTTCTTGTATCGTTTTCTAAAAACAACAAGAATGTACATCGGATCATAACCTACACTTGTGTTGATGATGTACTCTCCCGTTTCCTTTTCATGATCGCTCTCCAAGCTTCATAGTAGGATTGACAACTTGATTATTTCATCCGATATACTTAAGTAAATTATTTTGCAACGCAAATATAATTGTTCATATCCGAAAGTCCAAACTCTAGCTTTCCAACAACATATGTTGAACTAGCTCATCCAACCATTTTTTTGTTCACGATATGGACAACTTTTAATTTTTTTTACACCTTCGTCACCTTAGTTGTTTCAAGTATAATATTAATAAAAATGAAGCAAACTATCATCATTGTTATTCTTCGATAGGCCATTGTAGGAATATAAATTTTCCTAACTTGAGAATGAATACTGGAGAACTTATTGCACTAGAAACTCAATTTGACCTAACGGTTGAATTGCTTCCTTGATAGAAGTTGGGTATGTGGAATCGCCCATAAAAATGGTCGTGTTTAGCCGTAATTGAGCACCGCTAGTAATAGTCTCATATTCATTCTCTCACTTGAGAAATTTATACTCCTACGTTTTCCTAAAATAAGTTTACAATGAAAATACTTTGCATTGTCTTACGATTACTAATCAAACAAGTTGTAAAATTAATTTTTATTTTAGTTAATCACAACCACTTGCCTCATCAAGCAATTATCTTGCTTTGATCGAGAAGAGCTACATGACTTCATGGACGAAGCTCATTGTATGCTAATCACCATCCGTAATGACTAGATTGTCCTAAACTAGCACCTCACAACTCTTTTGTCTTGAACACCATCACGTGCTCCTTTCTTTCTAGACACATACCTTGCATGTCATTGTTAGTGTAAATGATTTACTAATCTAGACCGTAAATCTGTTTTGGGCTTCTTGAATAGTGCTTGTTAAGTTTGCTAAACCTTTGTGAGCTCGATCTCATTTGATAGCCTATATGTGATCTCTACATGCTCTCCTTGCTTTGCTTAACGTGTATACATGTATGCTTGCTGTAGAAACAATTTGTTTCATAATTCAAAACATAGTGCAAAATTCTGCAACTATTCTGTTAAGAAAATTTGTCTCAGATGCCGGATCTCTTAGATGTAACTAGACGGATCCCTCAAGTGAAGGATCCGTGGGATCCGGGTGGACAAAAGTTTCTTTTTAGCCTCCTTGCATCAATACAACATTCTAGACCTTATTAGACTAGTTAAACATGCTACATTAGGATCACTTAAACTTTCCTTAGGCTCAGTTGATCTCACATTCACTCATGGATGACTTAGGATCACATTCAAAGTATTTTCTGATTTATCATTACTTCAAAACTCATCGTCTTTCCTCTCCAATGTTTACACATTGTTCCTCTCATCTCAAAACACCTAGTTTGATATTTCTCTCAATTTTAGCAAATTGATTTTAGTCATCCTTACCTCAAAATAGGCCAAAAACTAGTTTTTAATTTCTTATGATTTTTAAGGAATTTTCCAAATCTCTCTTAAGTCATCATCTGATCTCTAGGATCCTTTAACACCACTTGACACTCTCAAATTTCTTAGTGTCATCTTTGATCATCCACTGATGCTCATAAAGCCCCATCTCTTTCCATAAAAGGCAATCATTAGCTACCATAAATCATTTTCTCTTGATCATTTAAGTCCATCTTCATGTAAGACACTTAATAGACTGAGTAACTTAGGATATGTAGGTGCTAGACCTTGCTAGAACCCAATCACCTCTTTTTCACCTCATCATTAGCGGATCCCTAGACTTAAGTGGCCGGATCCTCTAGTGAGGGAACCGGTGGAACCGTGGAACAGTAGGTACATTATCTCTTTAGATAATCATTTCAAATTTCCTTTTTTCTACACAAGCACTTGTTCAACACTTAGGATTATCATTTTCTTATATGTTTGTAAATGAGTTGCATTTATATGATTCTTTACGTGTTCTTTCTTTTCGTTTCATGATTTTATGTGAACAATTTATCCATTTGTATAAATGTTTTCCTTTTGTACTTACTCTTTTGGATTCTTGTAGGATGACAATGGTCGATTTCATCATCAAGTCAAGTTGTGCTCATTCGCACATTTTTTTTTATTCCTAATCTTGCATCATCGTAACCATCTTACTCCACTTTTATCACTACTCACAAAGTAATCATGTCTACCACCTATATTGAGTCATTAACCAAGTCAATGAATCACCTTGATACCTTTCATCACCGTGTCCAAGGTCTAGTTCATGAACTACGTGATGAAGTATGTTTCATGTTCTACCACATCCTACTTGTGTCAACCAAAACCTCAAACCACAAGCTACTTGTGTCAACCACATCCTACAAGTGTCTCACTACCACTAAAATTCATGGTCGCTCAACCATCCTCCACAAACATCTATGTTGTCAAAAGCCAAGTGAATTTCGTAATGAAATGTGTCTCATCCCTAAGCACATTTTTTTTCTTACCTTGAAAAAACCTTACAACCTCTAAACCAACCATGAAGATGCAAGTAGTAGGATTATTCTCTTTTTGACACTAATCCTTTCTTCGTAGGTTCATATATATACTCTCTGATGTGTATGGGATTCTCGTCTATATGTGGACGAAGTTTTACACTAATTTTTTCTTTATAGGTTCACTCATATACATGGGTTTGTATATGGCACACTTGTCTTCGGAGAAGGCTTATTTTTTTTGTAGGTTCTTCTTGACGCCCTCGAGCTAGGGGGAGCTTCCGTCGAGCATTTATAAAGTGCATCATATGACTTACTCGTCCAAAGACGAATATAATTTTGCACTAACTTTTTGTTTTGTAGATTTTCAAAACAAACTAGGAGAACTTGACGCTCTCAATAAAGGGGAGTTTTTGGTCAAAGCAAAAACATTGAAAATTTTGCAATAATTTCGTTTTAGCCTTCCTAAAATCCTTGACGCCCTTAGCAAGGGGGAGCAACCGTCAAGGGGGAGCATGCACACATTCATTCTTCAAAATTCCTTTATGTTTCAACAAAAGGGAGATTTCTTTCTCATCATATATTTTTTTTTCTTTTTTTACTTAACACTAACTTTGATGTAGGTTAAGCCTCAAAAATTTGATCCATTAATCCGTTGGCAACAATGGTTATAATTCAAAGAATCATTTTTTTTTGTGTGATTCTCTAGGTTCCTATTAAAGACGAGATCACCACCTCTTGAAGACGTGCAAGCTCAAGGTCATGAGTTGCTAAGCTTCATCATTAGTGTTTCGTGTTGAAGGTATTGGCGTGGTGTGCCAATTGGAGCAATAAGGTGTTTTTTAACTTCACTAGGGATGATGCAAACTCGCCATTCTTGGGAGAAATTAAGTTTAAAGGACACACCCTTTTTGTTTCGAGAAAAGGGGGAGAAGAGTGTAAACAGAGAAGGTAATGTATAGGAAGTACGGACACAAGTAACTTTGACATTTTACCTATCTATTACGTTTACATATATTTTGTCATCATCAAAAAGGGGGAGATTGTTAGTGCAAATATTACAATATTTAATCTATACATTCTCATTTGTTTTGTTGATGACAAACATGTAACTTGTAATACATAACGTAAAATGTATAAGTTACTTGTAATTATATTTTGTCTCAACACCTCTCGACGACTCAAGTCCTTGTATGCTACAACACAGGTTCGTACATGTTTGTTATGTTGTGTTATGATCAAACCCCCAACAAACCATTAAAACATGTTTAGTTAAATAGTTTATGTGTAACAACTAGTGTTTACATATTAGGTAAATATATACATAACTAGTATGTATTATAATGGGTAATATAAATGGGTAGAAACTTAAGTATTTGACCCATTGACCAAATACATTGAATGTAGTTGGGTAAAACCCAAAGTCCAAGACCTATACCCAATGTCTAGATACATTGTACCTTAGTGGGCACTCAAAACCATGGACTAGATGCATTGCATCTTGTAGATACATTGAATCTACTTGGTACCCATAACCCATGACCCATACCCAATTTCTAGATACATTGTACCTTGGTGGGCACTCAAAACCATGGACTAGATGCATTGCATCTTGTAGATACATTGAATCTACTTGGTACCCATAACCCATAACCCATGACCCATGACCCAAAACCCATGGGTAAAAGGGAGCGTCCCACGGATCCCCAGTAATACACTGGACGGATCCCTCAAGGGAGGGAACCGTGGGATCCGAGGAGCAGTGGCTAGTTTTCTTCTATAAATAGTGAGCCATTTCTTCATATTTTTACACACCTTCACACATACTTTCTCTCCACCATTTCTAGGATATTTAGATCATTAGAAAACATGTAAACCACCCTCATCTCATATGATCATATTGCTTCTAACTTTCATTTGTTGTAAGCATACTCCCGAAGTGATCCTCCAAAGCAAGCTTAGAGATCTTGTATCCTTACCTACTGAAGTGATCACCCATTACAAGCATACAAGCACATGAAGATCTTCTACAACAAGCTTGGGAAACTTGTCATCTTTATTCATAGAAGACTAACTACATCATGCTTTGTGTTCTTGATGTTTAGTTTAGGACTTCATATCCATTAGACACATTGTCTTGGATATTGTCTAGTATCATATTCTTGTATCTATGACTAGACTAGATGGTTTATGTGTTGGTGCCATAAAAAAAAAGGTTTGTTATGTTGGGCCACAAAACATAACG
Source organism: Chrysanthemum lavandulifolium (assembly GCA_022545495.1). Taxonomy (NCBI): domain Eukaryota; kingdom Viridiplantae; phylum Streptophyta; class Magnoliopsida; order Asterales; family Asteraceae; genus Chrysanthemum; species Chrysanthemum lavandulifolium. The sequence continues at coordinate 49,411 of JAHFWF010000163.1, forward strand.
GGTGCCTAGAAGTCAAGTCGGCATTAGTGAAGGGTGCCTAGAGATCGAGTCAAAGGCATTAATGAAAGGTGCTTAAGGTGTACATTCGATATGGTGTGATTCGATGTACAAGATACATTAGTATTGGGTCAAAGGATATTGTTATCCTTGTTGATGTTGTTATAAGGAGTGAATCTCCTTTGGGGTTAGTTGTTGGTGTAGTGTTGGGTAGTACAAGCTAGATTAGTATTGGGTCAAAGGATATTGTTATCCTTGTTGATGTTGTTATAAGGAGTGAATCTCCTTTGGGGTTAGTTGTTGGTGTAGTGTTGGGTAGTAGTTCCTCCATTGTAATGGAACTCGGTATTTAGCCTAGTATCGGATAAAGGGTAGGCGACGTTGTGATAGATTTGGTTCTACCTCGTGGAAGAACTCGGTGTTTAGCTTAGTACCGGAAAACGTGTAAGCGACGTTGTGAAGGCTTCTCCGCCATAAGGAGTTGGTGTCGTGTAGTGAATCAACTCTCGAGTAGGTGACTCGGGGAGTGGAGTAGGACAAGGAAGGTGTCGTTGTAGCCGAACCACTATAAATCCTCATGTTGGTTTGTCTATCCTTTTACTTATCGCTTTACTTTTATTCTTGCATTACATTGTTTATTTTCTATGTGGTTGATGTCTATGTTTGTGATACATACTTGGTTTTTCATATAGTCATAAACTATATTTAACACTTTACATATTATGACACGCTTGATCAAGAAAAAGCAACCAAACAAATAATGGTGAAACTTGATTTATAATGAACTATTAATCTTGCGTAATCTTATGTGATGTTAAGGGGTTGGCCTTACATGCCATAATGCGTAAAATGCATCCTCGCTTCGAGATTAACAAATGCAATGGTTTATACTATATTTGATACAAAAGTTTTAAGTTTGAAACGGAAACGTATTCACCCCCCCCCCTCTACGTTTTCACATTGATGTTGACGAAGCTTAGCAACTCATGACCTTGAGCTTGCACGTCTTCAAAAGGTAGTGATCTCGCCTTTTAGAGGAACCTAGAGAATCACACAAACACAAAAGTACATAGAAAGATCCTTTGGATATGAGGTTAGAGATATTACAATACTAAGAGAGAGTATGTGTAAAAAGGGTAAGTAACAATGTAGAAATGGCTCACTATTTATAGATAAAATTTTCTACTGTTCCATGGTTCCTACGGATCCCTCCCTAAAGGGATCCGGCTAGTGCAATCCTAGGGATCCGGCTAGTGCAATCCTAGGGATCAGGCTGCTGGGTCAGCTTAAGTCCGGATTTTGGGTTGCAAACCGGGTTATGGGTTATGGGTTATGGATTATGAACCATGGGTTATGGGTAATGTTTTATAGATACCCAACAAGATGCAATGTATCTAGAAATTGGGTCATGGGTCTTGGGTCATGGATCATGGATAATACCCAACATGACTTCATATATGATGTCATGCAATGGATCATGGGTTATGGATCAAGCTCCATGGGTATGAGTCATGGACTTTGGGTTTTACCCAACAAAATTCATTGTACCTAGTCAATGGGTCAAGGACTTTAGATTTTTACCCATTACATTACCCATTACAACATATACCAAGTATATATGTACATTTCCATATTATGTAAAACTAGTTGTTATACATATGCATTTCTATAAAATGTAAACAATAATACTTGTTTAGTGTTTTATATGAAAATGTAAGTGTGTTAGTAAGCTATTGGCTCAAACCATTTACGTATTTTATTTGTTTCATTAAAATGATTTTACGTTTGTTATCGACAAAACATTAGAAGATCGTAAATTATAAATAAACGTTTTATGGCTTATTTGTATTAAAAATATCCCCCTTTTTTGATGACAAAACATAAGATTATTTTAAGGAAAAAATAAAATTCGTAAAAATTTGAATTGGAGTTTTTACTCTCTTCTCCCCCTTTTCATCGAAACAAAAAGAGCGTCGAAAAGAAACTAACACATTGTTTTGAGAAAAAACGTGTAAAAAGTAATAATATGAAAAATAGAGAGTAAGAGAAGAGAAGGATTATCGTCTTAGCTCTCCCTTGACGAATGCTTCCCTTTGTAAGGGCGTCAAGTAATTAGGAAGACTAAGCGAGTATGTTGCAATTATGTTTGCAAATGATTTCGTTTATGACGAAAATGCTCCCCCTTGACGAGTGCTCCCTTATGACGAGGACGTCAAGTAGTAAAGAAATCCTAAGTGAAAGTATTTCAAGGATTTTTTAAATGATTTTTCTTTGACGAAAAGCTCCCCCTTGTTGAGGGTGTCAAAGTCTTCATGTATATTTTGAAAATCTACAAAACAAAGTTTAGAAAGCAAGTATATGATGTATAATTTCTTGCAAATGAGATTCAAATTAGTGATAAAAAGTGCTTCTGTTGCATGGATCCCACGGTTCCTCCTTGTGAGGGATTAGTCTAGGCAAAAGTGAGGGATCCGTATACCTGCATTCTCATGACAGCAATGTGGATGTGAAATGTGATGTTGACATCAAAACAAGTTATGTATTATGGCACTAAGAATTTTTTCAAGACCATATGGCATACAACATGTAATTTCATTCAATAAAACACGAGAAATGATATACATATCTCAAAAACTAAGAGAATGAAAAAAGCATGTAGTACATTTTCTAATAATTCTAAGTTGTGCCGAAAACAAACAAAAAGCATCAATGTGCTCGTAATCTCAATTTCTAAGGACGAGTAGATTTGTTGATTTGGTCAAATCGTTCAAGGAGATGATTAAACATGAAATGCAACTCATTTCGTATTTCTTGAACTAACCCTTGGGTGAGTTGATAATTAGAGAAATTATTGTCATGAGTAGAAGATGGAGGATATGGGACATTTTGAGGAGGTTCCACAAAGGATGGTGGGATTTGTAGAGGTGAGTTGAGTGACGTAGGGTGTGGTTCAACTAAGAATGTAGGTGATGATGTATGGTTGGTGGTGGAGATGGGAAGTCATCTATATGTTTAGGTCTTTGGTGATTCCTTGTTCCTAGAGATAGACTATTTGATGGTGAAGGTCATTGGAATACGGGTGTTGGTGATGTTTCATCATCAATATTTTGGTGTGAAGGTGGTTCCCTATTTAACGAGAAGGGTGGTGAATGAGAAGTTCTCGGTGATGAGTCTTCTAAAGAGTAGAGGTTTGGATGTGAAAGAGGTGCGGTAAAGGAGTGTAGTCTAGGTTCTAGAAATGAAGGCTTAATTGTTTTAGTTGAGTTAGGTATGTTTGGTTTAGAGGGTATGCTAGTGTTTGGTGAAGGTCTTTCTAAGTTAAAAGGTCGAATACTAATCCTAGCGGTTCTTCTAGCTTTGGTTGGCTAAGTTTGTTGAGGAGGAATTCTAGTATTTAAGCCCTTGATGGGTGATGACTCGGTTGAGGAAATCTCATGAACCATATGAGCATTTTTCTTGGAGGAACCTTTGGTTGAAGAGGTTGTGCTAGATGCTTTAGTCATAGTGAAAAAGAAGATGTAATGGGTGACTTAGCTACTGAATTTGAATGGTGGTTTGAATGATGGTTTGAGAGCATGAGCACACTTGGTTTATAAAGGATGGAATTAGGTTAGTGAATTAAATTTTAGACCACTAAGAATTTTGGCATGCACTAAGGTCAAGTATATTTTTTGTTCTATCCTAGGGAGTCATTTAAGGCAATGAAAAGTGTTTAGATTACCAAAGAGAGTTTGAAATTGATGAGTAAAGTGAGCTTAAACTGTTATGTATACCCGGTTCCCACGGATCCCTAACTTTGGGGATCCATCTAGTTATAAACTGGGGATCCGTCTCTCAGACAGTAATGAAGTAGAGTGATGATGTTTATCAAGGTCTAGTACCTATAAATCTCAAGTGTTTAGGTTCCCTAAAATGTCTTAAATGGTATAGGACTTAAATGTCCAACAATAACGAGTGAGGATATCTAATGATGTTTTTTGGTAAGAAAAATGGAGTTTTTATGTGTGCAACTAAGTGCTTAAGCATGATGCTAAGATTTTGAGGGTGTCACATGATGTAAAATGACCATAGAGATCAGATGATAACTCAAGGAAAATTTGGAAAATTCTTTAAAAATCATAAGAAATGAAAAACTAGTTTTTAGCCTATTTTGGGATAAGGATGACTAAAATCAATTTGCTAAAATTGAGAGAAATATCAAGTTAGGTGTTTTAAGATGCGAGAAACAATGTGTGAACATTGGAGCGGAAATATGGTGAGCTTTGATGAAGCGATAAATCAAAAACACCTTGAAAGTGATCCTAAGTTAGTTACGAGTGAATGTGAGACTAACTGAGTTTGAGAAGGACTTAAGTGATCCTAAAGTAAAATGTTTAACTATTCTAATAAGGTTTGGAAGATTGGATTGATGTGAAAGTGTAGAACTCCCATATCTGTTCACCCGGATCCCACAGATCCTTTATATGAGGGATTCGGCTAGTTATATCTTAGGGATCCGGCAACTGTTGACCAGTAGCTTCACATAATATGTGCATAATTTGCACCTCTTAACAAATTACAAGCCTAATTGTTTCTACATCAAGCAATCATGTATGTAAGCAAAGTATATCAAGCATGGTATGTAAGAATGACAAATAGGCAAGCAAAATTTGAGGAAGATCGACTTTTTGATATTAATCAAGTAGTCATAAAATTCCTCTTAGGGTTTACTAGGTTAGGGTGTCATTGTTTTACGTCATACCATCTACTACTACTAAGTCCTAAGATGAAGAAATATTGTTTAAGATGTTTACAACATATTGTTCGAATTAAGGTCTTTGACCTTACCTCCCTTTCCACTCAAACTTTTCCTCCAACACCTCCAAGCTTCACCTTCCAACCCTTCAAGCCTACTTCTCCTTCTTCCCCATAAGAAAGTTGGCAATACATTTAAACATCCCCTTCATTTGTTGAAACTCTTGAGATGGGCTTGGGATGTCCGGAAATTGCTCAATGTAAGCCACGGGGTCAAGTTGGTAGTTGCCTATAGGGTTGCTTCCTTCTCCCTCCCTTTCTTCGGATGAGTCCGTCGGTGAATGAGGTCTCTTGCCTTCAACCATAAACCTCGTTGTCTTCTCATCGGAGAAGGGTACCATAACCTTGTTGCAAAATAAGTGGTCATCGGTATAGGGAGATGGATCTAGGGCAAAGACAAAATTAGCTAGGCGAGTTAGGAGCATAGCATATTGGAGCGCCATCTTGTTCGTCCTTGACACACTAGCCATCCGTTTAACCATGTAGTAGGCGAGGTTGAAATGAGTCCCATTGACAAGGCAATAGATCATGTAGACTAGACATGAGTTGGGATGATCCTTATTTCCCACCAAGCAAAGGACATTCTCCCTTAGAAATAGTTCCCATTTTTTGTACAAAGGGAACATCTCCGAAAGTTCCATTTGGAAGGGATCTCTATAGATGACCTTTGATTTCCTAGTAACCCAAGACGGGGAGGCTCTTTGAATGAAGACGGTATCTCTTACCGTAGTCGGTTCCGAGAAGGGTGTGGAATAAACTAGATGCTCTTCGACCATGTCATGAAGGTGGGCTAGTGACCATTCATTTGAGTATAAGCATACTCCTTGGTGAGGGATACGAAGTATCCGAGCAAACTCTTCAAGGGTGAAGGTATAGTTGTGTTCATTGATGATAAAAGCAATTGATATGGTTCCATCCTCATTCCTTATGATCCTAATACTCTTGTAGAACTCAAGAACACATACCGGGCATATTTGTTCGTTGATGGTTAGAAGACATTGAAAGTTGATTCCCGCAAAGACGTCGGGGATGTTAGTATTGTTGAGAAATGAAGGTTCGACTACACAGCCCTCGTGAAACAACCTCTTTTGTAGCATTTTGAAGGACTTTCGGTTTTCGGTACTAAGACCTTCCTTTATATGATACATTGGTATGTAATGTGCCGTATCTTGATAGTCTTGTTGCCTAGAGCTTGGCATAATTGATCCTAAACACCAAAACTGCAATGTGGTGTCAATTATGTGAATAGTACCTTAATGAGGTTCATCACAATTTTTTCTCAACACATCTCTATTGAATTCAAAATGAGTTTTTAATTTGTATTAACAATTTTAATTCTTTGATTAGTTTATCTTAGAAAATAATGTGATAAACCCACTTGAACCAAAGTTCTCAAGATGAAAAATTGTGCTACTAGGAACTAGAGAATGGAAATTACAATCTAGTGAAGATAATACTTACACAAGTGATTGCTTTCCTTGGAATGGTAAGGAATGATCTCCTATGAACAATAATTTAGGGTTTATGTTCGTATGTGGGAGAGTAAAGTTAGAAGTAAAATCTCTGATGATCATCAAGCACTTATTCGCCTTCGATGTGTCGGTTCCACGGATCCCTTGAAAAGGGATCCGGCTAGTTCAGCGGGGATCGGCGGATCGTGATAAAAACAGTTTAAGTGAGCTTGATAATTTTGACACGGGAGTTTTAATTCTTGATAAATGTTGATGGTTTTGCTCTATAACTTAAGGTTTGTTTTTTGTTCGAGGTTTTGATGAGTTTTCATATTTACTAGTCTTTTTTGACGAGGTTCCCTTTTTACGAATAAATCTTAAATTGGGAAGTTAAGAATCATGACAAAATACTATTTTATCATGATATGGAAAGTTTCACATGGACACTATTGACATAGATTACTAATGTAATGCCAATATCCTTATGCGAGAAATCATAACCAAAGCTTTTAATTAGCCAAGTTATCATTATGAGGTGAAGACGTATAATGACTAGTTTGCAGTTTTGTCTATAAAGATCAACCAAGAATTCTATTCTTGATGATGTGTTTAATATAGATAACAACCTTTTGGAGAGTTGTGATATTGGAGTATACGTATCAAGTCTACGAATCTTTACGTGCTATAAGTAATGACTAATAAAAATAGGAAGCACATATTAATAATTTATCTATAAGTAATTAGTATAGAAGAACATACCTTTGCTATATATTCTTTTTAAGATTTTTGAAAATCACAGACGCAAAATTCTGTATGAGCTTTTAACATACCCGAATCCTAGCATGAAGAATTCTCAAAAGAAAATGTTAGAATGATCTATCACTATCCAACATTTAAAGTATAATGGTTTCTAAAAACATGACTTTTTGTTTTAAGAAATTTCCTTCTTTGTAGTTTTCAAACATACACGGATCGTATCAAGTTTTTAAAATAAAATATACTCTAAGAAACTTGGTAATGAAGCTCTGGTACCAATTGTTGAAAACTAGAACGGGGGTTGAATAGTTTTACCGATTAAAACTTCGTTTTAAAATATATAGATCGACTTATGTCAATCTATTTAATGTGTGTGTTGGATGATGATAAATAAGCATATAAACAAGTAATGAAAAGATAAAGAGTAAGGAACACAAAACCACGTCACGAGTATTTATAGTGGTTCAGCTACAAGGACACCTTCCTTGCCCTACTCCACTCCCCGAGTTCCCCACTCGAGAGTTCGTAAGCACTACACAACACAAGCTCCTTAATGTGGCGGAGAAGCCTGCACAACGTCGCCTACTCTTTATCCGGTACTAGGCTAGACATCGAGTTCTTCCACGAGGTAGAACCACACCTATCACAACGTCGCCTACACTTCACCCGGTACAAGGCTAGATACCGAGTTCCATTACAAAGGAGGAACTACTACCCAACACTACACCAATACACTAAAACCCCAAAGGAGACATACTCCTTATTACAACATCATAAGGATATCAATATCCTTTAACCCAAACTATCTATCTTGTACATCGATGCACCATATCGAATGTACACCCTTGGCACCTTTCATTAATGCCTTTGACAAGACCCTTCGGCACCTTTCACTAATGCCTTTGACACGACCCTTTGGCACCTTTCATTAATGCCTTCAACGCGAAACTTCTATGGAGGGAGAAAAGAACTATCAACAAGAGACACTTTAGTGGTCTTGATGATGACGAAGCTTAGCAACTCATGACCTTGAGCTTGCATGTCTTCAAGAGTTGGTGATCTCGCCTTTAAGAGGAACCTAGAGAATCACACAAACACAAAACTACATAGAAAGATCCTTTGGATCTGAGGTTAGAGATATTAAAATACTAAGAGAGAGTATGTGTAAAATGGGTGAGTAACAATGAAGAAATGGCTCACTATTTATAGACAAAATTGTCTACTACTCCACGATTCCTACGGATCCCTCCCGGAGGATCCAAATAGTCTAATCCTAGGGATCCATTCTTGGGTCACTTAAGTCCGATTTCGGGTTGCAAACTGGGTTATGGGTTATGGGTTATGAACCATTGGTTATGGGTAACGTTTTATGGATACCCAACAAGATGCAATGTATCTAGACATTGGGTCATGGGTCTTGGGTCATGGATCATGGATAATACCCAACATGACTTTATATATGATGTCATGCAATGGATCATGGGTTATGGATCAAGCTCCATGGATATGGGTCATGGACTTTGGGTTTTACCCAACAATATTTGTTGTACCTAGTCAATGGGTCAAGGACTTTAGATTTTTACCCATTACAATATATACCAAGTATATATGTACATTTCCATATTATGTAAACACTAGTTGTTATACATATGCATTTCTAAAAAATGTAAACAATAATACTTCTTTAGTTTTTTTATATGAAAATGTAAGTGTGTTAGTAAACTATTGGTTCAAACCATTTACGTATTTTATTTTTTTCGTTAAAATGATTTTACGTTTGTTATCGACAAAACATTAGATGATCCTAAAATATAAATAAACGTTTTTATGGCTTATTTGTATTAACAGGATCTACCCAAGTACACATGATTGAAGGATATAGACTCGATCTATATGTAACCAATGTTACACGTGGACTAACTCGACTACATAACTCCGTATCTAGATGATAACGAAAGTTATTCTCTTTGCACTTGAGGTGAGGAAGAAAGAACCACATTTAAATAAGATTCAAACAAGTTAATGTGATTAAAGAAGGTGAAAGGAGAGATTGGGAAAGAACATAAAGTTTTGTGCTAAAGAGGATTAAGTTTTCTATGTGAAAATAATGCAGTATTTATAACCAGCTCGAGGAGCGGGGGATGGTGCCTTAAACCTTGGACGGTCCCTTATATATATATGGGACCGTCGCCTATTAAGGGATCGTCCTAGAAAAACGCTCATGTTTTTGTTCTTTTGTGGTGAAATATTTATCTGGTGTAGGTGTTATCTTTTGGGCGGGAAAAATAGCTGTTGGATGATTTCAAAATTCAAATTTATTTTTGCTATTAAAACATTTCTTTATAATTACAAAAAATAATTTGTATAATTTATTTTTGTAAAAAGGTTTTGTCACATTTATAAAAATGTGAGATTTAAGGACAAAAATAATTCTTTGATCACTTAATAAGTTTGAAGTATTGTTTGTACATACCTTAAGTGATTCAGACTTGAGTCGTCGAGAGATTTTGATGCGTGCATGCATTGATGATTTGCGTTTATGAGTAACTTGTGCACTTTATGTTATGTATTAACAAGTTATATGTTTGTTATCATTAAAACCGAAGAGACCATCTAGTTTAAATATTGGAATATTTGCACTAACAATCTCCCCCTTTTTGATGATGACAAATATGTAAACCATAACACTTGGTAAGATGTAAAAGTTACTCGTTTACACTCCTTTCTCCCCCTTATGTCGAAGAAAAAAGGTATCGCCAATGTAGAGATAGAAGAAGATCGGCGAAAATAGGAGGAGACTTAAGAAGAAGAGTTGAGACGACTTGAGAAGATGATCGGCGAAAATGAAGAATACTTGAGAAGAAGGTTGATGTTGCCAATGTACGAAAATATGAGAGATCTCTTTGGTTGCATTAGAAGAAGACTTGAAAAGAAGGTTGATGTCTCAAATGTAGAGATAGAAAGAAGATCGGTGAAAAAAAGAGAGATATATTTTCTTGCATTAGAAGAAGACTTGAGAAGCTGATTGTAGATGATTAGAAAATTTCTGGTTGATTGCGGATAATCCCTCATTATATTTGACGATCCCAAATCCCAACATACAAAAAGGTGACCTTGCATCATCCTAGTGAAGCCTTCTATCATCACGGTTTAACCAACGCCATGTCATTTAACTCCAATGCCTCTAAGCTCCCCCTAGCTCATTGCATACCGCCAATTCTTATATCCTTATATCCTTTGGTGTATGCTCCCTTTTCTTGGGGCACCAAGTAAGTTAAAAGTTGATGAGTGCTACAAAACAGAGTTAGTAGACAATTTATGCAAAACAGAGTTAGTAGACAAGTGCACATAGATATATAATAATGATGATAGATATATATACCAATATACTATTGGTGAACAAGATATGCATGAGTTAGATATGAGTACTATATGACACATAAGAATTGAAACTAGACATATATAGTCATTGATTCTACAATGACAACCTAAAATCGAAATGCATGCTTATGGAGTGGGAAAAGATGAACGGAAATGAAGAGGGAAGATGTTGAACTAAGGTTTGGAAGAGACGGAATGGAGTAGTACATCCTTTGCATAACAATGAGTGAGGATGAAACACTTTTTATCAGAAATTGGAGGTTTAATTTTGACATATGTAGGAGAAGATGAGAAGAACAGTGTGTTGAGAAATGTGTGAGGAGACCATGAAAGGAACGTTTGCATTCACAATGATATGCATGACATAATCAAAGAAGGTGCATGCGATCCTAGTTTTGTTGGGTGTATGAAAAGAGAAGAGGTTGTAGTAGTTGTGAAACAAGAGAAGTTGTGGTAGTGTGAACTATGAGTATGGTGTAGAAAATGAGGAAGAAGAAGGAATAGGTTCTTTAATTTTTCATGGGTGCACTCAGTTTAGAAAAATAAATCCTAGTAAGAGCCATGGGAAGTGAAAATATGAGGGATGTGGTGAGGAAGGAAGTGATTAGATAATCAAAATGGTTGTAGTTTTTGACAAAACTAGGTATAGGAAGGTTCAAAATGTTACTCTTCTAAAGAAACTGGTCTAGAGAGTGGTGGTTCAAAGATGCAGAGAAAGAAAAACAGTTAACCAGTTCATGACATTTTTACAGGGGACGGTCCTATAAATAGGGGATGGTCCCTTATATATATAAAGGACCGCCCACATGTTTTTGGGACCGTCGTCGATAGGGTGCAGAGTTTTTCCAGTTTTATCTATTTTTCCCAGATGAAAGGATAGAAATAATCATATTGCCATTAAGAAAGAAAAGAATTGGGAAATAATGATTAAGGAATGATTTAGAGATTTGGTAAAGAAATTTTATAGGAATGTTGGGATTGTGTGGAAAGGTATGAATAATCATTTGGTGGGTAAGAAGAGAATTTATAAATGATTAGAGAATATTTAGGAGACTCATAGTAGAGTGAGAGGGACATGTCTTTTGATTGGTGATCTAGAGTATCTAGTAGAGTAATGAAATGAACTATGAATCACTTATGTAGGAATTCGTAAGTTCTTTATCACTCAAAGTTTGATGTTAGCTTTTAGCTTATGGATGAGCATTTTAACTTATGTAGTTAAAAAGCTTAAATATGAATTTCAGATATGACTTTTAACATTTGTGATTGCAAGTTAAATTACGAATATTCCGGATGGAATATTTAAGTTGTCAAACCTACTTGGAGGAGTATTAGATTTGTTTCTAACCTTCCCTAGATAGAGGAGTGGGTTATTTGAAAGAGAGCGAGATGATTAACGAAATGTGTGCACAAAGACTTTGGGAGACCCTAAGGAAGAGTGAATTATTTAAGATCATTTTTCAACTATTATGACCTTTTGTGGCACTAGAGACCCTAAGAGCGATATACTAGTATGAGGAGATATTTCATAGGTGCATAATACTCAATGGTTTAAACATGTAAGCGCATTTAAGCATGCATCACATAAATATATATCAAGAGATATAACAAAACCTTTCTAAAAAACATGCATTCAATAATCATAGAGCATTTAGAAAAACATGATGGCATTTAATCATATCTCACAAGAGCAAATAGTCATTTTGAAGCATCAAAAAGACATATGTGAAATGCAAGTAGTCGAGGTTCGCTAAGAAGAATTCTAATTACTACTTGTTCAAGATGCAATCTGTTGGGAACTATATCTAAAGTTGATAAGACAAAATACATGAAAGATGAAGGCCTATTGAAGACAAAGAAAGACAAGGTACCTACTTGGCAAAGAAGTATTTATTATCTAGTCCCTTTTAGTCATTTATAACCCTAGTATCTTTATTATATAAAGAGATACAGGGAATTAGGTTTAAGTGTGTCAAGATGTAAAACACTAAAGGTGTGTGTGTGTGGGAAAACCCAGGCGTGGGGTGCCTAGGGTTTTGGTGAATGTCGACATATAGTGTTTAGCCTCAAGGATCATTTGTGCTTATGGAGTGTTATCAATGGAAAAACCTTGTGTCAATAACATAGTTGTTTGTTCTATTCCGCTGCGTATCATACTATATTGTCTATGTTATTGTTAAACCCTAAGGCTCAAAACGATCTCAAGGAGTCTATCAAACTCCACAATCTTTAAATGGTGCTAGCAGTTTGTGCTCTTTTGCTAAATGGATATTACCACTGCTACAACATTACTCAACTGTTTCTATTGCTAGTTTGACATGATACTGCTCGTTAAGAAGGTTTGTTTTGCTAGTATTGGATACCACTGCTACAAGTCTCATTCCACTGCTAGTCTCGTTACCACTGTCAGCTATGCTCATTACCACTGCTCGTATGTATCGTTTCCACTGCTATACTTTCTCGTTGCCACTGTCTTCATGCAAGTTACCACGGCTAGTTTATGATAACCACTGCTACGTTCCTTGTTACTACCGTTCATCATATGTTTCTACTGCTCAAGGTGGACAACAGTTGCGATTTACTATTGCTTGTACAAGTTTGATACATGGTAGATACTGGTTACTGTTGCTAGTTTGTCTATTAACGCTACTCGAGGGTTGTTTATATTGTTACGTTTCGAGGCGAGAATATGAGTTGTTGTTTAACATGGATTTTAATATGTTTGGAATTTTGAAGTCACATGCAAAGGTAACATGGTTATTAAAAGTTCACGTGATAAGAGGATGTATTGTCATATGAACTGCTTTTTGACTTCACGTGGGATGATAGTCTGACGTCACATGGTACTATGATCACTTTGATTTGATTGGTGACTCATGGCCAAGTCTTTTCGTTTAAGTATATAATCAGTTATACTATATGTAAATTGATTGCATACATGGGTATTTGACTTCTCAAAATTGATCATGGTTGCTACTGTTCAAATACTCAAGTTGAAAAGAGTTGGTACTGCTTGTGTTGTCCGATATAAGATGTTTCTACTGCTTATATTATTCGATATCGGATGATACATGATTTTTGATTTTCGAATGAGATTGAAAGATGTTGGATGACAAACACATGGTTATTTGGTTCACACACAGGTTATTGGAAGTTGTTCTTAAAAGGATTTAAAAAGCTCATATTTGGATTTATTGAATTATTGATTACGAAGAAGGTTGATTATCACTAATTTGATGTTGTAGTTGAGTTTCACAGGTTTGTGTTCTTATCATATCTCAAAGTGGGTGTTACACTTTGTAGATAACTTGTTCGTGCTTAAAGGATGTTGACGAAGACTTGCAAAATCTAGTTTTCATAGGTCAAGGGGTGGATGGATGAAGACCTAGTTAACTATCACTTAAAGGAGTTACATTGTAGTGCTCAGTGTCTCACTAAAGATGAGGATTTTGTCAAGAGGTTGCGATCTACTTATATTTTTGTTGTGGTATAAGTTCGACGTCACGTGGATAGTACAAGACATAAGACACAAGTTTGGGATATTTTACTTCTTCATCAAATTCATTATATTTGGTTTTCTTCACAAGTGATCATTACAAGGAGCTTATAGATTTGAAGAATCAAGACGATGGTTAACACATGGGTTTCGGGGGAAGCTTATTGTTCAATGTTTAACCATCTACATGCATCATTCGAGGGGAAGATTTTTACTTTTGTAATTCATTATTATTACTTTTGGTTTAAGTATCTAGTGTCTTAAGTTCATTTTTAGTTGCGGAAAACTTCATGGTGGGTAATTTGAGACATTAGATGGCTGAATTGGAAGTGTGGTGATGATTTGTGATGGTCAAGATCAAAGTTGCTTATATTCGCGGTTCTCCTAATTGAAGATGACACAAAGGGGAAGAATATTTACATAGAAGATTGCAACTTGAAGATTCTTGGTGATTGCATGTTTAAGGGGAAGTTTGTTTATCTTTCATGACATACTTGTTCGTGCTTATTTGGTTTTGTCATTATCAACTAGGGGAAGATTGTTGGGAACTATATCTAAAGTTGATAAGACAAAATACATGAAAGAAGAAGGCCTATTGAAGACAAAGAAAGACAAGGGACCTACATGGCAAAGAAGTATTTATTATCTAGTCCCTTGTAGTCATTTGTAACCCTTGAATCTTTATTATATAAAGAGATACAGGGAATTAGGTTTTATAGTGTGTCAAACAATGTAAACATCAGACAAAGGGGTGTGTGTGTAGGTCTAGGGCGTGAGTATGTAAACGCCTAGACTAGGTGATAGTCGACTTATAGTTTTACAGCCTCAAGGATCATTGATCCCTGTTGTGTAACCGTCTTAGAGTTGATCGTCTAGGATTGGGGCTGTGGATGTGTTTTGTAGAACACATGATGATGACGAAGAAACCTTAATAATAACAATGATAGTTTGATTATTCCGCTGTGCATATATATATTGTTCATTGTTATTTGTGCTTATTGATAATCCTAGATAAGGTCTAAACAACCTAGAGCATCGATTCTAACACAATCCTAATGGGAGAAAAGGTTCATCGATGTAAACTAACTTTAGTCAAATGTAGGAATGAAAAATTTTCAAGTTAGAAAATGAATATGAGACTATCACTAGTGGTGCTCAATTAAGGCTAAACACGACCATTTTTATGGGTTTACCACAAAACCAACTTTTCTCATGGAAGCAATTCAATCGTTAGGTCAATTTGAACTTCCAGTGCAATAGGTTCTCCAGTAGTCATTCTCATATTAGAAGAATTAGAATTCATATATTTTCCTATCGAAGCTTAACAAATATGATATTGGCTAATTCTGCTAGTACATGTTCTAATATGACTCAACTAACTATATTTTAAACCTCTTTGTTTGTTGAGTTGTTATTTTAACACGTTTTGGTTTTCTATAGCCAAGAAAGTGTTTCAAGAATACTCCTTAATATATCTTGAGAAAAGAGTTTAATTAAGGTTACTAATCTTTTATGATGTGTCATTGAGACAAGACATATTTGTATCTTTCAACAAATATGCTTATCCAAGAAGATAAAATTTTACTCTTATGAATTGTTAAGGAAAACAAGTATTTTAGTGTATAGTGTGAAAAATGAATTTTACTTGTTTATGCAATGACACACGTTGTATTGGGTTACTTTTCAAATCCTATATTTTTCAAACAAGATATAATGTATTCGCTTGTAACATAACCAATCATGCTACAATGAGATGCATAGGAT
This sequence comes from Chrysanthemum lavandulifolium, assembly GCA_022545495.1. Lineage (NCBI taxonomy): Eukaryota > Viridiplantae > Streptophyta > Magnoliopsida > Asterales > Asteraceae > Chrysanthemum > Chrysanthemum lavandulifolium. The sequence goes on from JAHFWF010000163.1 coordinate 65,050, forward strand.
ATATTATTTTGACTTTTACTTAACATGTGATTTGAGTGTTAAGTCATTCATGAACAAAGTTTATATATGTTGTTTGTTTGCTCGTGTTTGGCTTTTCGGAAATGACACATTTACAATTGCATTGCAAAGTAAATTACTTGAACATTTTGGATGAAACATCCAAGTTGTCAATCCTACTTCGTTGTGTTTTTTATTCATCTTTTAAACATGTTATTTTGATGTTTGGAACACAATCATTGAACAAGAAGACTCAATATGACATCATCAACACAAGTGTGAGTTATGATATGATGCATATTGTTTTCGTCATAAGAAGGACGTCATTATTTTCATAAGAATCGAGTGTGATTGAGTATGTAGCTTCAAGATAATACACTTTGTTATATTTTGATGAAATCTTGAAGCTAGACAGATAATGACTCCAAATTCATGTCCATACTAGAAAACTTGTCAATTAAATTCGATAATGATATCAATCATAATTTGAATAATGAATAGATATATACTCGAAATATTTCTTGACCCTCACGACCACTCATTTTAATAAAGAAAATAAATAAGGATTTATGGAATGTACTTCATTAAATTTAATACTAGTTGTATGTGTGAGGTTAACAATAATGACATGTTAGCTTACTACTTCAAGATTGTTATTTATTTTTGCATGCGAAAAACTATTTATTATTATGTATAATATGCATAGTTTTTGACATTTCATGAGTGTAAAAGTAATTATCCCAACCATTTTTATACCAAACACAACTTTTGTAAAATACTACATGTTTGAAACAATTTGTGTGTGTTCAAATATATGCAAGGTTCTAAAATATATTTTCTTTCACTTAAATACTAATGTATTATTATAAAACTTTCTCTTGATTAGACAACCCATGGCCAACAAAGATAAGTGCATGTAATGTTTTAGAAATCATGTTGAAATTTTAATGAAGTGTCAACTATTTTTGAGGTGACACATTTTAACACTTGAACCTTTGGAAAGAAAATTGTGTAAGACAATTGTTTTCAGCATATATGATTTATCAAATTAGGCTACATCTCTAAGTGAGTTACTAAAACATTATAAGATAAGCAAGCAATCAAAAATACATAAGCAAGTAAAGTGATCTATACCTAATGCAAGAATAATTTCGCATCTTAATGCAAGAAATGTAGCATAAGTTCAATTTAGCCCTAATCCGGAAAGCTATTAACAAACAGATAATGTACATGACACATGTGTTTAGATATATAAGTAGCCAATAGCAATTATTACTTAATAATATCTAATAGCAAAATTAGAGCACAAGGAAACACATAATCATTTATCATAACACACATAAAAATATTCGTTATCTTTTTGTGTGTTAGATACAACAATGTATACTTGCTTGATTTTGTTTTAAAATAAAATAGTTTTCTCCTCACTTTAAAAATTAATTAAGATCAATATTTTGAAAAAAATAAAGATAGTATCTTTTAAAGATTCATTGACTAGAAATGCCCGACTCAAAAGAAAAAGTAAAATACAAGTTTTACGTTAAAACGTAACGCAAAACATTTTGACCACTATGTAGTATTTTGAATTTATGATTTAAGTAAGTTTAAAATCAATCCTTGAAAGTATTTTCAAATGAAAGTAGATTCAATTACCTTTAAAATGGCGGGTGGCACGACTCCTACGGACTTATGGTTGAGTTTATATGATTTTTTGAAATTTACCCTGTTCTGGTGAAGGTCCCTTAAATACTGCCGGTACCATAAATATTTAAGGGACCATCCATATATTTGGGACTGTCGCCAGTACTCAGAAAATAAATAGAAATACTTTTTTCGTGTATAGATTTATTTAGTGACTTACAGGAGTTTAAGTACTTGTTTATGTACATAAAACACGTGTTTAGACGATATTTCTATGCTTAAGACTGAAAAAAGAAAATACCGACACTTCCAAAGTCTTTTAAAAAGATTTATTTTCAAGATAGTATACAGGGTTCATTTAACCAACAAAACTAGTACGTATCATGCAACAAAACATTCAGTACAAATTAAGCAACAAAACACTTTCATATTTAATCCCTCTTAACAAGAAATTTGATACATGGACCGTACTCTATTTTAAAAATCATTTGTTTTGAAAACTAGAGCGACGTGGCTCTGATACCAATTATAGAAACGTGGAGGGGGGGGGTGAATACGATTTCATTTAAAATCTGTTTCTTTTTTTCATCACACTGTGGATGGTCCCTTAAATGTTAGACGGTCCCATATATATGTGGGACCGTTGGTCACTTTATGGGACCGCCATTGGTGGCGTGTTTGAGATAGGTGTAAAGTTTTGCATTATTAAAGTTGGTAAGTTAATACGAATATATAGTTGTAGATCTAGAGACATCTCATATCAAATTTCCGATCAAGTGCGGTTAAATATGAATAGTGATTATCACGGTTATAACAACTATAAATTATGTCACAAACATAATCACCAAGCCAATGGACACGTTATCTATCTTAGTGCAAACAACTAATTACACAAACACATGCACGACACAAAAAAGATAATAAGCAATAAAGGCGAATGTAATTGTAAAGTAAAGAGTAAAAGACAAGCATGATCACGATACAAGCAACAACCCAAACAAACCTAAATGCAATGCAAGTATGGATGTAAAGTGATAAATGCAAGAGTGAAATGTAAAGAGATAAGTAAAGAAAACACAAACCAGACACGATGATTTATAGTGGTTCGGTCATGAAGCACCTCTTCTCCCTAATCCACTCCTCGAGTACCCAACTCGAGAGTTACTTCACTAATCAACAAGCTCCCGTTAGGCGGAGCAAACCATACACCTTCGCTTACACCAATTAACGACGCTAAGCGGAATGTCGAGTTCTAATCTTAGCTAGAACCAATCCACACACGATCTACCCAATCTATACGATGCACATGATCAGCACGTTCTACTCGATCTACATGATCAACACGATAAACACGATCCACTCGATCTACACGATCTACTTAATCTGCTTGATCTACACAATCTACACGATCCACTCGATCTACACGGTCTACACGATCTACCCGATATTCTCACAACACCACAAGGACTTAAACATTGTCTGGATCTACACACTACACAATTCCGAACTTACAAATTAGTCGGATCTACCCAATTACACATGATTGAAGGATATAGACTCTGTTAATACAAATAGGCCGTAAAAACGTTTATTTATATTTTACGATCTTCTAATGTTTTGTCGATAACAAACATAAAATCATTTTAACGAAACAAATAAAATACATAAATGGTTTGAGCCAATAGTTTACTAACACACTTACCTTTTCATATAAAACACTAAACAAGCAATAGTGTTTTCATATTATAGTAATGCATATGTATAACAACTAGTGTTTACATAATGGGTATATATATATATATATATATATATATATATATATATATATATATATATAGTATATATTAAGCCCAATGGGCGGGCATGACTTATAATTATTTGTTTGTTGTTTTTTGTTAACTGAAATAAATTTTTTAGAATTGTCAAACAATATTATAAAACAATTGTTTCTTTGGAGTAGGACAAAAGATGTTCGCGAGTTGAACCAACCTCGACCTGTTTTGACACGTACTAAAAATGACTTGTTTCCATATGAACCTGTTTTGATGAGTTACCAAAAGTACCTGACCACGCTTAAATAAAGTTTTGTATTTCTTAGAGTTTTGTAATACTTTTTTTTATATATAATGATATAGTAAATAACTTTAACACTCTAAAGAAGATAGCTGAACTCAATTTAATATTTCCGAACCACCTTATTATGAATCTATAAATTATATATGTCAACATCGGAATAATCGTTACCTTCCAGGTAAAGAGATTTCATCTTTGATGTCATATAAAATGGTGAAGGGACATAAAACAATCTCCAAATATCGTGAAAAACAAAATGAGTAACTCAAAACATAAATGTCAACTGTCTTACTATTCACTGGAATTCGTCGTAGATCTCTATCTCATATGTAGTTAAAAAGTCAAAATAATATCAGATGTTTGTAATGATACCAAAAGGAGCAATGAGAAGAAAACAATGCTAATTTTAATTATAACTCATCTCTCTTATGATCATCAATTGATGGGTGAGTATGACCTTCATAGAAAAAAGTAATCTAAATATATTTGTATATATATGCAGAATTGCGATGTTAAATTGTGGTAGTGGCTGGCTGTTGGTACTGGTGGTGCGGATAGGGTCCATCTATTTTTATCACCTTGTTATGATCCTAATCCAAATAAGGATGGAGTTAGAGTCATCGGAGGTGGTGGAGGATGTCCGTCATTGGAGCTTTGATGATTTTGTAACCCCTGCATATAAGATTATTTAAGCACATTGTTAAGCATTGGTAAAATAGCAATTGCAATTGAAGATAATAATTCTTTTTAATCACATATGAGTAACGTCAAGCCAAGAGGCATTGGTACCATTAGGACCGAGTATAATGCTAGCGGTGTGGCTGTTAGGAAAACGTAGATGTGCTAAAATTATTTTGTCCAGAACATATCTGGCTGGTTTGTATCACCAACAACAAATGACCCGTTTAGTTAGAATTATCTAAAACGTCAACCAGAATCTATAAACTAAAAAATTGATTTAGGGAAACAAATTATAGTATAGGGAAACTTAATTGTATCTGGTTTAAGTCCCCGGATCGTTCCTAGCGAAGGATGAATGGAGTTTTAAACTCGCGTCTCGTTATTCGGGTTTTGAATAGTGAATTAGGGCAAATAATGGGGAATTAAGCTAAAATATGCAAAGAATAGTGAAAATTAACTAAATATGCAAGAAAAATGCTAAATCAAAACTACGGGAGCCTAAAACGCAACTAAAACTTAAAAACGCTCACGCTCGGGTAAATCCCGAGCCTCAAAATGAAATATTAGAAAAAACAACCCTAGAAATGTAAAGTTAATTTTCCTACGAAGAATATGACAAAAGAAAATTTTGAGAAAAAGCGGAATATTCTTTTGACTTTTTTATATTTTTTATGAACTAAAAACTAAAACGTTAAAATTAATTGTATAAAAATACTAAAACTAATGAGAAAAATTCCAAACTTTTTCTAAAATTACTTTGTGATATTAAAGATTAAATTTTCGCAAATCAGCATTCGAAAGATCCATAACCCATCGATCCATTAGTTGCTCTATTCCAAGAGGCGTCATGACTGCTGATGCAAACTAAGAACTCGTCCATAGTTTTTGCAAGTGTGCCTGTCCCATGAGCTCTTCAAAGGCACCTTCGCAAGTTAACCAATTGTTAGAAGAATAACCAAGTAGGGGGTGACCAGAAAAGATTAGTCGTGGCTGTTTTTGCCTGTCAACCGAACCCTCCCTTTAATCATGCTCAGAATCTGGCTATGCAAAAGTGGAACAGTCCATAATCTGTTGAGTACCGGAAAACATCATACAAGTTTCAGTAGTATTTGATTTTAATAACACGTCTAATTTTAAAAGATTAAAAAATAATAATAAAAAAAAAAAAAAAAAAAAAAAAACTTTCTTACCACCTGAGATTGGTGAAGACCTTAAACACAGCTAAGGGAAAATGCAACATAGAATCAATCTATTCCAAATTTGCAGACATAAAGAAAGCAACTTAATATGCATATCCAAATACTTATTTGCAGCTACTTAGTCCTCTTAATCGATGGGATTGCAGGGACATGTAGTACCATTTCCAAACAACTCAATCTGAGAAGCTAACAATATAAATAACATTGGCAGCAAAAAGAGTCAATTTTTGGACTTTGACAAGCTTACTGCAGAGACGTTATATAATCCAATGCCCGATCCTCAAACATTTATCAAGACTTAAAATGATAGTTACATACTCAGGCAAAAAAGTGTTACCCTCTCATTTGGACACTGCAAAAATCTCCTTCCTTAGTTAATTTCAGTCCGATACAACAGTTTTAACAACATTACCACACCGGCAACGTTCTCTCTTGTAGCTATAGGATGACATAGTTTCGTTTGTGGTATCCCTGGCTCTTTATAGTAATGAAGATTACTGGCTGAAAATAATACTTATGTGGTATCGACATCAGATAATGGCATTGGTTGCATATGTCTCTAAATGGACATATCAGTTCCAAGTTATTTAGAGTCTTACATGACTTATGTGATTCCTAAGCAACTGGAGTACTAAAGCACCTTCAAAAGCTAACTATTGACAAACGATTTGACCCTAATAAAACTTAACACTATAGAAATATGTGTACTTAATATACAGAGTAAAACAGTTTCGTAGCAAGTATCTTATAACATATGATATTCCACTGCAAGCAATGTGGAAGTTGGATGTCATCACGTCTTCTAGATAAGGAACTATGTGGGAGAAAATCAATATCATGTATACTATTTAATGACCATGATGGACACACAAATTACATTAGCTTCAAATATTGCCAAGAAAAGGAAACATCGCAACTACCAGTAGTTTTTGTAGAAACAGTTGCCGCTAGGCAGTTCAACAATGAGACGTGTTGTAAAATCCCAATGGAGCACTGTTGACTCTTCTACAGCTTATAAGCAAATACTTGCTATAATCAAGGTTAGGACACACTACCACTTTGTTGTGAATGGTCTCAGAGGAGGTAATTCGACCCATTACTTATGAGAACCAGAAGTTGACTTTTGAGAATGACTGACCTGTTTGTTTGCATGATCCTTCAAACCATCTATCCAATAATATCCAACTCCATAACTGAATTTCTTAGTTTGCTTGTACAATATGTGCTGGGGAAAAGAATAAATCGCTTTTAATTTTCTATAAAACATTCACAACATAAGGTTGGGCTTTAAAACATATTGGGTAATTTTGATTGGAACTTCAACTTTAGAAATTTGAACGTTTTTTATCAACACTGCTAGAACCAACCCCGCTGCACCCTACACAAGTAAATTGAAATTAGCTCATACTTTTAATCGTGAGATAATTCAGCTTTAATAAAAAAATAAAAAATAGTGTAGCTTCTATTTATACCTGCCATGTCTTGATCCTAACACGAGTCACCGTGTCCTAAATATCTGAATCTGGATACCCGCACATACATGAACGTCTGCTGTATGACCAATTGGTTGTACCAATGGCGAAGCTGCTAACATGATTCCTGACTGGATTCTCCACGTCAAAATCTGATTGATCAATTATGGCCATCAAGCAGCGTCTTTTAGTCTATAATTTGGAAATGGGGAAGCTATATAAGAGCATGCAAGTAATGACACACAACCACACTCATTAAAAAAACATATTCAGATTGTTTTTCACTTAAAATGACGTCAATATTGAAATCCTAATTAGTTCCCAACACTACTGATGCAAATTGTTTCACGATAGTTATACGAACTGATGATGAACTTATTCAGTAAAAGATAACATTAACTGAAATGACGTGAAAAACATGAGATAAAAAAGTTATATTTTTGGAAATGCGGAAGCTATATAAGAGCATGCAAGTAATGACACACAACCACACTGATCCGTGCCAAACCGTCAAGTTTTATCACTCAAGCCGGCCACTTGTGAATGGCCGACCGTAACAAACTTAAAACGGTTCAAGCACGAATGCAATGAAGATCCGAGAGTCAGGCTTCCCGGTCGTTATGTCCCGGTGAGCTATGCAATGGATCACCAAACGATATAGTGATCGAGGAATTTGAGCAGAAAAGGGATCGATTTATTATAACTACGGAAAAAGTCTATAAATTACAACGGCTTAAATGCAAATTAAAGGAAATTAAAAGATAAAAATATTAAATAAACGCTATCACTATTTGCAAAATGATGTTTTAGATTTTATGTTTTATAAAAGCGAATTAAAAACTACGTAACGTATAACCGAAAATGTGAAACTTACACAATATTAATCCTAAAAATATGAAAATGATATTTTTACAAACCTAATGATAAAAGAAAATTTATAGAAAAATAAAATTAATTTTATAACTAATTATCTAATTATTATTAATTAAAAACTATTTTTAACTATTAAATAATTACCTAAAACAAAAGAAAATAGGAAATAAAGCTAGAAAAATAAAATTATGACTTCGGAAAATCTAAAATAACAAAAGAGAATTTTTAAAACTATTCTTGTATTTTTCAGATGAATTTTCTATTTTCTACTAATTAAAAACTATTTTAATCTAATTTAAATTGTGAAAAATACCAAATAAAAGGGAAAAAATAAGGAAAAATCTTTTTTATGCTTTTTATATTTTACTTAAACTGGGAAAATTGAAAAATTATTTTTTGGAACTTTTTCTGAATTAATTGCAATTAAAGCTATTTAAAAGTGACTAAAAACTATTTTAAATAGAGAAAAATAGTAAACAGTGACCAAAAATTATGAAAAACTCAGGAAAACTCTAAAATATTAATCTAAATCTATGAAAAATAAGAAATAAGCAGCTTATGTGTGAGAATTGAAAGCTGTAATGCAAACTGCTTTGAAATAAGCTACTTAAAATAAGCTAAACAATGAAACAAACAACCACACTGTAACAGAAGCTAGATTATGCTAGAATAAGCTAATATCAACTAACTACAACTAATCCTAACAAGTTATAAGCTCAGTTTAATGATCTATGCAAACTGCTTAAATAAGCAAAATAGTGAATCAGGCCTACTGTTTGAGCTTGTGCTCAAGCTTATTCAATAAGCCAAACCAAAATTCAATTGTGCAGTCCTAAAGAACACCTGGCAAGCTACAACTAAACCAAATTACAGGCTCTAACTACTTGAAATGAGCACTGCACAAGATCTGCAAGTCTGCCTGATTCACACTCAGTTTTGCTGAGTGTGAACAGGGCAGTTACATCTGATTTGAACAGCTTATTTGGAGCTTGAAAAGCCTTTATCAGATTTAACAAAAAGTTGTTTTCAATACTAGACCAAGTGAAGTTGTAAATCCCAAAGTTTGAAACACTAAAACTCACAAATGAAACAGTGATTCATCATCAAAGTTTTATGAAAAGCGGTTTGATGATTTGACTTTTGTAAAAGATTTGTAACTTTGACTTGGTTGAGATTTGATCCAAAATATTGAACCGATTTTGATGATACTAAACTAATGATGATGACGAGAAGCTAGATCTACTTGTTTTAAACCTATATGCAAATTATTAACTACGATTTTAACAGATTCAATAAGCTAGATCGGTTACAAGTGAAATTTGACTAAATGAGTGTTTGGATGCAATACAAAGACTGATATGAATGCACTAAAACTTATTAAGCCTATAGCAACAAATCTAATCCACTGAACTAGCCTCTATCACAGATCACAGATCTAATCCAAACACTAGATAACTAACTGATTACTGAACTAAGAACAGATTAAGACTAAATGATACTAAACTGATATTAAACACAGATCAATTAATACAAATTATAACTAACTAATCATATGTAAACAGCAGATTCAGAGAATGAGATGTATAAAGCAGATTTAAGAACTTACAAGTTTCCTAGCCACTATGGCTTGCAACAATGAAACAGTGAACCTCTAACTATTTCTATCAACCCATTATAGTCTAAATAAACCCAATTCCAGCTCTGCTTCAACTATCACCCATTTCATACTCATTTTTGCTCCACTTTGACTTTCATTGACCAGATTCCTAAACTGCTTGAAACTTAAAAGTAGGCTCACAAAAAGCTATGATAAGCTAGTTTGAGCTTGTTTGAGCTTGTAAATAAGCTGATTGAAGCTTATACATGAGAATTAGAAACTGAACATTTCAACAGTGGCCAAAAAACATGAAATATGAACTAAAACTTGAATTGATGCTTGAAATAAGTTGCAATACACTTAAATACCTTTGTTTGATACAAATAAACTGGAAAATACAATTAAGAACTATTTAAGACATTATAAGATTAAAAACGACATACACCTTTTAAAAAAAACTAAGTACTATCCTCCTTGCCTTCTTTCTTCCTTTATTTATGCTCCAAACTGTTTCTCTCACTACTCTGATCATTTCCCATCATTAATCCTGGCCTTTGGATGTGCAGAAGCTATCTTGGCCGTTTGATCGAAAATTGGCGCCAAAATGGTTTTGATATCTTAGATAGGGAAAAGGGTTGCATTTAATGCATTTGGCTGTTAGGTGAGGAGGGGGGGCAAAGTGTGGAGTAGGGGGACAAAGAGGTGGTGTTGTGTTGGTGGCTGGTTGCAGACAGGAGTGTCGGGGAAGACAGGAAAAGGGGGCGGGTAATATTATTTTAAACGTGGGTATTGGGTTCGGGTTATGGGTAAAAGGGTGGATAGGTGGACCGGGTAATGGATTTGGGCCAAGGGATTTATTTGGGCTTGGGTTATTATATGGGATCCGGTTGGATTTAGGATATAAGTAACAAGGACCAAAAGTGTAATATCAGGAAATCCAAGGACCAAAGCTGTAAATTATGAAAAGTAATCCAAGGGTTGGTCTCGCCAATCTTTAATAGACCAAGGGCTAATTTTGACACTTTTGAAATTCCAAGGATTAAATATGACCATTTTAAAAATCCGGGGACCAAAACTGAAATTTCTCAAAACTTTTGGAACTTTTCACCAAAGGACTAAATTTGACAACTTATGATTTAAAAAGGACCTTTGGTGATTTTTCTTATAAAATAAGTGCCTAGGGATGATTTTGCCATTTTCGAAAGTCGGGGACCGAAGCGCCAATTATGCAAACTTTGCTCATTTTCATCCGATTTTAAACATTTTGCATCCGAAACATATAAAATGCACTTTTGAGATATTTTCGGTATTTTGATGCATTCGAGCATTTTTAACGTTTTGCGATTCGATTGACCAAAAATGATGAGTATTTACACACTCATCACACACTCATTAAAAAAACATATTCAGATTGTTTTTCACTTAAAATGACGTCAATATTGAAATCCTAATTAGTTCCCAACACTACTGATGCAAATTGTTTCACGATAGTTATACGAACTGATGATGAACTTATTCAGTAAAAGATAACATTAACTGAAATGACGTGAAAAACATGAGATAAAAAAGTTATATTTTTGACATCTGAACTGCCTGCAAAGTCGAATCTCTCAGAATTTGTTTCTTTAGTATCAGAAACTGACGATGAACTTATTCAGTAAAAGATAACATTAACTGAAATGACATGAAAAACATGAGATAAAAGTTACCTTTTTGACATCTGAACTACCTGCAAACTCGAATCTCTCAGAATCTGTTTCTTTAGTATCGGAATCACAATCACTCTTTGATCCATCTAGGACTTCCTTTTCAGCAAGATTAAATCCAGTTTAACATATTAACCCAACATTTAATTCCACATTTAAAGGAATTATATCACTTATTAATTCAAGCTTTACTTCATCTGTAAAAACAGATTTCTTATCATTTATCAGTCCCATGAAGTTAACTTCTTCTTTTGGACTTTCAGATCCCGTATCTTCCTTTGCTAATTCAGATTTAGTATGACATTCATGGTGTCACACCCCAATTTACTGTTTTGCGGTGGAATGGAATTCACGGGATTGATTGTCATAGCACCACAATCACAGTTATATTGAACGACCTAAAGTGTCGTTTGGAAAATACATCGTTTGATTTAATAAAATAATCGAGTTACAAAGTATAGGTCCCAAAAGTTTATAAAGTTTTGGAAATATAAATATATTACAAGTCCAAACGATGTTTTAAAAGAAAGTGCCATAATGTACAATGATATAAGTCGGCCTTGTGACTCAAAAGGTGGTTCCTTAACCATGCCATGATGATAATGCCTTAGTTACACGAAAATACATTGCTAAAAGTGTCAACACAAGGTTGGTGAGTTCATAGGTTTATGTAAATGTTAATACGACTACCACAAGTATAAATCGGTATGACAATGATGTCACAAAAAAATGTTACAATTGCTTAAGCGCATGATACCGAAGCTCGTCGATGTTCGCCCAACAGAGTGTCTTGCCAAACAACTCTAATAATGTTTATGAATGAAATGCATCCGTATGACTAGTTGGGATTCACCAACCCGGATGGGCGTCACCCTCGATAGATCTATCCACACACACGCTTCTAGAAAATTAACGGCTCATGCATATAAAATGGGGACATTTAAGCGCAACGTGGTAACTTAAGCAATGTAAATGAATTTAACTCACTTGGTATCGTAATAAAATGTTGTGCAATGTATTCTCCCGTAGGTTTGAAATAAGTAAAACTTGAATAAATCGGGCTATGAAAACTCACTTGATAAACCGGTATGATGACAAGAGTGAGTACATCGAGGTATAGCGTGATACTTTAATCTGGACCTATTACGAATGATATGATATGTAATGAGTTATGATGTAATGATATGCATGCATTTCGTATGTTATTTATACCATTTGTGAGTTTTGAAAATAATACTTATCGTCGAAAAATACTCTTTTGACGTCTTGACCATTCTTAAATTACTTTACAAGTATTTACGTCAAAATGTCATCCTACAATAGTTTATTAATGATTTATTGTGAAATTATAACTTTTCGTCGTAAAATAATGTCGTCGGAAATTTCGTGAAAGTGACAAAAATAGCTTCGAAAAACTAGTCGTAAAATGGTGTACGTCGAATGTTAGGAAACGAACTCAACGGTTTTGGAAAGTTTGTATCAAAATCTAGAAGTTTTAGTACATGAGTTTTCGTCATAGAGGTCTCGAACATAAAGATAATAAAGGTTAAAGATGGTGATTTTGTCCAAATGTTGTGTAAAAAGTGAGTTTCGCAAAGTTTAAGCGATAGTAAATAATTTATTACAACTCCGCTATACAAACGGTTGGTCGTTTTGAAAAATATGCTTGGTGATCTCGATTTTATTAGAAGACATTTCATTCCAAAAAGTTCTACATCATAGTTAAAAACAGCCTTCAATTTGGTCGTTTTAGTTACCGTAACACTTGTCTCGTAAAAATAATATAGTTTTTCTAAAAATAATAGTTACGGAAATTTTATGAAAACGTGTATATCTTAGTCGTTTCAAATCCGTTTTCTACGTATTTTACGTCCTTAGCTTCGTATCAAAGTATACTAATATATTTTTGATAAGTCGAAATAATTTATGAAGCTTAGGACTCGTTTTTGACTCGTACAAAACAAAAACACTTTGCTGAAATTTTCTGAAAATGTATATTTCGTCGTCAAACTTGAAAAATTCATAACTTCTTCGTTATAACTCCGTTTTAATCCGTTCAAGCGGTCACGGATTCGTTTTAAAGTATATTTTCTAAATATCTAGGCCAAAAACTCATGTCTACTGTCGGATTTTCCAGAAAAACAAAATAAGATCAGACCACTTTTATAACTTGTCGAAAATAGTTTTTCTCGTACTAAACCTATTCCAATCCCTTCAAATCAACTCCAAAGCTATTCTAATCCTACCATACACCTTCTTAGGGTGTCATGGGTTCCTAAACATCATCAAGACCAATATATAACAAGGGAATAATTATAGGATGACCTTTAAGTATAAACTCTAAAAATCAATGTAAAAATGGTATAAATATACACAAGTCTTGCATGCTTGCACAAAATATGAAGAAATAAATATGAAATGAAAGAGAAAGATATAAAATGAAAGTAATATGCTTACAAGCTACTATGATGAGGTGATTAGAACAAGGATTAACCTAAACACCCTAGGTTTTTATTTCAAAACCTTAATAAGAGTGTGATCTAGATTGTTAAATACTTGATCTTGAAAATTTTTGATGTTTTTCTTCTACTCCTTAGCTTGGCCGGTTCTAGGAAGAGAAACAAGAGAGAGATATGTTTTGAGTGTGTGTGTAAATTATTTGATTGAATGAGTGATTGTGTAAGTGATTTGGAGTATAAGTTTAGCCTTGTAAGAAACATTCACCCACTCTATGACACACCCCCCCCCTTGGACCGGTTTTGGGGAATGTATCTCCAAAATATCTATTTTTTTTTAATGTATTATGTATATAATGTGTAAGTAAGTGTAAGTTTTAATAAATATAGTTTGTAACTTGTACATACATGTTAGTATTTAGGGTAGTTTTTGTTAAAATAAATTTTAATGGACCAAAGTAAAATATATTGAGTCATAAAAATTGTAAAAATATATTTCTTGCATAATTTAAGTGATAATATAATTATCGTGTAGTTTTTAAGAAAACCGTCGTAAGAATATAAATTTAACGATTTATATACAAAATAAATTTAAAACACTAGGTAAACTCAAAATATAGTTTTTATAAACTAAATGTAAGTATAAAATATATCGGGATCATTTTTGGAAGTAACGGATTAAATATTCAAAATAATAACTCACGCGATAACGTTTATTTAATATAAAATTTACGCGTTTAATGTGAAATGCAATGTCATGAATGAACTAACATGATGCAAATGATGTTAATGAAATGTAGACTAAACTTAGTCCATATAAAATGTTCGTGATGATATGATCATGAATTAGCCGCTAAACCATAAAGGTTACGCAATTTGGAATCATAAACCTAGTTTACGATAAATGTTGAAATTGTGAAGCATGAATTGTTTCGAGAAATGACCTGAAAGTACGGGTTGTCACATTCGCCCATCCAAAAAGGAATTCAGTCCCTGAATTCAGTTCGTGTTAGCCTATCGAATTCTTGAGTTTATGATGAATATCGAGGAAAGAAGACATAGAGAAGTGCCGTTACGGTTATCGATGATTGAGAGCGTATAAAACATAGTAGTAGAGAAAAAAAAATATTGGATGAGTATCTCCGATGAGTAACACTTTGACTTGGAACATGTGAAAATTTTGTTTGCACTAAGATTTATAAATAACCGCTCCCAACATAACATGATCCCTCCAGAATTAGACATAGTTAGCTAGGCTATGTATAATTAAGGAACGATGATGTGACGTTCGGTTTAGTTGTTATAACTCTCGATGTTTACAACGATTTAATCTGTGTCGTTAAAATGATAGTTAAAGTAAAAGGAATTAAAATTCTCGTAAGTAATAACAAATCGGAAAGAAAATAAAGTACGATAGATGAGAATATTTTACAACGAGTGGTTTATCAAAAGTAGTACATCTTTAAGTTATAAAGTTTGGATACGATGGAAGACATAAACTTAGTACGACATAATACATAGGGAAAATAAGACCATTAGTTTCGAACTTCTTGATCTTCCGAGTCGTTGATACCTTGACGAGCTTCTCCTCCTCCTAACATGTATGCATTCCCATGAGCACCTTCAACTTGTTGACCTTGGTTTTGAGGACATTGATTCCTATAGTGTCCTTGCTCCCCACATCCAAGCACGTGACTATGGCTTTACCTTTACAATCCACGGCTAGATGTCCGGTTTTGGCATTTGTGGCACTTGGCGAGGCAAGGACCAGTGATGGAAATTACATTGATTACATAGTGGGTGTGTTCCAAGATAACCTCTACCTTCTCTAGGTGCAAAGAACATAAACCATAGCGACTTCTTGCCTTCTATTTCATTGTTGATGATGGTTAGTGTTACGGTTTTGGTGGTTGTTATTATAACCTCCTTGGTCATTTTCCCATTTTCTTTTGTTGTTGTTGATTTGGTTATCGTCGTCGTTGTTGTTGTTTTGGTTATTGTTGTAGTTGGTGCGGTTGTTGGTATTGTTGTTACGATTGGTGTTGGTGATGTTGCCCCTCTTTACTACTTGTGCCATGAGCTTTTGAGACACTCGAATAGATTCCTCAATCGTTTGTGGATCAAAAGAAGTCACATCACCTTGGATAATCTCGAAGTCCTTCAATGAAAGCCTCCGGTAGCTTCTCATTATACGAAACCATAGATGGGCATAACACGGCCAATTCTTGAAACCTTGAATGTAAGTATCAATGTCATACCCAATAGTTACCAACTCATAGAATTCGGTCTCCAACTTCTTCACCTCCGTGCGGACAAAACTTCTTTGTTACCAAACCTTTGAATTGCTCCCAAGTGAGCTTGAAAGCATTTTCCATTCCTATCGGTGAGCATAAGAGTTCCACCACGACAACGCTCCATCGAGTAGTGTACTCGTAGCAAACTTGACCTTGCTATCATCCGGCAATTACATAACAAAACACGGACTCCAATTTCTCGAACCATCTAACCATGGCGGTGGCTCCTTGGTACCTCTAAACTTAGTGGGATCTCCACTTTGAAATCCTTATACGAACAGATTTTAACTCCGGACCCTCCTGCATTTCTGCGGCAATGGCTTCAAGAAGACATGGCCTCGAGAAAAGCAGCAGCCACCGTTTCCTTTCAATCCTTAGAGCATCGGCTATGCTATCCTTACCAACTTTTGAATAGCCGCTTGTGTCAATTCGGTCTGATTTCTTGGCGCCATATCTTCTTCAAAATAAAAAGGAAAGGTGAGATGTAGCAAAATCCTATGTTAAGAATAAGCGCTCTAAAGAGAGGTGATATGAGATAATAGATTTGAGGTTATTTTTCAAAATGATCGACGGGTTCCGAAAAGGTGGGTTATGAGGTGTCGTAAGTGCTTCAAATGTATGATGGTTTAGTGACTTAATGTGTGAATAACGTGTAACTCGACATGTTAGTGGTGAAACAATGGAGTGAGAGTGACTTCGCCCTACTTAAAGGTTCATCTCGGTATTCGACGTTATCGATGATGAATCAGCTGATATAAAAATTGTGATAGGGAATGACAAGGAATTCTCCACGTTAGAGTATGAGGAAAAGATAATGGGATGGGTATTTAAGGGCATCCATGTGACAATCGTTTTGAAATAAAAGTAAATAACTCGAAAATGTACGTATAAATCGCATGCAAAGTGAACATGCACTTATGATGAAATGATGAGATGCTATGATGATGTAGTTATAGTCTAGGGTCAATGATGCAACCTAGTTCTCTATAATCAAGCTCGATGCCAATCTGTCACACCCCAATTTACACTTTTGCGTGGAATGGAATTCACGGGATTGACTGTCATAGCACCACAATCACAGTTATATTGAACGACCTAAAGTGTCGTTTGGAAAATACATCGTTTGATTTAATAAAATAATCAGAGTTACAAAGTATAGGTCCCAAAAGTTTATAAAGTTTGCGGAAATATAAATATATTACAAGTCCAAACGATGTTTTAAAAGAAAGTGCCATAATGTACAATGATATAAGTCGACGCCGCGACTCAAAAGGTGGTTCCTTAACCATGCCATGATGATAATGCCTTAGTTACCTGAAAATACATTGCTAAAAGTGTCAACACAAGGTTGGTGAGTTCATAGGTTTATGTAAATGTTAATACGACTACCACAAGTATAAATCAGGTATGACAATGATGTCACAAAAAAAATGTTACAATTGCTTAAGCGCATGATACCGAAGCTCCGACTGATGTTCGCCCCAACAGAGTGTCTTGCCAAACAACTCTAATAATGTTTATGAATGAAATGCATCCGTATGACTAGTTGGGATTCACCAACCCGGATGAGGCGTCACCCTCGATAGATCTATCCACACACACGCTTCTAGAAAATTAACGGCTCATGCATATAAAATGGGGACATTTAAGCGGCAACGTGGTAACTTAAGCAATGTAAATGAATTTAACATACTTGGTATCGTAATAAAAATGTTGTGCAATGTATTCTCCCGTAGGTTTGAAATAAGTAAAACTTGAATAAATCGGGCTATGAAAACTCACTTGATAAACCGGTATGATGACAAGAGTGAGTACAACGAGGTATAGCGTGATACTTTAATCTGGACCTATTACGAATGATATGATATGTAATGAGTTATGATGTAATGATATGCATGCATTTCGTATGTTATTTATACCATTTGTGAGTTTTGAAAATAATACTTATCGTCGAAAAATACTCTTTTGACGTCTTGACCATTCTTAAATTACTTTACAAGTATTTACGTCAAAATGTCATCCTACAATAGTTTATTAATGATTTATTGTGAAATTATAACTTTTCGTCGTAAAATAATGTCGTCGGAAATTTCGTGAAAGTGACAAAAATAGCTTCGAAAAACTAGTCGTAAAATGGTGTACGTCGAATGTTAGGAAACGAACTCAACGGTTTTGGAAAGTTTGTATCAAAATCTAGAAGTTTTAGTACATGAGTTTTCGTCATAGAGGTCTCGAACATAAAGATAATAAAGGTTAAAGATGGTAATTTTGTCCAAATGTTGTGTAAAAAGTGAGTTTCGGCAAAGTTTAAGCGACCGTAAATAATTTATTACAACTCCGCTATACAAACGGTTGGTCGTTTTGAAAAATATGCTTGGTGATCTCGATTTTATTAGAAGACATTTCGTTCCAAAAAGTTCTACATCATAGTTAAAAACAGCCTTCAATATGGTCGTTTTAGTTACCGTAACACTTGTCTCGTAAAAATAATATAGTTTTTCTAAAAATAATAGTTACGGAAATTTTATGAAAACGTGTATATCTTAGTCGTTTCAAATCCGTTTTCACGTATTATCGTCCTTAGCTTCGTATCAAAGTATACTAATATATTTTTGATAAGTCGAAATAATTTATGAAGCTTAGGACTCGTTTTTGACTCATACAAAACAAAAACACTTTCTTTGAAATTTTACGAAAATGTATATTTCGTCGTCAAACTTGAAAAATTCATAACTTCTTCGTTATAACTCCGTTTTAATCCGTTCAAACGCCACGGATTCGTTTTAAAGTATATTTTCTAAATATCTAGGCCAAAACTCATGTCTACTGTCGGATTTTCCAGAAAAACAAAATAAGATCAGACCACTTTTATAACTTGTCGAAAATAGTTTTTCTCGTACTAAACCTATTCCAATCCCTTCAAATCAACTCCAAAGCTATTCTAATCCTACCATACACCTTCTTAGGGTGTCATGGGTTCCTAAACATCATCAAGACCAATATATAACAAGGGAATAATTATAGGATGACCTTTAAGTATAAACTCTAAAAATCAATGTAAAAATGGTATAAATAGACACAAGTCTTGCATGCTTGCACAAAATATGAAGAAATAAATATGAAATGAAAGTGAAAGATATAAAATGAAAGTAATATGCTTACAAGGTACTATGATGAGGTGATTAGAACAAGGATTAACCTAAACACCCTAGGTTTTTATTTCAAAACCTTAATAAGAGTGTGATCTAGATTGTTAAATACTTGATCTTGAAAATTTTTGATGTTTTCTTCTACTCCTTAGCTTGGCGGTTCTAGGAAGAGAAACAAGAGAGATATGTTTTGAGTGTGTGTGTAAATTATTTGATTGAATGAGTGATTGTGTAAGTGATTTGGAGTATAAGTTTAGCCTTGTAAGAAACATTCACCCACTCTATGACACCCCCCTTGGACCGGTTTTGGGCGGAATGTATCTCAAAATATCTATTTTTTTTAATGTATTATGTATATAATGTGTAAGTAAGTGTAAGTTTTAATAAATATAGTTTGTAACTTGTACATACATGTTAGTATTTAGGGTAGTTTTTGTTAAAATAAATTTTAATGGACCAAAGTAAAATATATTGAGTCATAAAAATTGTAAAAATATATTTCTTGCATAATTTAAGTGATAATATAATTATCGTGTAGTTTTTAAGAAAACCGTCGTAAGAATATAAATTTAACGATTTATATACAAAATAAATTTAAAACACTAGGTAAACTCAAAATATAGTTTTTATAAACTAAATGTAAGTATAAAATATATCGGGATCATTTTTGGAAGTAACTGATTAAATATTCAAAATAATAACTCACGCGATAACGTTTATTTAATATAAAATTTACGCGTTTAATGTGAAATGCAATGTCATGAATGAACTAACATGATGCAAATGATGTTAATGAAATGTAGACTAAACTTAGTCCATATAAAATGTTCGTGATGATATGATCATGAATTCTCCGCTAAACCATAAAGGTTACGCGAATTTGGAATACGCAAACCTAGTTTACGATAAATGTTGAAATTGTGAAGCATGAATTGTTTCGAGAAATGACCTGAAAGTACGGGTTGTCACACATGGGGCTTACACCAACAATTGGTTGTAATGTAACTTTATCAGAAAATTGCTACCACGTTATCGGTCTTTTTGCAGCTACTTTGGGAATCACCAATCCAAAGAAGAACGAAAGTAAGGCATGCTGCTCCTCACCGTCATGAGCACCTTAAGTTCTTTCATATTGGAGTATATTGGCCGAATTGGTGATCATGAGCTTGCTGTGCACGTGATAGATAATGTTGTTGCACTCAGAAAAATTATCATAGATCCGATATGCATGTTCAACACAGATTGTTTCAGTGATGAGGACTATATGAAGAGGGAGGAAATGGCTCGGTCTTTTTCCGAGAGCGAGCTCAAACCAAGATTGCCTTAATACTCCATGTTCAAAGTCGCATTCATTACAAAAACATCCCTTGTCTCCAGACAAAATCAAACTGAAATGGCTAAAATTAATCAAATTTTTTAACCTTCAGTGGCAACTCCATTCTATAGAAATTTAGTGTTGCACACACAACGAATTATTTCTAAATCAAAGAGTGTAGAGCAACAAAATAAAGTTCCCCGACTGGTTTGGATGAGTTAATTCGCATACATGCCCGTTGTTCACATGTTAATGCAACATAAACATCAAAGATAAAGATTATCGTGTAAGTGTTGCTAGTCGTTTTTCAGTCCCCTGATAAAAGAATTTTGTGACACAGTTAAAAAATAGCTGAAATATTTTATCATGACAATTATATGTAAAAATAACTAAAGCTAGCGCTAAAGGTTAAAGGCTCACGCAAAATTTTAATCTCGAATCATACAAAATTTTATACCGGTGGCCATGTAGCAAGGGTAATGAAGTTTATCATCTCTGTCTTTTTGTCCAACGCAACAAAACCAACTTAGTATAGCAAAATATGTTTAGGGACATTTGTATAAAATGTAACTAAGCGGAAAAACTCTTGACCACTTGCACGGAGGATGCCAACCGGAGCTCATAGCTGCATATTTCCGATATTAACCACTTTTTATAATGAAATAAAGAAAGATAACTGACGTATGAGAATTATATTAAATACTTACACTTTGTGTTCCGTCCTCAACCGACCTGTACTTCTTACTTTACGACGGTGATGAGATGGTTTTTTTGCTGATATGGTCACTATGGCTTTGGACAAAGCATTCTTTTCCAATGACATATTATTCTCACTCATATGATTCCATACACCTGTAAGAAGCTCTTCGGTCTCAATCACCACAGGATGTACCTTAGGAACGCAAAGATCTTCAATATCTTCAATGATCAAAGTAGGCTTCATTGGATCTTTGGTTCTACCAGGAGCAACTGGAGCAAATCCAAATTACGTGTCACGGTTAAAAATAGTCAAATATTTTATCATGACAATTATATGTAAAATAACTAAAGCTAGCTAAAGGTTAAAGGCTCACGCAAAAATTTTAATCTACGAATCATACAAAGTTTTATACCGGTGGTCATGTAGCAAGGGGTAATGATGTTTATCATCTCTGTCTCTTTTGTCCAAGCGCAACAAAACCACCTTAGTATCACGCAAAAACATATAAAAATAATTAAAACCCTAAAATCGTGATGAATTTTTCTTCATGCAGAGAGTTCTAATGATTAGGGTTTTTTTTTTTTTTTTTTTAAACTATACGTATGATTTTTTAATAATGAATGAATTAAGAAAAATATATATTTAAGGAAAAGATATGTATAAAAAGTTTTAAAAAAGATAATTACTTAATATAATTTTTGTAGATAAATTGTATTTAGTATAGGATTCCAATATAATTATAGCCATTTATATATTATCAAAATAACTTGTAGCCTAAGTGGTAAATACACAAGTTATTAATGCTACTCTTAAAAACAACTCAAGTTCAAATCTCACCATTGACATTTTTTATAAAAACGAATTTTGCAAAAAAATTATTAAAAATTTATATAAATTATACATTAAAATCGAAAATAAGAGGTGGATTAATAAATTGCTTAGTTGGACCAATAATGCTTATGTGGCATGAAAAATGATTATTTGGCATTGAGGTGACATTAATGCCAAATGCCTCCTGTTATATATAATATAGAGATATATATATATACATATTTAGTATGTGTTTTAATGGGTAACATAATGGGTAGAAGTCTAAGTATTTGACCCATTGACTAAATACATTGAATGTAGTTGGGTATAACCCAAAGTCCATGACCCATATCCATAGAGCATGATCCATGACCCATTGCATGACATCATGCATAAGTCATAATGGGTATTATCCATAACCCAAGGAGCTAACCCATGACCCATTGACTAGATGCATTGCATCTTCTAGATACATTGTATCTATTTGGATACTCATGGTTCAAAGTTTACAATCCATGATCCATGATCCATGACCCACGACCCATTTAGGGGGAGATTCCTACGGATCCCTAGGAATACACTAGACGGATCCCTCAAGCAAGGGATCCGTGGGACAGTAGTGAATTTTTGTCTATAAACAGTGAGCCACTTCTTCATTGTAAGTTGCCACTTCCACACATACTTTCTCCTAGTATTGTAAACTCTCTAACGTCAGATCCAAAGGATCTTTCTATGTAGTTTATGTTTGTTTTTGTGTGATTCTCTAGGTTCCTCTTAAAGGCAAGATCACCACCTCTTGAAGTCGAGCAAGCTCAAGTCTATGAGTTGCTAGCTTCTTCATCATCAAGACTACTGAAGTTCTCTTGTTGATAGTTCTTTCTTCCTCTCTAGAAGTGTTGTGTTGAAGGCATTAGTGAAAGATGCCAAAAGGGTCAAGTCGAAAGTGTAACACCCCCAATTTCGTGATATGCAGCAGAATTCAAACTGGGTGTTACTTCATGGCACAACAGTCATAACAATAGAAAACGAACTCTAATGGAGTCGTTTTAAAAGATTTATCATTCGATTTATATAAATATCAGAGTTTACAAAAAAGAGGTCCCAAATGGTTCCAGGTTTACAAAATACATTAAATTGGTTTTCGAATGATAATAAAATTTATAGCCTTCTTGAGTATTCGTGCTCCTCCGTGCCAGCCTCGTACATTATGGACCTGAAATACATGCTTAAAACTATCAACACAATGGTTGAGTGATATTCATAGATTTTAGGAAATCAGTTGAACATAATATTTGTAACGTAAGGTAATTAGTCTCACATTCATAGTTTAGAAAACAAAACAGATATTATTGCACTAAGCTCATGACACCGAAACATTAACAGCTGTCATATAATAATAACCGTTGCCCTAATAGATAATTTGCTATTAAACCTATGGATCTTCAAATAGAGTGCGTTTGTTTGCCTACCCGGTCAACACAAACGGGATTTGTCATTCCCGATAGATCTATCCACATTATTCGCGTTCACTCGTAAGTGATTAATGGTTCATGATAATAGGGACTTTGGCAATAGTGTACTTAGTGCAACTAATATATTCAAGTATAATTTCAAAGAAATCTGTTCTATTTAAAATAAAGCATGTATTTCCCCCAAGGGTTTGTAAAACAATTAAGTAATAGAAAGTGGGGCTATGAAATCACCGAGAGTTAATGATGTTAAGTACTTTAACGGATGTGATGGATAAATCAGGAACTTCTACGTGCAACCTAAAAATGGAATGTTGCGACTTAGGTTTGGAAAAATGTAACATAAACCATCCTATATATGTCTCTATGTTGATCATGATGTAGTCATTTATAGTTTGATGTTTATAGTAACTTTGTTTAATATGTGAAAATGTATTTAGTTTATAGATATCGTACTACCGTTCAGGCCATCATAATTCAGAGGTCATGTAGTAAACGTTCGAGGAGCTAGGACACTTTAAATCGTAAATCCAGCAAACTCGTCGATACGTTTTACCCAAATAAAACCCCTCACATGAAGCTCCCTACTATTGTAGTAGTTTAGTAAAGAAAATATATATAATTTGAGTGGGGATTATTATATTATAAAAGTTTTATTATTTTTTTAACAAACATTCAGTTTTTACAATTTCTCAAAGTTTACAAGTGGTTATAACTTTATTAATATAGTCAATAATGAAATTTTTGTAACAATTCAATATATAACTAGTTATAAAAATGACATGGTTTTTATATTTTCAACTTGTAAAAATCCAATTTTGCCAATAAAAACTGTTTTACAAATATTAGGCAGTTAATGATATCATTTGGTCTTTTCAGGCCGAGTTTCCTTGCGATAGATGTAAAACATCGTTCCGGACAACTTTCATACTTTAAGTTTTTGATGATTCGGACCAGAAGTACCACTTTTTGTAAGACAGATTCAGCAGTAAACAAAAATGGTCATTTCTAGGGTTTTCTAACTTCTTATTACCATAACTTTTGACTCGTTTGTCCGTTTCGGGTGAATCAAGTTGTTATGTTTACCTTTTTATTTTGTCTACAGTAGTATATAAGTTACCAAGTCCATATATAGCTATTTTAAATGACTTCAAATATGTAGAATATAACTAGTTTACTAGTTTGTTAATATTATGACAATATGTGAATTAAAACATATGTTTGAGTATGTGTACATCATGATCAATATAGTAACCATATATATAGCATGCATTTAACAATATTAGCAATAATAAATGAGACAATGGAGTGGTGGTGGTGATGAGTTTCTTACAACTTTTGGCTTTCAAAAAGAAAGGAATAACTAGTAAGGATAGGACTTTTATTGATCAAGCTTTTCACACCTTGGTATCCTTATACACTTCTTGTAATAATGAGGGATTGGTAATGAAGTCTTAAGTGACTTAAGTGTATTTAAACTCAAGAGAATCACTTAAACTTGCTAGAGATTTGATGTAGTAACTTGCTACTTGCAACCTTTTTAGCATCAACTTGAAGTCATGAATTAAAGTGTGAAGTGTGTGTTGTTTTTATGATGTAAACGACTAAAGGAGGAGGGATGAGGGTTTTTGGAATGTCTTTTACTTGCTATTTATAGGAGGGTAAGTTTGGTTAACCATATATTAGGTTAGATAATAACTATGGTTAGGTTAAGGACACATGTATGACTTAACATGCAAGATAGATGAGATGATGCCACAACTTAAGGTGACTCACCCATAGGGGCTGTCACATATAGTTAGCGGATTAGGATATTTTGTTTTTATATTATCTTGTTTACGGAGTAAGTTTTGGTTCCGTTAAATGCCAACAGTAGGATGTTAAGCCATAAAACGTAAAACCGGGTATCGTAAAAATACGAACTTGCAGGAATGATGAGTACTCCATATAAAAATATAAAATGGGTGATAAGTCTCATTGGGTGCTAAAACGCGGTTTAGAGCTGGAAACGCGGGTCAAAAACGCGTAAATCGCGTAAAACGCAGAACTGGAAAATGAAAAATTCCAAAACTTGTGGAATTATCGTAGAATGGTAGAATTACATATTTTTAATGTTTATAGTGTTTTATGTACATAACGGGATGCCCGAATGACGTTTAAACCCTAAAGTAGTTCTCAGACACGGTTTTGTGAAATCGGTTCTATATGGATTCAACGTACGTTGTCAGGACGACTTGTCGAGTTTTATTTATCTTGTCATTATGGTAAAATAAAAATTTTTACGGGATGAATAGTAAAATTCAAATAGTCAAAAGTCAAAGTCAAAGGTCAACTTTAAAAAGTCAAAGGATAAAATAGTCTTTTTACCTTATGACAAATTACAGGTTGCTACAGAAAGCATTAGTGAAAGGTGCCAAAAGTCCATGTCCAAGGCATTAGTGAAGGGTGCCAAAGGTCCATGATGAAGGCATTAGTGACAGGTGTCAAAAGATCATGTCAAGGGTAGTGAAAAATGCCAAGGGTGTACAATCAATATGGTGCATCGATGTACAAATATAGATAGGTTGTGTCCAAGGATATTGATATCCTTGATGATGTTGTAATAAGGAGTGGGTCTCCTTTGGGATAGGTGTTGTATAGTGTTGGGTAGTAGTTTCTCATTTGTAATGGAACTCGGTATCTAGCCTTGTAGCAGATAAAGTGTAGGAGATGTTCTGATAGGTTTGGTTCTACCTCGTGGAAGAACCCGGTGTCTAGCCTTGTACTGGAAAAAGAGTAGGCCATGTTGTGAAGGCTTCTCCGCCATAAGGAGTTTGTGTTGTGTAGGTCTTACGAACTCTCGAGTAGGTGACTCGAGAAGTGGAGTAGGGCAAGGAAGGTGTCCTTGTAGCCGAACCACTATAAACACTCGTTTCATGGTTTTGTGTTTCTTACTCTTTACCTTTGCATTACATATTTACATACTTATCTATCAATATCCAACATACACATTTGAATAGATTGACATAAGTCGATTTAAATATTTTAAAACAAAGTTTTAATCGGTAAAACTATTCAACCCCCTTCTAGTTTTCCACAATTGGTACCGGAGCTTGTACTGTGGTTGGTTCCACTTGGAGAAAACAAGCAAGCGAACAATGTTGATAGTCTGTGATTGTCTCTCATTGATTCGAGACATAAGAGACAAAAGCCACTGTCCATATTTAGAACGGCGCTACGGTGCCTCTTGTTCTACTTGAGGGCATTAGGATCACCAATAATATTAGGCGTGGATGTACATTGTTGATCCCGGTTGTAGTGGTGGTGTTGACATCAATGGAATCATCAAGATTAGTCACGATAGGTTCAAAGTCGTATTATAGGAAGGTGTGTTGAAGATGCTCGCTTTGGGTTGATGATGACCAAGATCGAAGGTTTGGAAACCTTGTATAAGGTTCACCAAGATCTGTTGACACTTTAGTAGACATAGGAGTAGTGTCACCATGTCTTTCGGCCAATTGGAGAGGTGAGGAGAACAAGAACTACCTTCGCGAGAATTGAAGTTTGATTGCTTCATTTGATCCTTCTTGAACATTCCTCTCGGCATCTAAATTGGCTGCGTACTCTTGTTTCTTTCGGCAAGGTCCTCGGCATAATAGAATTCATCTTCACCCACATCAAGATAATCTTTGAAGTGTCACCTACAAAATTGTTAGGAGAGAAGAAGGTACTACAATGGGTTGTTCATCATCGGACCATGTCGGGCCGAGCATCAAAATGTGCGCATTTGTAGTTGTAGATGCTACGATACGCATTTTGATCGACCTTATGTCTAGCATATCCCAAGTAGTCGGTCAAGTAGTCAAGATCAAATGACCAAACATGACCGGCCTTGAACATTAGGCTTGTCAAGATACCTCGATTCAATGTCTCCTCAATCTTCTTTGCAGATACATTGTAAACTCATGCCTTACTATGAGCGAATATCCCACAATGTAACCATCATCGACTTTTTCATCAAATTTGCCCAAAGGATCACCGGTATTCAAGATTGTCACTGACGACCAAAAGGTTTAAGGTAATGAATAATGTGAACTCCAAAAAAAGTTCATAAGGTGTTTTAAGATGTGGTCTTGTAATGGACACTCTATTGAGTACATAAAATGTATTACCTCTCAGGTCAAAACATGGTAGGAAGTTTAGAGTCTGCCAGCATTGATCTTGCCTCTATTAGGGTTCTATTTTTTCGCCACCCCATTTTGTTGAGGGGTTCTTGGAGTGCTATAGTCCCTTTTGATTCCTTCAACCTGAGTTCGATTAGTATGGCATTTTGAACTACGTACCATTATCACACCTAATTCCTTTCACCTTTTGTTCATGATTCTCAATGAGGGTAATCAAAATTTGCTAAACCCATTGATCACCGACAAAAATATTTATGATCAATGCTTCTCACTTTAGTAGGACCAAACAGATCCATATGAAGCGGTGAGGTTCCATACTAGAACACCTTTATATGAGGCTGTCTTTGCTTTCCTTTGTTGCATGCCACAATTATGATCATTGGTGAATACTGGCGGAAGTCATCGAACAAGGCCCGGTTTAGAGTCGGTTGATGGTCTTGAAATTGACATGGGCCATCCTTCGTGCCATTTGGTGGACTCATCCACGGATGCTTTAGCCACCAAACATGTTAAGTCACCTTGGTTTGACATTAGATAAATTGAATGTATCTGATTATGACTCGGGAACCTTGATGGGAATTGAAGTATCTTACGGGAGTTTGAAGTCTTAGACAAAGACAAGACATTCATTCATGAAGAGTACTTTGTTCTTAGTGTCACAAATTTGTGAGATCGAAAACAAATTGAAGTGTTGAAGTTCCTTGACATAATAAACATTCTCAAAGTCCAAATTGGTGTTTTGATGGTCCTTTTCACTAATTCATCCATCACTTCCTCAAAGGTTCATTGCCTCCACCTTCAATAGGTATAAAGTTATGCATCATGTCCTGCTTTCGACATACTTCTAGAACAATGACCAGTCAACAATTCCAACATCTTTATGCTTAAGGGATGATCCTACAACAACAACAAAATATATTGCAATATTAGTACACTATGATAGGTCATTCATTGAACCCGCCATGGATCATATGAGTTATGCCATCAGTATAAGATCCACTATTGTTCTTGGGTTTCCAATGAAACTTAGGTCTCGAACATTCAAGAACAATGAGGACTTGACAAGTACTCAATACCTCTCCCATCATTCATAGGGTTAACATATCTAGGCCAAAACCATTTTTAAAATATTCAACGATTGGTTGAACATATGGTTTTCCAAAGATCTTCTCCAAGGAAAGAGGTATTAGAATTAGCAGACATGTGGAACATACGGTGGTATATCATTAACATTGGTCCACATTGGTCTAGATTTCCTAGAGTCACACACCTACTCATTCTTTGCTCATGATAATCACAATCCTTAATTAAATGAGATTTACTTCCACACAAAACATTTCTTCCAAGAGAAGATTTATTCAAACCAAAGAAGTATTCTTACAAGCGAAGTATTCAAACCAAAACCATGAAAAAATTGTTTTAACGGTATTATTATGCAAAGAATTAAAAGCAAGTCTTGAGGCAAGCTCTCTGGAAGAGCATTCCTTGGCGTGACTCTGTCATGCTTATGGGAGTCTTAGGTGCGAGGCGGGTGAAGACTTGGGAAGGTCGGACTTGGGAAGGTCGGACTTGTCATTTGAATCACACTGTAGACCCTTGGAGGACTTGTCACTGTTAACACAAGAGACAAAGTCATTAGTAGAAGTATTAGGGTGCAGCAAGTCTTTGACTTTTGCCATACAGAGATGGTGTGATCCATCAAAGTCATTAATTGGAAGGTCAATGGGCATGTGCTCACCTCTAATTGGTCCACACGACAAGTGAGGTCACCTTCTTTCACAAAATGTGCTAGGCACTGTGGTGTAGATCTCACGTGTCATCCCAGCTTCTAGGCCTACATATTTCTTAAACCCTAAAGCCCTCTGTAGAATTGGGAGCTTGATGCGCTATAGATTAGACTAGCCAACTTACTACCATTCATCATCCACTCATTATTCCTAGCAATTTCCTCCTTAAGTTTTCCTTAAGCTCTACAGGACTCTACATCCGCTCTTAACTTCTCGGACCATTTTAACTCATTTGTAGCATTCCAAGATCTCTTTCTAAAACACCTATTTTCTCACCATAAGCTATTTCATTCTTACAGTAACCAAACCTTTTGTCTTTCTAGTGTTTTTAAAGCACTCGTTTATAAGCTTCTACTTCACATAGTATTCATTATATTTTGGTTCCATAATGTCATAAGCTTGTTTTAGTTCATTATAACGATCAATACAACCAAACAAGCAGTTTTGTACACGAGATGCCCATCAAGGCAATCGGTCATGCCTATCCTCAAAGTACGACTGCAATCAACCCAACATTCTCGAACCATCATTATCGAGACTCCTCATGTAGCTTCCAGGTCCATTGCTATCCGAGTGACCAAAGCGGTTGATCCCTTTGAATTATCCTTACGATCTGGCGATAAGTAGAGGAACTAGCTTTTAAGCACTATAAACACTCGTTTCATGGTTTTGTGTTTCTTACTCTTTACCTTTGCATTACATATTTACATACTTATCTATCAATATCCAACATACACATTTGAATAGATTGACATAAGTCGATTTAAATATTTTAAAACAAAGTTTTAATCGGTAAAACTATTCAACCCCCCTTCTAGTTTTCCACAATTGGTACCGGAGCTTCGTTACCAAGTTTTATAAGAGTATATTGTACTTTTTAAACTTGATACGATCCGTGTATGATTGAAAACTACAAGGAAGGAAATTTCTTAAAAACAAAAGGTCACGTTTTAAAATCATCGTATTTTATAATGTTGGATAATGATAGATCTTTCTAATATTTTCCTTGTTGAGAATTCTCCATACTAGGATTTGGGCATCCTAAGAAAATCATGAAGAATTTCACTCTAATATTTCTTTTCTAAAAAAAATATATAGCAAATGTATGATCTTTAACAAATTACTTACAAATAAATTATTTTCTTATATTTTCTAGATGAATTAATAATGTCATTTTGTATAAACATGATTTAGTTTAGTAGTCTCATTACGCTTTCTTAAAAATCACTAAAGTTGTTATCTATATTGAACTCATCATCAAGAATAGTATTCTTCGTTGATCTCTATAGACAAAACTACAAACTAGTGATAATGATATCTCGGCTATTCAAGAGCCTTGGTCATCACTCCTCACATAAGGTTATTGACATTTCATCTATGTCAATAAGTATCCATGTGAAACTCCTCATATTATGATAAAATAGGATTTTATCATAATCTTTAAAATTTCCCAAAGAATTATGATTTATTCATAAAAATGGAACCTCGTCAAATAGGACTAGTAAAGCACGTCAAAACCCCAAACCATAAGTTATAGAGCATAAACATCAACCCTAACCAAGAATTAGAACTCCTAAATCAAAATTATCAAAGATTACTTAAACTGATAATTGTTGATATGCCGGATCCCTAAGTTTACACTAGCCGTATCCCTCATTCAAAGGATCTGTGGGAACCGGCACATCAGAAAACAATTTAAGTAAAAATGATCACTATGGAATTCTAGTCATCATTTTACTCTTTCAAACTCACGAACATAAAACCCAAATTACTGTTCACAGGAGTTAATTCATCATCTTCTCTAAGGAAACAATCACTTGTGTAAGTATAATCTTCACTACATTGTTATTTCCATTCTTCAATTCCTAGGAGTACAATTTTCATCTTTAGAAATTGAGCTCAAATGGGTTTGTCACAATTTGTAACCACATTGTTTTCTAAGATAAACTAAATCAAAGAATCAACATTGTTAATATAAATTAAACTCATTTTTTGAATTCAATGAAGATGAGCAAAATTATGATGAATCCCATTAGGTTACTATTCACACAATTAATACCACATTGTAGTTTTGATATTTAGGACCAATCATGCCTAGCAATAGACAACAAGATTACCAAGACACCGCTCATTACATTCCCATGTATCATCGTAAGGATGGCTTTAGCCCGGATGATCAAAAAGCCTTCAAGATGTTGGAAAAGAGATTATTCCATGAAGGACGAGTAGTTGAACCCTCATTCATCAACAACACCAACATTCCCCAAGTCTTTGGGGCAATCAAATTCCATTGCCTCTTGAACATTAATGAGCAAATTTGTCCGGTGTTTGTACTAGAATTTTACAAGACCATGAGAATCATTCGAAATAAAGATGGAACCATTTCGATAGCCTTTATCATCAATGAGCACGAGTTCAACTTCAATCTTGAAGAGTTTGCTAGGATACTTCGTATCCCATGTCAAGGAGTATGTATGTACTCAAATGAATGGTCATTGGCCGAGCTTCATGACATGGTGGATCATCACGAGGTATACTTCACAGCCATCCCGGAAGCAACTACGATAAGGGATACCGTCTTCATGGAAAGAGAATCTCTGTCAAGAGTCACTAGAAAGTCCAAGGTGATCTATAGAGATCCATTTCAAATGGAGCTTTCGGAAATGTTTCCATTATACAAGAAATGGGAACTAGTGCTAAGGGAGAACGTACTTTGCTTGGGAGGAAATAAGGATCATCCCAATGCTTGCCTAAGCTTCATGATCTATTGCCTTGTAACCGACACTCACTTCAACCACGTCTATTACATGGTGAAAAGAATGGCAAGTGTGAAAAGTATGGACAAGATGGTACTCCTCTATGCCGTGCTCTTGACTCTCCTAACAAACTTCGTCTTTGCTCTAGATCCTTCTCCTTATTCCTATGACCACACTTTTTGCAACAAGGTTATGGTGCCTTTGTCCGATGGAAAGACTACAAGGATTATGGTGGATGGCAAGAGACCTCACCCACCAACAGACTCATCGGATGAAAGAGAAAGAGAAGGAGAAGGTAGCAACCCCATTGGCAAAATCTAACTCGACCCCATAGCATACATTGACCAACTGCCAGAAGTCCCGAGCCCTTCACAACATTCCAACAAACCAAGGGCATGTTCAAGTGTTTTGCTAACTTCCTCATGAAGAAAAAGAAGTAGGGGTGGAGGGGTAAAGAGTGAAGAGTAGAGGCGATGAATATGGAGATGAAGATGGAGATGGAGTAGAAGGTTGAATGGAAGGAAGGTAAGGTCGTAGACCCTAATTTGCGAACAATTTATGATGAACAATGGTCTTTAAACAATCTAAACAATATTTATGTAGTTTAGGACGTAGCTCGTAGAAGATGGCATAACATAAACTAAAACATTCTAACCTAGGAACCCGGAAAATGAGAGTTTTACGACAACTTGATCTCAATCTAGTAGTCGGTCCCACTCATTTTGCTTACATTCTAGTTGTCCTTACTTACTATGCGTTATATTTGTTGCTTGCATATGTTTATTGAATGTAAAAATGATTAGGATAAGTATTTTCTTAAGAGTGCAAAAACTGCACATTTGCTGAGAAGCTACTAGTCAGCAGTAGCCGGATCCCTGAGCTACAACTAGCCGGATCCCTTAGATGAGGGAACCGTGGGATCCGGGCAGACAGAAATGCAATTGCAGACATCCATACATCAAACCATTACCTTAGACCACCTCATACTAGCTGAACATGATGTCTTTATGACCACCTAAGTCCTCCTCAAGCTCTGTAGGTCTTACACTCACTCATAGCTAACTTAGGATCACATTCAAGGTACTTTTGATTTATCAATTCATCCAAACTCACCATATTTCCGCTCCAATGCTCACATATTTTTTCTCACGTCTCAAAACATTTAGCTTGATATTTCTCTCAATTTTAGCAAATTGATTTTGGTCATCATTACCTCAAAATAGGCTTAAAACTAGTTTTTCATTTCTTCTTATTTTTTAGGAATTTTCCAAATTTTTCTTAAGCCACCATCTGATCTCTAGGATCAATTGTCCTCACTTGTCATCCTCAAATCAATAGTATCATCCTTAAATAATTAATTACACTCTCAAAAAGTCCACTTTCCTACCAAAAACCATCATTAGGTATCCCCACTCCTTGTAGTTGGACATTTAAAGTCACAAACCATTTAAGACACCTGAGAGAAGTCAAACTCTTAAGATTTATAGGTACTAGACCTTAAAGGAGCATAATCACCTCACCACTATGTTGTCTGACAGACGGATCCCTGGTTTATAACTAGACGGATCCCTAGTGAGAGGGAACCGTGGGATCCGTATCTACAGAACAGCTTGTGATAAGCTTTTCTTCCAAATTCAAACTCTTTTCGGTAATCTAAAAACTTTTGCTTACCATTTAATGACTCCCTAGAGTAGAATAACACCATAGTTGACCTTGGTGCATGCCAAATTTCTTAGTGGTCAAGAATTTAATTTATTAACTCAACTTCATCCTTTATAAACCAAGCACTCTTAGGAGCTTAAGCCACTATTCATACCACAATCCAAAAATCAGTAGTTAAGACTTCTACTACACCTTATCCTTCACTATGACTAAAGCATCTAGCAAGAACTCTTCAACCAAAGGTTTATCCAAAAAGAATGCTCATATGGTCCATGAGATATCATCCACTGAGTCATCACCCGTAAGAATTCCAAATTCTAGAATTTCCCCTCAACAAACTCAATCAACAATAGCTAAAAGAATCGCTAGAATTAGCATTCGACCTTTTGAGTTGGAAAAGGCTTCATCAAGCACTAAACCAAACGCACCTAGCTCTAGTAAAACACCCAAGTCTTCATTTCTAGAACCTAGAATACATTCCTTTACCGAACCTCTTACTCATCCAAATCTCTACTCATTAGAAGACTCACCACCAAAGACTTCACATTCACCAGCCTTCTCGCTAAATATGGAACCACCCTCATCACCAATGGTCCATCTTTGGAGACAAGGAATCACCAAAGATCTAATCATATAGAGGACTTTCCATCACCACCATCAACTCGTGCATCATCACCCTCAGTTTTAGTGGAACCACATCCTATATTGCTCAACTCACCTTCACAAGTTCCACCATTCTTTGTGGAGCCTCCTCAAAACATCCCACCTCCTCCGGTTCCTAGTCGTGACAATAATTTCTCTAATAGTCAAATCACCCAAGGACTTGTTCAAGAAGTACAAAATGAGTTGCATTTCATGTTTAATCATCTTCTTGAACGATTGGACCAAATCAATAAGTCTATTCATCCTTAGATTTCAAGCACATTAATGCTTTTTAGGTTTCCGTCACTTCTTAGAATTAGTAGAAAATGTATTACATGTTTGAGTCATTCTCTTAGTTTTAGAGATATGTAGATCATTTCTTGTATTTTTATTGAATGAAATTACATGTTATATGCCACATTATCTTGTGAATATGTTTGGTTCCTTAATACATATCTCATTTTGATGTTAACATCACATTTTACATCACCATTACTGTCTTAAGCTTACATGCAGACAGATCCCTCATTTTAGCCTAGACGGATCACTCCAGAGAGAGGAATCGTGGGATCCATGCAACAGAAGACATTTTTCTAACCTTTGTTTTGTAGATTTTCAATATACACATGAAGAATTTGACACCTTTAGCTAGGGGGAGTTTCTTGTCAAAGCAAAAACATTTCAAAATCATTTGCAATACTTTCACATTGGTTTACATTACTTGACGTCTTCCTCACAAAGGAGCACTCGTCAAGGGGGAGCATGTTCGTCAAAAAGACGAAACCATTTACAAACATACTTGCAAAGCACTCGCTTAGTATTTTACTTGACGCCCTCACAAAGGAATGGACCGGTCAAGGGGGAGCTAAGACGAGAATCCTTCTCTTCTCTTACTCTCTAGTTTTCATATTTTTCAAGTTTCACATGTTTTTCTTAAAACAATGTGTTTAGTTTCTTTTCGACGCTCTTTTTGTTTCGACAAAAAGGGGGAGAAAATAGTAAAAACTTCAATTCAAACTTTTACGAATTATAGTTTTTCCTTAAAATAATCTTATGTTTTGTCACCAACAAAAAGGGGGAGATTGTTAATACAAATAAGCAGAAAACGTTTATTTATATTTTACGATCTTCTAATGTTTTGTCAATAACAAACGAAATCATTTTAACGAAACAAATAAAATACGTAAATGGTTTGAGCCAATAGTTTACTAACACACTTACGTTTTCATATAAAACACTAACAAGCAATAGTGTTTTCATATTATAGTAATGCATATGTACAACAACTAGTGTTTACAAATGGTGATATATATATATATATATATATATATATATATATATATATATATATATATATATATATATATATATATATATATATATATATATATATATATATATATATATATATATATATATATATACATACTTAGTATGTGTTTTAATGGGTAACATAATGGGTAGAAGTCTAAGTATTTGACCCATTGACTAAATACATTTAATGTAGTTGGGTATAACCCAAATTCCATGACCCATACCCGTAGAGCATGATCCATGACCATTGCATGACATCATGCATAAGTCATAATAGGTATTATCCATAACCCATGGAGCTAACCCATGACCCATTGACTAGATGCATTGCATGTTCTAGATACATTGTATCTATTTGGATACCCATAGTTCAAATTATACAACCCATGATCCATGATCCATGACCCACAACCCATTTAGGGGAAGCGTCCTACGGATCCCTAGGAATACACTAGACGGATCCCTCAAGCAAGGGATCCGTGGGACAGTAGTGAATTTTTGTCTATAAATAGTGAGCCATTTCTTCGTTGTAAGTTTCCACTTCCACACATACTTTCTCCTAGTATTGTAAACTCTCTAACCTCATATCCAAAGGATCTTTCTATGTAGTTTGTGTTTGTTTTTGTGTGATTCTCTAGGTTCCTCTTAAAGGCAAGATCACCACCTCTTGAAGTCGAGCAAGCTCAAGTCCATGAGTTATCTAGCTTCGTCATCATCAATACTACTGAAGTTCTCTTGTTGATAGTTCTTTCTTCCTCTCTAGAAGTGTTATGTTGAAGGCATTAGTGAAAGATGCCAAAAGGGTCAAGTCGAAAAGGCATTAGTGAAAGGTGCCAAAAGTCCGTGTCCAAGGCATTAGTGAAGGGTGCCAAAGGTCCATGATGAAGGCATTAGTGAAAGGTGTCAAAAGATCTTGTCAAGGGCATTAGTGAAAGATGCCAAGGGTGTACAATCGATATGGTGCATCGATGTACAAATATGGATAGGTTGTGTCCAAGGATATTGATATCCTTGATGATGTTGTAATAAGGAGTGGGTCTCCTTTGGGATAGGTGTTGTATACTGTTGGGTAGTATATCCTCCTTTGTAATGGAACTCGGTATCTAGCCTTGTACCAGATAAAGTGTAGACGACGTTGTGATAGGTTTGGTTCTACCTCGTGGAAGAACCCGGTGTCTAGCCTTGTACCGGAAAAAGAGTAGGCGACGTTGTGAAGGCTTCTTCGCCATAAGGAGTTTGTGTTGTGTAGTTCTTAGGAACTCTCGACTAGGTGACTCAGGAAGTGGAGTAGGGCAAGGAAGGTATCCTTGTAGCCGAACCACTATAAACACTCGTGTCATGGTTTTGTGTTTCTTACTCTTTACCTTTGCATTACATATTTACATACTTATCTATCAACATCCAACATACACATTTGAATAGATTGACATAAGTCGATCTAAATATTTTAAAACAAAGTTTTAGTCGGTAAAACTATTCAACCCCCCCTTCTACTTTTCCACAGACTCGATCTATA
This sequence comes from Chrysanthemum lavandulifolium, assembly GCA_022545495.1. NCBI lineage: Eukaryota > Viridiplantae > Streptophyta > Magnoliopsida > Asterales > Asteraceae > Chrysanthemum > Chrysanthemum lavandulifolium. The sequence continues at coordinate 102,322 of JAHFWF010000163.1, forward strand.
TGTAACCAATGTTACACGTGGACTAACTCGACTACATAACTTCGTATCTAGATGATAATGAAAGTGCTTCTCTTTGCACTTGAGGGGAGGAAGAAAGAATCACATTTAAACAAGATTCAAACAAGTTAATGTGATCACTTAACAAGTTTGAATTATTGTTTGTACATACTTTAAGTGATTTAGACTTGAGCCGTCGAGAGATATCGATGTGAGCATGCATTGATGATTTGTGTTTACGAGTAACTTGTGCACTTTACGTTATGTATTAACAAGTTTGAGAAATGTCATATGTAAGTCAATCAAACATAAAACTTTCACAACACTGAAACATGATTTAAACTTTGGGCGGGTTGTATAATCAATATAAAGTTAGAGTAACTAACGTGGAACTAATGTCAAACTTTGTTAATATTTCATGATTTTCTCTATCTAAATATTATTTATGAAATTTTCACATTCTGAAAAGGTAGATATGAAATTGCCTGTGAGAACATTCTAGGGGTGAGCACCGTTCGATTTGGGTAGATTTTTGGAACCGAACAAAATGATTCGGTGATTACTAAACCAAAACCGATACTGATCATTTTTTCTCAGCTCGGTTCTTTCAGTTTTTTATCGGTTTCGATCTGGATGTCTATTATATTGAGTTTTGATCGTTTACATATTCGGTTGGGCCAAGATCAACAAACTTGTTTCACTTAAAAATTTTGTTTATTCTTCTTTTTTCTTGTTAATCAAATTCTAATAATGTCATACCAAATTTCTACACATATGTAGATGCATTTTTGAAGATTATAAATAACCAACTAAAACCATCTTCACCACCAAAACCACCAGCAAACATCAAATCCAATTCTATTCTATTCTCACAACAACCAACAACTACAATATATCCTAAACTCTTCACCATCTCTGAATCACAACACACAAAATTAAAAATTACACACGATCTCATATTGCTTCAAACTTTGTTGCCAATCTTTTAAAAGTTTTTTTTAGTTTGAAGGCTAATCATTGATCGCTAGCTTTGATATTATCCGAAGAGAAAGAAAGAAAAATAACAATTGTGTTACTTTCTTTCTTTGGATTGTTCTTTGACCAAAAAGAAAACGAAAGTGTATTTGTGCAATAAAACATGAAATGGCCCTTAAACCAATAACATCGTACTTACAACAAATTTGTTATACTCATTACTTTCATTCGGTTAAACAAAAAACGAAAAATACATACACAACAAACTATCACCTACCCGAGCCCCTTGAAAGATCTTGAAGCCATGTTCATCTTTGTTCGGTTTCTAACAAAAAAATAACAAAAACAATTGCGTTATGTGGTTCGGTTTTACATTTTTTATTCTGAGATCTAAAAGATAAAAAGATTGATTTGTTTGGTATATGTGATTCGGTTGTGGTTGAATATAAGGGAGGAGATCTTGATTTGTGGCTCCAACAGTTGAGATTCAGGAGATGGAGGTGTTATCTTTGAGAAAACAGTCATGGGTGGGGGCGGACACTTTGAGGGGTGTGTGTGTTTTAGGTTAAAAGATAGGAGAATGAAATATGATTATTGCTATATCAAATCTGGTTTGGGCTTATATCATAAACTATATTGGACCGAATGAAATATGATTTAGACAGCAGAGTTGGAACCGAGTGTTAGATGCAAAGGCTGAAAAGTGGTAACCACAAATGTTTTTCATATTATCTTGGATAAATGTTTTTGATAATATTATGTATAAAGAGTTGTATTTTGGACTCAAAAATTTACGCGGGGTTCAATTTTACGCTGTTAAAATTGGTTCTGTTTAGCAAATGTGACTACGAGAATTATTCTCTATTCCCAATTTTTTGTTAAAGCTTATTTTGATAGAGTCGTACGTGTTTAAGATTCATTTAACTCAACATAGTTTATAACTATTTAGCTAAACATTACGCAACATATCTCAATTAGATGCGCCATCTTAATTATACATTACTAAAGTTTAGCTTATAGATCTCGCTTCTATGTTCTTTCTTATGATATAAATCATTTATTATTCATTGTGATGTTTGAATCTTAAACCAATAACATCATACTTACAACAAATTTGTTATACTCATTACTTTCATTCGATTAAACAAAAAACAAAAAATACTGACACAAAAAACTATCACCTACCCAAGACCCTTGAAAGATCTTGAAGCCATGTTCATCTTTGTTCGGTTTCCAACATAAAAATAACAAAAAAATTGTGTTATGTGGTTCGGTTTTTTCGTTTGTTATTCTGAGATCTAAAAGATAAAAAGATTGATTCGTTTGGTATATGTGATTCGGTTGTGGTTGAATGAAAGGGAGGAGATCTTGATTTGTGGCTCCAACAGTTGAGATTCAGGAGATGGAGGTGTTATCTTTGAGAGAACATGTAGGTGTGGGGTGTGTTGTTGGAATCACTCTAAACTAGATTACAAGTGTTAGTAATTAATATGTAATAGTTAGCTTAATTAGGCCTTTATGTTTGTTATTATGCTAAGGCTTATGTAGAAGGCCCATAAGCCTTGGCCCAAGCCTAATAAGGAAAGGAAGGGACTAGGAGTGTTGCCTAGCTCCTCTCCTATAAATAACCTTGTAAACCTTCATTTGAAGGTTGGTTGTTCACTTTTCATTTCACTCTAAGCATAACCTTTCTTTATTTATTACGTGTATTGTGTTTTGTGTTCATCCGATCCTTTCTTAATCTATATTTCTTATATTGATGCTTGTGTTACATAAATGGGAACCTAACGATGGTATCATTCGCCAAATAGTTGGGTGAAACGATTTTGTTTTGAAGTTTTTTGTTATCGCGTAAGTCTCGGTTTCAAAACTTTCATACGCATAAAAGCTCAAATTTTACACTTTAAAATTCAAGATTCTTGTACTTTAAAGGTTATTTGGTGTTAAAGTTTAAGTTTTGGCAAAAGTTTGAAACTTTACGTGTATTTCTTTGTTTTGAGCTTGATTTGATCGTGTAGTCATTTCTACGCGTAAGGTGTAAAGAGTTTTGGATCATCAAGTTTCACACTTTTGTGTTATTTTGGTGATATTGAAGCTTTTCATCATAAAAATCTGGTTTAGAAACACTTTTGGATAGAAATCAAAGTTTTGGAAAATTTTGACAATTTCTACGCATAAGAAAACCCTAATCTTCGCGTAAGATAAGGTTTCCTTGGTTTGATCTTGATGTTCTTGGTTTACTCGGTGTTTTCTTGCTTGGATAAGCACGAAAACACTTGACTTTGGATATCTTTTACCTTTGGGATAAGTGTAAAGGATTTTTGGGCAAAACCCTAGTTTTACGCCTAAGCAAACACTTACGCGTAGAATCTTTACGCCTAAGCATTTTCTTACGCCTAAGCCTTGTCTTACGCATAAGCAATTCTTACGCATAACCATTCTACTACTAAGCTTTTGTTTACGCATAAGCTAAGGTTTCCTTAACCTACGCGTAAGCTAATCCTACGCGTAAGATCACTTCTTACGCGTAAGTTGGTGTTTTACGCATAAGGTTTTCTTTGCCTAAGCTTGTTTTCTACGCATAAGGATACTTCATCAACAAAGTTTCATTCGACTACAAAGATCCATTTTACAACACAAGTTTCAAGATGTCTCAACCACCATACTCTAGCTACTTCCTCATGTGTATCCTCAACAACAACAACAACAACAACTCAATCAACAACAACAATTTTATCAACAAACAACAACAACAACAACAACAATTTCAACAACAATTTCCTCGAGGAGCAATTCAACCACAAATGATTCAACCACCCCTAGTCTTCAAGTACAACCTTACACAAACTTTAACAATCAACATCCATCCGGGAATACTATGAAGGAACCGTCTTGGTTTGCAAAGATGTGTGAAGCTTTAAGTAGCCAACAATCCATTCATGAGGTGGATCACTTGATAGACCTCCAATGCTCACTCCGGAAACTACGATCAATGGGTGATAAGGTTCTTTAGGTTTTGTGATCTAAAGAAGCCACATGGAAAGTTCTTAAAGAAGGTCATCTGGAAGGTCCATTTCGGATGCCTCATCCTTTGTGCAGGAGATCCAAATGCTAATCCACCAAGAGGTGATGTCACTAACATTGCAAGTCTTAATGAACTCACTCTTGATGAACTTCTACACTTTGAAGCCGATGAACTAGCAATGCAATACATCCTTTTGGGATTACCCAATCCGATCCTTGAAGTGTTGATGCTCAAAAGGCGCTAAAGCAATGTGGGAGCATATTCATCTTCTCATGGAAGGCACAGAACTCAATCAAGAAGACATGGAATCCAAAATCTACTTGGCTTATGAACACTTCATGATTGAACCCGGAGAGACATTAGAGTCATATCATCATCGATTCTCAGACATCATCAATGACTTGGACAAACATAACATCATCATGCCAAGAATTGCAGTCAACACTAAGTTCCTGAGTAGTCTTGGTCCTGATTGGGAAAAGTATGTCATTTTCATCCGTCAAGCGAAGAACCTTCATCATGCTACATACGGATTGTTGTACGACTATTTGAAGCCCCACCAAAAAGAAGTTGACAAAGAAAGAGTTATCCGTGGACTCCCTGTCTCACCTTCACTTCCGGATAATCAACAATTAGCTTTGTGGGCTCAAGCTTGTTATCCTCGATTCCGACCTTACAAGCTGTATTCACAAATCCTCCACAACCTCTTGCTCAACCATACGCTAAGATAACACCTTATGATCCTTCACAACAACAAATACCACAAGAAAATCAAGCGGTTCCATACAACAACAACAATACTCAAGCACTTTACGGTGAATCAAGCGAGGATCTTTGAAGCTTTTGATGCATTGCAACAAGGATTTGTTATGATTGCTAGAGCCTTTGGTCGATACTCCAACAAATCCAACAATCGCATTCGCACCTCATCTAACACAAGGAATCGGTTGTTGTTAACAATGGAAGAGTTGAGGTTCAAAATCGTGGTCAAGTTAAATCGGATGGGCGGTGGTCAAGGTTTAATCAATGGGAAGGAATAACATGGGTGCTCCACAACAACAAAGGGCTCAAGTGGTTGAGCAGGGTAATGCTCGAGAATGGGGTTAATGGTCTTCGTTGCTATAAGCGTAATGAGAAGGGTCATCTAGCTAATGCATGCCCAAAGCCGAGGACAAGAGGAGGCGCTTATCACAAAGAGGCTTTACTCTTGGCTCTTAAGGATGAAGTGGTGGAACTCTTACCAACAAGGAGCGAGCTTCATGGCAAATCTGATTCGATGATGATATGGAGGACTTGCAGGCTAATCGGCGATTATGTTGATGGCAAACATGCACGAACTCCACATGAGTGATCTGAGGCCCGATGTATGACACGGCGGCTTGTCTCGGTATCGGATCAAACCATATTCATTAATGATATGATATCTCCGCCAACATCTGCATCCGAGCGAGGATCGAGTGTTCAACATGAGCCATCTACATCTCATTCGATGATAATCAAATAGATCCGTAGTTATATTTGACGATCAAGATGACCTTATGGTTACCATTGATAATCAAGTTGACTCGTGGTTATACTTGAGGATCGACTAATGATCATGTTGAGACTCGCGTTGAACAATTTGAACTTTCGAATCTAGATATTGAGCTCATGACCTTACTTAAAGACCAAGAATCTCGCCTGGAAATATGCAAGGACATCAATAAGCAATTAAAAGACAAAAATGCACTGTTAACTAAGGATAATGAATGCTTAAAAAATCAACTCAACATTTTTCAAACTCAAGAAAAACGTGAAAAAGGTTTTGAAGTCGCTTTTGCTAAATCTTACCAAAACGAAAAATCATTAGAACAACAGATACGTGATCTAGTCGCATCTAAGAATGCTTTGCTGTCTCAAATAGAACAACTGAAATATGATCATAAACAACAACTTAACGCTCTCACTTTGGAAACTCAAAAGCCAAGTGCGAGTTGTTAACTTGTCAAAAGCAGTTCTCACGAGTACAAAAGCATTCAACGAAGCGAATAGATGACTATCTTGAAGAAATTGTCGACTTACAAAACAAAATCAAAGAGTTTGAAATGTTGTTTATAAACATGGTGAGTCAATCACAACTATTCAAAAGTTTACTTTTAAACCAAATCCAAATGGATATGGACGAATCTTGCGATTACAAACCAAAGTTTTCAAATAGAGCATTCAAACCAAATCACGAAGTTTCTGATGCGAGAACATAGAATTGATGATTCCATTATGAGTGTTGTTGAATATAATCGTCAAGAGGAATTAGATGCGAGAAGGCGAGTCGGTCAAAATTGGAAAATGTTGTTTATAACAAACCATTTAACTATTCAAAAGCCGTTACTTTCGTCACACAACAGGATTTTTCTAACACACCTTGGGTTATCACACCTACTACGAGGGTCCCTTTCCAATCTTGCACAAATTAATGGTCCTTTACCTTCACTTAGTGAAATAAAACCATTAGCGAACAATGTAAAGTTATAAAATATTTTGAAACATTCTTATCGGACATCAAACTTTTGGAGCGTGAAATTGAAATCAATTACGAAATAAAAGTTGAACATTTTCAATCGCCTCAGCGAGAGCCCAAAGAGATATTTTTAGAAAAGAATTTTACCACATGTCCAAAATTTGAAAAATTGTGCAATATATTGGGAAAGGGATTTTCACAAGGAACTTGGACTTATGAAAGAGTTTTCGAACAAGCGAAACATCGATTTCAAATACTAAACGTAAAAAGAAATTGTTGAGAAAAGATGTTGATCGACTCTTGGAAGATGTTATCTGTGCTGATATCCATAATGTTGTGTTATTACATTCGGTTGCATATGCATTTGATTATATCTCTGCTGATTCTGTTGATTCCGTTGAAAATGTTGAGAAATCGATCTTGTGTCACAAATCAAGTCTTTAAAAGTTGAAAATGAGCGTTTGTTTAACGAGCTTTCAAATGCAAAACGTCGTCTTCAATGGTGTCAAAAGATTGTCGAATCGAGAACTCGCTTTGCAAAACAAAATCAACCAGTTGCACACTAAAACTTTTAATCCAAAACTTGAGCAAGCTGGATGATCAAAGCGTGTCTTTGAAGTGTCAAATTTCAAAATATGAACAAGAAATTTCAAAAGTTAAAAGGAATATGGTGTCATATTTGATTTACTCAAAAGACTCGTGCTCAGCGTCAAAAGATATTGATGATCATCTTGCATATACCAAAGATGTTTTACGACAAAATGGAAATACTCGTTCTCAAAATCAAGATTTGTTACACAAAATCCATGATCTAAAAGCGAGTTGGTAAAACTTAAGCAAGATAGGGATAGTAACACTGTAGCTGCACCTAACAGATTCAAAATGACTCTAGAACATCTAATGACAAACCACAAGAAACTAATGTGCTTCCTCTCTTGAAAGCAGAATAGTTGCCTCTTTTCCCAACGCCCGCACTTCACGACCTAGGAGCAATACAAGGAAGAATAGGAAGTTGCGGCGTGAAAAGAACAATAAAGAATCTTTGAAGTAGAAGAACACCCTAGGACTTTGAATAAAACTCAAGTTGCACCCACTTTAGATATTGCGTCGACAAATGTAATGAAAAAGTGATGTAACGAATCTTGAATCTTTAAGTACTTTAAATGTTTTGTTTGAAGCTTCTTGTGTTGGTTGTCGTAAAAGCATGTTTTACGGTTGTCATGATAAATGTGTTGCTAAAGCTATCTTATCTCGTAAGCGGAATACTAGAAAGCGAAATACCTCTAGGCCCACTAATGCTTCTAAGTGCATGCTAGGTAAACCGCCTTCTAGTGTTTACGCAAACATCATTGATGTACCCATAGCACCCACTTCACCTCCTAGGAAGAACTTATCACCTAGTGCATTCACTAAGACCAAAGCTAAGACTAGTTGGAGATGGCGAAATGGTTACATAATACACTTGGATTTCAATGGATACCTAAAATCATAAACATGTGTGTTTCACCTATAAGCGCATCGGAACCCTCTAACTCTTGGGTTCCACATCTACTTCTATTCCATCTGTGTAAATCGTGTGTGTAATGCGGTGTCTGAGATCATCCTCTGGATTGTTGATAGCGGATGTTCCCGACACATGACGAGCAATCTCAAATTGTTATCAAACTTTGTTGCAAAGTTCATTGGCCTTTGTCGATTCGGGAATGATCACTTCAGCGACTATCATGGGCTACGGAGATTACATCAATGGCAACATCGAAATTAGCGGGGTTTATTTTGTGGAAGGTCTCGGTCATAATCTCTTCTCGGTTGGTCGATTACGTGATGGAGATTTGGAAGTTGCTTTTCGGGAGAAAACTTGTTTCATTCGTGATCTACAAGGAAGCGATCTTATGTCGGCACCCGCAATTCAAGTCTTTATACAATCTCAATGCAAGACATGATTGCTTCATCTCCCATCATCTACTTTCAAAGGCTACATCTACAAAATCTTGGCTATGGCACCGTCGTCTCTCACATTTAAACTTTCAAACCATAACCAATCTTGCGACACAAACTTGTTGAAGGTCTCCCAAGATTTTGGTATTCTAAAGATCACCTTTGCTCGACTTGTGAACAAGGGAAAAGCACTCGTGCTCACTTTCCTTCAAAGGTGGAACACTGACTCACAACATGTGCTTCATCTTCTTCACATGGACTTGTGTGGCCCGATGCGCGTGCAGGGCGATTAATGGCAAACGCTACATCTTGGTAATTGTCGATGACTACTCAAGATGGACTTGGGTTTATTTTCTTGAGTAAAGATCAAGCTCCACGAGATGATCATCACCTTTCTCACGAAAATTCAAGTTCGACTCGGAACACGGTCGGACAAATCGAGCAGACAAAGGCTGAATTTGTGAATCAAACTCTTCGTGCATATTATGAGAAAGTGGGAATTGAGCATCAAACATCCATTGCACGAACACGGAACAAAGCGGAGTTGTTGAAAGAGCGAAACCGTACATTAGTGGAAGCTGCAAGAACGATGTTAATCAATGCTAAACTTCGGATTACTTGTGGGTGAAGCCGTGTCAGCTGCATGCTACACTCGAGAATCGCTCAATGATTACCAAGCGCCACAACAAAACACCTTATGAGCTTATCCACAACCATAAACCAAATCTCAAACACTTTCATGTATTTGGATCCCTTTGTTATCCGAATAATGATCGTGATGATTTTGGTAAGCTCAAAGCCAAAGCGACATTGGAGTCTTTGTTGGATATTGTGAAAACTCTAAAGGTTACGGATGCGGAATCGTCGTACAAGGAGATTATGGAAGCGATTCATGCAAATTTCGATGAGCTTCTTGAAATGGCTTACGAGCATAATGACTTGGAACCGGTCATAACCGTTTAAACTTCCTCAAACCCCATCATCGGTGAACCTAGTTTACAACTAACTCGACGTCAAATGGAACAACTATTTGCTCCTCTGTTTAGTGATGATATTGATGAGCGTGCTCGGTGTATCAAATGTTTCCATTGCTCAACTGATCAAAATCCAATACGATACACTGCTACAACAACTCTTGTTGAGGAAGCACCACCGATTGATTCTACAACAACAGTTGAACAAACCGCATCAACGACGTTGAACGGTGATGATATTACGAACAATGAAGTACCCCACTGCAGATTATGATCCAAATCGTTCTTTAATCCGTTTGCAAATGAAGCGCCACACGATGTTGCGGAATCATCTACAAGCCATTTGAATCCTCCCAACTGCGAATGTATATCAACATCAACCTTCCACACATCGTTGGACGAAAGACCATCCTCTTGAAAACATTATTGGTAACCCGAATCAACCGATCGTAACTAGACAACGTCTTCACACAGACGGTGAACATTGCATTTATGCACTCACTGTCTGCCAATCGAACCTAAAAACATTAAAGATGCAATGACCAAAGACAACTGGATTGAATCCATGCAAGAAGAACTCAATCGGTTTAAGCGTCTTGAAGTATGGGAATTGGTTGAAAGACCAACGGGGTCTTCGTCATTGGTCTCAAATGGATTTGGAAAAACAAATTGGATCTTTGAAGGAGCGTAATCGAGAAATAAGTCACGTCGGTGGCTAAGGGTTATAAACGGGAAGAGGTATTGACTTTGAAGAATCATTCGCTCCGGTTGCTCGTCTTGAGTTGTCACGGATTTTTACGGCGTTTGCGGCTCACATGAACATCACGGTCTTTCGGATGGATGTCAAAGCGCTTTTCTCAATGGACAAGCTGAAAAGCGGTCTATGTTAGTCGACCGGAAGGATTCGTTGATCGAGTTCCCTAATCACGTCTACAAGCGAAGAAGGCTCTCTACGGTCTCAAACAAGCCCCTCGGGCGTGGTATGATAAGTTATCATCCTTTCTTATCGCCAATAATTTCGTCAAAGGTTGATCGACCCTACACTATTCATACAATATCACGGGCACACATTTTAATCGTTCAAATTTATGTGGATGACATCATTTTGGGTCAACACATCTAAAATACTCAAACGCTTTTTCAAAACTTATGAAAAACATTTTGAAATGTCCATGATGGGTGAACTTACGTTCTTTCTAGGACTTCAAGTTCATCAATCACCCGTGGTATTTTCTTGAGTCGGTCAAATATGCCCTTGAAATTTTAAACAAACATGGAATGCAAAATTGTGACACCTATGCCACACCAATGGCACATACCAAGCGGATCTTTGATTTGCATGGGAAATTGGTTGACCCTACCAAATACCGAAGTATCATTGGGTCTCTCATGTATCTAACGACCGATGGACACGATATTGTCTTTGTTGTATATCTTTGCTCCGTTATCGATCGAGACCAAGCTGAAACTCACCTCTACGAGGCTAAAAGAATCCTCCGATACATCAAGGAACCATTAACTTGGGGATCGGTATCAGAAGGATTCGGTTTTGAACTAATAGCTTTTAGAGACGATCACGCGGGTTGCTTAGATTCTCGGAAAAGTACTTGAGAGCTTTACAATTTCTTGGTGATAAAGCGGTGTCATGGCAATCGAAGAAGCGAGGATTGTACATCGTTGTCCTCAGCGAAGCGAGAATATGTAGCCATGTCGTGTTGTGCTCAAGTCATTTGGATGAGAACACAACTCAAAGACTATGGTTACGTGTTTGAGAATCCCGATGTCTTTGCGACAATCGAAGTGCTATTGCGATCTCGTGCAACTCTGTTCAACATTCAAAATCAAAGCACATCGATCTTGATATCATTTCATCAAGGAGCATGTGGAAAAGTGCCGTTGAATTATACTTTGTGGGTCTTGAATACCAATTGGCGGATCTTCTCACCAAAGCCTTGGCTCTGCTAGGTTTCTTGAGTTGGTCCACGGATTGGTATGCGGTGTTTGACTCGGAGGAGGCTGGATGAACTTTTAAAACAATCTTAAAACCAGTCAAACACCAAAACCTCTTTTGTAAATAGTTTTCAAAAACAAAATACAAAAATATAAAATCTGATAAAACTACAAAAATATTCTTCTATCTATATTTCTTTCAACATGGCAAGTACAAATCTTCCGTCAACACTTTACTCTTTCAAAATTCAGTATTTTCTCGGTCAAGTGTTGAGGGGGAGAAAATAAATATTTTTCGGTTTCATAAAACCTTGTACTTGCATGTTACCTTATCCCGGTTGTTTCTTTGATAATGGTGGTCACATTTACGGTTTCTTGACACTCCCGGACTCAAATTTATAAAATTTCATTATTTCTTAAGTCGAGGGGGGTGTCGTCAAGTTTCTTTCAAATATCATGCTTTACGTAACCAAAAGTGGAACTTATGGGCGTTGGATGAAAATGGTTAAGGTGGAGGGACTAATGTTGTCAAAAGCTTAAACTAATTTTAACAAAACCCTTCACCAACTTTTTCATAACATTTAATACTTACATTTAATATCTCAACTACCAATCCACGCATAAGATTCAATACTCAAATCCGTGCTTTAAATCTTCAAATTTGTAAGTGTTTTTATGATCTTTGTGTTTACAAACATAGGTTTTAATTTCACAAACATCCAACGGCTAGATTTTTGAGTTTGGAGTGATTTTGTGTTCTCGCATATGCGTATGAACACAAAATCACGTTATGTGTTTGTGATGATAAAAATGGTGTTAAAATGTTCAAAATCATGTGCCATAACCATTTCTATCAATCAAATCCACCCGAAACATAAATTGATCATTTTTCAAATTAGGGTTCATACGCATGGATTTGGGTGTTTTCATTTGAGAGTGTTTACGGATAATTAGTTGGTCTTATGATGTTGTATACATGTTTAATTGACCAAAACCATGCTTGAATCATACCCGAAACAGAAATTTTGTGAAAATTAAGAATTAGGGTTTATACTCATATGAATTGGGTATTCTTGATTCATGTGGGTTTTGATGTTAAAACTTGTTTAAAACAACTCATTAGGCCTCTAAGATATCCCGAAATAATTTGGTGCAATCCTATGGCTAGATTTCTTATTCGTAATTTTTGAATCCTAGGGTTTAAGTTTTACGCGTAAGCATATCTTACGCATAATTATGTTTGATTGATGTTCATGTTAAATTGAAAGAGATTGAATAATATGTTAATGAATGTGTTATGATGAATTTGTTTGAGGTTATTACGCGTGAAATATTCGAATCAAGGTTAAGCGAGCTCCTACGCATAAGGATCACCTTACGCGTAGAATGTTATCGTAAGAGAAATCTTCACGCGTAACCTTTGCGTAAGGTTCTACAAAGGGACTACGCGTATCTGTGAAGGATATGCGTAAACGATGAGTCTTACGCATAAGGTTCACTCTTACGAGTAAGCCTTACGCGTAAGCTCCCATATCGCTTCTGCGTAAGCTTTATGCCTAAGGCTCTCTTTTCCTCTGGCGTAACATTTCTTACGCGTAAGTCAAGATCCTACGCATAAGCTTATGCCTACGCGTATGACCATCTTGTTTACGCATAAGCTTGCAAATCCTACGCCTAAGCCTAATTTTAACCAAAATTATGAATTGTTACGCGTACAAACTTGTAAATAAACAAATCATAACGTCACGAAACCAAAATGTCATTAATAAGCTTAAATGGTTAATATGTTGTGAAAATAAGTGAAAATTTGGACTTTAAAACTCAAAGTTAATCAACTCACGAATCTTATCACGACTACGTTGGACTATTGGACATACAAGTGACATTGGACTCGTAACATTCGTTAACATATCATATTCAATAATTAGACAATAAAATCAACTTTTGACTAACGTAATGTCTTTCCATATGTTGGTTCTTTTAGCTAAATATCTTTCAGATCATGATATGGACGTTCAAATGGAAAATGTTGATGCACCAAACGTTCTCTCAATTGAAGACATCTTCCCAATGGTTACACAATGAAGATTGGAAAGAATAACCTCGAGTTGATTTTGACAACTTCACGTGTTACGAGTCATCTTGTCGATTGCGGTGGATATTACGAAGACTCACCCTTACGAACATGCTCACAAATTACGCTCTTGTGGGAGATCTATGTTCACCAATTACGGCACACGATACAAAGGTCAAAGGTCAAAGTGTTGTGGCGGTGGTGGCTTAACCACAAACAAGTCACCATCACTCCTGCTGATTTAAGGGTTGTTCTTCTTCTTCCAACCATCGAGCCTCTTGGGTTCTCTGCTACTCCTACGGAAGAGGTGGTTCTCCAATTCATGGTCGACATCGGCTATGATGAAGCTCTTTGGAGTTATCACAAAACACTCCTCGATAGATCTTAAGAATATTCCTCAACCATGGAGAACACTTGTACATTATGATTGCTAAATCCGTTTCGGACGTGGCGGTGGCTATGAGCATCCGAAGCTCATGGAACTTCAAATCTTTTGGGGCATGGTCAACATGAAACACATGAATTTGCGGCTCGATGCGGGACGACATGATGACTTACGAGAAGGCTGGCTCCAAGATCCCTTATGTCGGATACACAAAATTGTTGATCAAAAGGATTCTTGAAACCAATCGGACATTCCCAAAGACTTGAAGACCCCAACCATCACTCCGTGCTACTTGAACCCACACTCAACATGGTAAGATTCAAAGAATCAACCACGAAGAAACAGGGTGTAGTGTTGCGGATTATCTTCTCTCGATGTTATCAAAGGACTTCAATCGTACAAGCGATATCGGTAGCAGTTGAAGCGGGCAAAGTAGGTTTCATTGATGCTAAGTCTTACGGTACACTGTTAGGAAGACCGGGAGAGGCGGTCGGGAAGTGTTACAAGCTTTGAAGTCCCTTAAAGTATCCAAGAAATCCCTCGAGAAAAGGAAAGTACCATCAGCGGTTGCTATTCCAAATCCTAAACCGAACCCAAACTAATGGATGAGGACTCGGAGGGCTTGAATCGGATGAAGAGGTTACCTACTCGAGAATCTGCTGTAGATGATACACTAACAGTTGAAAAACCTCTAAGTCCCAAGTCGATAAAGGAAAACTCGGTGCAAGAGCGGGAAGAAGAGAGCTCGATGAAGAGCCACTGGATGAAGGCAGAGACTACGAGAAAGAAGCTTAAGAACCTCGAGACTCCAACATGTTGCTAAAGAGTTCGAACATCAACAAACTCGTGGCCCGGAGGGTCAGTGGTGGTGTACTATCTACACCGGTTTCGATGCGGTTAATCAACCCGATAAGGAGGCGGTACCACCACCCACGAACAACAACAAAAGCAACTTGAGGATTCTATCATCTATGACTTTGAGGAACCGAAATGGAGAAGTCGAGAAAATTCACGATGAAGATGTTGAGGTGTGGCTAAAGAAAAAGCGAAAAAGAAGCTCAAGCTCAAGCGGATGAAGAAGCTAGGGTAAAGGCGGAAGAAAAGGCTCAAGCGAAAAGGAAGCCAATGATTATCTTCTAGATAGTCCGTGCATAGCAAGGAACAAACTTACGAGCCACCAAAGGACCACGAGCCTCCTCATGTCTCATCATCATCGGACTCATCTTCTCACTCATCACCACCACCATCCAAAGCAACCACGGATCCGCATCGGATCGATTAAGAAACCAACCGACACTTGGGCATCCGTGCAAAGACAAAGATTGTTAAAGCTGTCAAGCAAGTAAGGAAGAAGAATGTAGTCAACAAGAAACTCAATCAACTCACGTGAGTCAACCTTCTTCAAAATGGGATAAACGAGATGTTGAGAGAGCGGGAACAAATCCGAAGTTTCTCGATCGAGACATACAAGGTGAAATGAACAAGGCGATTAAGGAATATACTCATAAGTTCCTTCTCGACATTGTTCTGGGGTGACAAGGAGATGTTCGCGGACAACTCTACTCCAAATATCATCGCATTGGTTAAACATAAGATCAACGCCAACTGATTACAATCTCTCCAGTGAGCCTCGAGTTGATCTCGAAATTGGTGATTCAAATGTCTAAATGTCAAAGCAACCTTTGTTTCATATGAAGCTAAACTTTTGAGGCCCTTCTAGAATATCAACTCAAATCTTCATGCAAAGAGTCGGTGAGGTCAACCTAAGCGACCAAGAGATGGCGATGATAAGGACAAGGATTACGCACCAAAAGCGTCCAAAGAAAGTCGGTGAATCCTCCTCTATGCCACCACCACCCCAAAGGACCTCCACCGAACAAGATCTCCTCCACGTTCTACTCCTCTTGAGAAACCTCGGGACTCGAGTTACCACCCAAACAGAGAAAACCGGTGATCATTTGAATACTTTGGTGGTGACGATGAAGATGTCCCTGAGCCCCAACAACAACCCACCTCTTCTGCCACAACAAAGAAACCAGAATCATCATCAAAGCCAAAGAAAAAGAAGAAGAAGACCGATGTTCTCTCATGGCTAGATGAAGACACAACCGAAGAATATGACTGGTTTTCTAGACTTGTTGATGCCACCCCCTCATTACCAGAAGGTCAAGAAATGGTAGATGGCCGTACAATGGAGCATGTGAAGCTTATTCAGGAAAAGTTCAACGTGAAGAAGATGACTAAGGCAGAGTTGAAGCGAATCAAGAACGATGCATTTCAACTACTTAAAGGCGACTCGAGAAAGTGCAATTGAAGTCGAATATCATCTTGATAACATTGCACGAGCCATGTCTAACAACATTGATTGGCTCAATCACGAATCAAACATCGACTTCACGGACAAGACAAAGCTCCATACTACCTTGTTGGACCGGACCTCTACCTACAATTGGCCGACCGGATCAACCCAAGATTCCATTCCGCTATTTCTTCAACAATGACCTAGAGTTTCTTCTACGGTAGCGATGTCTCCAAGAAATCGCTACATCACTCACACTCCCTTTCCGTGACAATATACTCCAACAGCATAGCCATCGAAGAAGATGCCACACACATGTTCTCAGACAAAGTGGAAAAGTATGACCTTGATGCACTTTATGGGATTCATCATTGGCCAGAACGACGAAGAATCTTCTACAAAAGCTGCCAGGTTCAAAAGTCGAAAAAGGAAGTGTTCAGTGATAAACGGATCATTGCTATTCAACATGTTACCCTGTCGTCAAAGTGGGACTACACATTCCTTAAGAAGATTGTGGTCAAACGACAAGGCGAAGAGGAATATGACTTACGTGAGCGGATTTTCCGAGATTGTCACTAAGCGACATTGAAGATATGTATCTTGCGAAGGTACAAGGACGAATCGACAATTCTCTACAACTATCCAGCGCGAGTACATCAAGTCATTGTTAATCTTCATCGAAGCATCGTGATCCAGAGCGTGTAGAAGATATTCAACTTGCCGTGGAATCATATCGAAGCGTGTTAACCTCACAAAACCTCAACTAGACCTCCCGACATAAACCAACTTGCTCGGTACACCCTTATCAAGAAACCATTTGGGGTAGTCTCTGAGTGAACTACACCACAATTGCTTCATGGCGTGCAAAGAGCTACACAAGTTTGGGGATCACACATTGAAGAAAGTCGGGGACGGTTTAGCTTATCGGTTAAAAGAGATACATGAAGGCATAGGGTCATAGAAGAGATGGAATTCGAGGGACAGAAGGGATGTTAAGAAGATCATCGCGGATTGATGAAAGGTTGTTTAGGCGGGATCGGATCGAACATTGGAAAGTTTCGTTGGTGGTCGTCAAGCATATCTCTCACGGCTATCAACGTCCGAGCGCATTCCGGAGTTATTCTTTGGAATACACGAGACACTGGTACCCTTGATCTGTTTCTCTTATAATTATTCGGATGTGTGATTTATATATGATAATGGCTTGTGCACACATAACGATGTACAACCCGTACTTGTAATGAAAGGACCACGTAGTGCGCTTGATTGCCACAATCCTTATAAAAGGAGCGAAAGCTTCTTACTTTTGAGTAAAACTAATCAAAACTTTCATTTTCAAAGTTTTGCTCAAAAGAACAAGTACTTCCCCTTATGATTTTCAAAACCTCAAAAGTTAATATCACTTGTTGAGGGGGAGTATTTGCTTAAAAACTTTGTTCACAAAATTGTTCTTCGTGGTAATCTTCCCACAAAACTCGAAATGGACATATTCGATATCAAATTTCGTCAAAAATAACATTTATATGCCATTTTTGAGGGGGAGAAAAATTATGTGATAAGAAATATGTTGTGAATTGCTAATGAATCGTTGTGCTACAGACTTAACCAATGAATTGACGAGATCTTAAATGTTAGTAACTCGAAAAGACTTGTCGGGACGGGTAATAATTTCAAACTAGTTCGCTAGTGATGTAAGCGTGTCTCATGAAAGGACTTGTCCTAGTAGAATGTACCATTCGAGAAACTCTTGGTAGACATGAACTTTGTGGGTTTGACAACCTTTCGAGGTTTGTCCACACCTTCAAGGTAGTTATTAGAGCTAGTTGTCACCTAAAGCGACAATGTAACTCTTTAACTATGCAAGCGTAACCGTGTCTCGCGGGGATTGTCTATCTAGAGTTGATCAATTCAAAAGTCGCGCTCTTCTCTCACCGTGCAGATTTACGTCAAAATACTTAAGCACGTGTGGAGGGGTATTTGCAAAATCCTAAACTCTCAACAGTGGTACAAAATGCTTTTAATCATAACCACTTTGAGAGATTTTCATGAAAATGGTTTTATGGCAACATAGGTTAGTCATGGAGTTATAAGGTGACTAAGGTTAGGAATAACCGTCCTATGATCCGCTGAGAGCGGAGGATCTACCCAAGGACACCACCAATAGTTAGAATTTAGAAGTCCTTAGGTATGATTATAAAAAGGAGAAAATGAGAATCGGAGAAAGAAGGAGTTGAAGAATTAAAAGAAAAGTAAAGAAAAGGGTGAAAAGAAATAGCCCTCAGTTATTCAACTTAGGGCGGACACGGGTTCAATTCATATACTCTTGGTTGTCACTTGATGACACCGGTATTGAAGATCAAAGTCGTCATGGACCCGATGGCGCATGCACTAAACCTTCTTAGCCACTCAAGTTTCTCTCAGCGAAGCTTGTTTCATTCTCACGGGGAACCCTACGAAAACTATCGGCTTTCTCTTAGAGATTCTTTGGTATTGAAGAAGGAGACCTCTCCTAGTCTCCGCTCGGAAAACCAAAGCGCACTATTGAGTCTAGAGCCACGAGATTCATCAAAAGATCTCTTAGGTACACTTGACAATTCATCGCTTGTCGTTCAACAATAAGAACACAAGTGATACATTATCGAGTCCTTCACGGATCTTAGCAATCTGTCGAGAACATTTATGAGAGGTTCAGCTGTGTGATCCTCGGTGATTGAATGGAAACTCTGCCGGTCAACATCAAACGACCACGACGGCGGTCACTTTGGTAACTCCTTGTGGGTTACGCTTAGTGTGTCTCAAGCGGTCTGATCGTGGGGTGATGCTTGGTGTACCTCGGTGACTCACTGAGCTGTAGGTGTACTTGGTACATCGCGTTATCTCACTTGTGGGAATCCGGTTCGAGAACGACCTTTGTGAGAATTAGAGGCGTGTTTTCACACTATCTTTGTTAACACACTCGAAGTTCAAACTTGTACCTTTGGATTATTTCTAACCCATGTTTTATGTTTTCTTCTTATGGATGCTCGTGGGTGGAAAAGATCGTGCAGATTCTTCACATGCTCATACCAACAACAACACTAATTGAAGTTCTCTCAAAGGCAACACAAAGTCGAATGATTCTTCGTCAAAGTCAAAGAATCTACAAAGTTTAAAGACTAAGAGAACTACATCGATCTTGAAATTCAACGATAAAAGTGTGTGAGCATGTTGAAGAAAGGCGTGGAGACACTTTGGAGCAGCGAAGCGGACTGATCACGAGATAACCACAACATACTATCACTACCACCACAAAGAACAAAGATCAAAGAACAAAGATAATGAAGGCGTCAAAGTGAAAAACTTCAAAGTAAACAAGATCCCTACCTTGGGAGATTGTTGGAATCAAGACACTTCTTCTCACAAGAAAGAAGAATGTCGGAAGGCGTCAAAGCTACTATTACATCGGCACCTACAACGTTATCACTCAAATCATTAATCACCAACACTTAGGGAGATTGTTGGAATCACTCTAAACTAGATTACAAGTGTTAGTAATTAATATGTAATAGTTAGCTTAATTAGGCCTTTATGTTTGTTATTATGCTAAGGCTTATGTAGAAGGCCCATAAGCCTTGGCCCAAGCCTAATAAGGAAAGGAAGGGACTAGGAGTGTTGCCTAGCTCCTCTCCTATAAATAGCCTTGTAAACCTTCATTTGAAGGTTGGTTGTTCACATTTTTCATTTCTTTCATTTCACCTAAGTGTGCTCGTGCATATCCTTTCTTCTCTATATTTATATTCATATAAGTGTGTGTTTATA
This sequence comes from Chrysanthemum lavandulifolium, assembly GCA_022545495.1. Taxonomy (NCBI): domain Eukaryota; kingdom Viridiplantae; phylum Streptophyta; class Magnoliopsida; order Asterales; family Asteraceae; genus Chrysanthemum; species Chrysanthemum lavandulifolium. Next base: position 122,234 of record JAHFWF010000163.1, read on the forward strand.
TGCTACTTTAGAAAACAAGACTTTTGGAAAACTAAGTGTTCAACCGATCACTTCTTAATCTATATTTCTTCATATTGATGCTTGTGTTACAATAAATGGGAACCTAATTTTGTTTGCTTTGTGTGACTAAATGTTAGAAAAACCACACAAACATAAAATTCATGTGGCCATTGGATGATCAATAGTCACACAAAATACACGTTTCTTCACTTTAAACATCATATGGTCACACTTATTAACACTTTTAGCCACTTTATGATTAATTGTATGTGACTAAATACCCAAAACAAATATTTTTTTTGTGACTAAATGTTAGAAAAGGCCACACAAACATAAATTTGATATGGCTATTGGATGATCAATAGTCACATAAAATACACGTTTCTTCACTTTAAACACCATATGGTCACACTTATTAACACTTTTAGCCACTTTATGATTAATTTATGTGACTAAATACCCAAAACAAACATGCTTTGTGTGACTAAATATTAGAAAAGGCCACACAAACATAAATTTAATGTGGCCATTGGATGATCAATAGTCACACAAAATACACATTTCTTCACTTTAAACACCATATGGTCACACTTATTAACACTTTTAGCCACTTTATGATCAATTGTATGAGACTAAATACCCAAAACAAACATGCTTTGTATGACTAAATGTTAGAAAAAGGCCACACAAACATAAAATTCATGTGGCCATTGGATGATCAATAGTCACACAAAATACACATTTCTTCACTTTAAACACCATATGGTCACACTTATTAACACTTTTAACTACTTTATGATTAATTGTATGTGACTAAATACCCAAAAGAAACATGCTTTGTGTGACTAAATGATAGAAAAGGTCACACACACATAAAATTCATGTGGCCATTGGATGATCAATAGTCACACAAAAAACTATTCTGCTTTTCATAAATGTAACTAACTACTTAATACTAAATGTAACTTAGGTCGCAAGACTTAACTTTGTACCGGCAAATTTTAACCACTAAAACTAACCTACTGACTTAACTTTGTACTTGGCAGCTTTAACCACTAAACTTTTTGTTTATAAGCAGACCACAACACATATATATATATATATATATATATATATATTTGTTCCCTATTCACTATCGCTTAAAATAAGTTAAAATATAAAACAAGTTAATAGTGAACAATGACCACAAAGAAAATTAATGCAAGTAGGAAAACACACAGATAGCTATAATTTTCAACATCATATTCTTATTAGAAATCCTACACAATCAAAAGAATAAACGCTACCCAAGTACTTTTAACACATGGAATAGTACTTGGGATTGAAATGACAAAGTTTGGTGACTCAACTCTCTAAGCTCTTTTAAAAGCTAAGTCCGAGCACAACTCTTAGAGTAAAACCCAATTTTCGAGCTATCTAGAAATTAATCTAAGTTACCCAAGTACTTTGGAGGAGTGACAAAGATAAGGTCCGAGTACAACTCTGCTATGTGTAAGTTTTACAATTCACAAGCTTAATCTTTTCACTCCATCTCTTATGCTATTTATACATGTATGATATTTGACTCTTTCCTAAGTGACAACCGACATCATACGTAAGACAAAATATCGATGTATTTTGTCTCGCTTACAAAGACTATTCTAGGTAAGAGACAAGACTACTTTCCTAAGTTCTGATGACACCGAGCCGATCTTTGCTATTCAGTGAAAGTTGACTTTGGTTGATAAGTACTTGTCTTATCTCGATTCAAACTTATCCCGCCATGTCCCGCTCTTTCTTCGCTTTACATCCTTCGCCTTCTACTTTAGTTTGTCTTCAGTGTAAGTAGTTGGAGAGAGTCTTAGGATTCAGTGAGTTATTGTCATCACCACCGAATCCATCATCTTCTTCTTGACCCGCCTTCACCCTTTAAGTTCCGCCATCGAGTGGAGAGACTTCTTCTTCGCCTCACACCGAGTATCCTCGAAGATGACTCACCGAGAGACTATGCACTCGGTGACCGTTAGTGTTTAACGGACTAAACACTTGGGCTATTTTCTATTCAAATCCTAGATTAAGGGTTTGGGTATTTATCGAACCCAACAGCCTCCCCTATTTGGATATACAAATAGCCTAAGTGATTGATCGATGTAAGTGAGCAAATGGCTTCTTCTTACATCGAATGTACTAATGAATACAATAAGGAACACCGAATATTTTAACAAAACATACATCGTTTATTGATCAAATTACAAGGTTCCTATCACTAGTACAAAAGATAAATCAAAATGATGTCACCCGTATGGATTCCCAATGCTTCAAGCTTGACTTTCTTGGTGATGAGTGTTTCCTCATCGTCAGATGGTCTCTTATCTTGGCATTCGTGTCTTGATGTAACTCGATGTTTGTTGGGGTTTGATCCGAGAGGCCACCGGTATGTAGCTCAAGATTGCGCCTACACCACCGATCAATATCACTCCATCTTTGAAATGTCGGGTTTCCATAGACATCAATGTGGAATAGCCCTCTTCGTGCTTTTCAATCACTAAACAGCTCACGAACTTAACACCTTCTCGCGCTCCTGCTGCATTCGAATCCGTGCACTTTTATCTCAGCCGAACTCAACCCTTTCCTTTGCCGCTGGATGATTGTGGTTGAGATCCTTGAGGTGCGCTTAAGGCAGTCAATTCCTAGCCAGCCGGTGCATCCCCGCCTTTCATATCTTTTATCGAGCATCTTCATCGCCTCCTTAACCACCGTGATTTTGCTTCTTTTCAATTATTGGACCGAGTTCATCGAGTTCATGATCCCAAAGTCGTTGAATTTTGGGGATCATGAACTTCAAATGTCTCTTATCAACCCCTCAGACGCTCATTGCCGTGGTTTGGATCCGGGATGATTTTGACATCCGTGATCTTTTCAGCAGCCTTCGCTTGTCATCGTCCAATTGTAGTGGTCAATTTTCGCTTAGCCCGAGGGCTTCAGCTTTCTTCTTCTTTTCTTCCAACTGCTTTTTCATTTCACCATTTTTGCCGCTCGAGCATCCTTGAACCTTTGTCCCGCTCGACCTTTTCGAGCTTCTTTGGATCAATTCCCACATTCTCGCCTTCTTCGCAATCACTTTAACCAAGGCTTCCTTACTCTTCTTATCATCCTCGCCTTGTTTCAATCTCCTTTCTTCTTTAGCAAGATATTTGGTTAGTCGTTGAGGTGTGAGAAGGTATTCAAGGTCACCGATTTTGTAGGAATCTTCTCGTGCTCGAGAATTGTCATTTTGCCTTTTCCTTTGTCCCGCCCGAGGAAGATGATGCAACCAAGGGTGGTGTTGTTGTCATTATAGGTGTTGTGATCGTTGTTGTTGTTGTTGTTGATGTTTGTGGTGGAAGTGATGAGATGGGTATTGCCGAGATCGGTGGTGTTGGCTCCCCTCGCGGTGAAGAGGAGTTTCTTCAAGAATATTCTCCCCTCAACTGCTGCCTGAGCGCCGTGAGGGCAAGAGTTGGTGTTGGTGCCGAGGGGACCGAGTCGCTTGACCCTTGAAGGCCTCGATAAATTTCAAGTGAGCATGGCCTTGATATCTCAAGTATCTGTTTGAATGCCGCTGACCTTAGCTTCCAAATTAGCCCGAGACACTTCCAAAGCAGTCATGCGTGGCCCAAGATTCCGTGCCAAGGAAGTAGATGCCGAGCCAACGAGCCATTTGAGTGTTCACAGAGCTCAATGTAGTTTGAAGGGACTGGATCAAGAATGAAGACCCCGAACATTTGCCGATTTGAGTGTTTCGATCGGCTCAATGAGGTCGGAGGATTGTTTCAAGTATGCCTCAGTAGCCTCCAAAGACTTTAGAGTTGAGTGTTGAGTCGCCTTTGATGATTCCTGATTTCATCTACCTTTGTGCCTACACCTCAAGGTGTCTCGAGGAATTTAGCCACATTTTCATCCAATCTGTGAATGTTGTCATACATCAAATCCTCGTGCTCATGAACGTTTTCATCAAAGGCTTGACCTCACCTTCAGATCAACATAACTTGCACCGCCTTCAAGATGTTGTTCCCACAATGTTTCAAATGACCCCGAGTATAATTTCCTTGAAGCTTTGGTGATCCACCGAACGAGCCGCCTTTTAGAAGTGGGAGAACATTATCAAATCTTGCAAATTCATCAATGGAGGAAGAGGAGTCATCATTTTCAGTCGGAATGGTGATTCAAGATGCTCCTTTGGATCAGCCGAGGCTCTTGTTCGATTGAACCTCGTCGTCCACTTCTTCCCCAAACCGATAGAATTTCATCATCGTGACGCGAAGCTCATCTTCGAGAAGAGTATTCCAAGAATATCAAGAACGGTTAATGGGGTTGGTGATGGGTTCCATATCGGTGGTATTAATCCTCCGAGTCTTTGTCCCCTTGACCCCTCGACATCGTGGAGTTTCCTGCCTTCTCCGAGTCGATTGGTTTTGGGTTCCATATCGGCGGGTTGTTTCTTTCCTCCGAGTCTTTGTCCCCTTAGACCCCGAGACACCGATGGGTATTTTCCAAAGGCCTTTAGTAGTAGTCGCGATGTGATATCCCTATCACGGGTTGTATGGTTCCTCCGAGTCTTTGGGATCGATCGCGTGCCTCGCACAAAGGCTTGATTTGCTAATGTCATCACCGGGCGATGGAAGGCGCCCCTACCCGGGTTGTTTGTTTCCTCTCGATCTTGGGAGTAGTAGTTGGGACCAAGGGCACCGATTGTGATTTATCGTGTCCTTCGTTGTCACCGGTGGATGTTGCTTGGTCTCCAACGGTGGCAAATCGCCTTGGGCTTTTTTGCCTTTTAGGTTGTGCTCCTCAAGCCTCAAGGCCCCGAGACTGGGTTTGGTTTTAGTCCCACCGAGACTTCCCTTTCTTTGTAGGAGCAGGTTAGAGACATCGATTCCTCCGGTTGTTTACAAGAACCATATGGGCCGTCAATTCAATGTTTGTGACAAGGGATGGGTCCTTTGAAAATTTGATTGGCTCAGATGCCGTGTAAAGCACCAAATTTTTCTTCCCGAGGATAATTTGTACCCAAGAACACTTGTAAAGCACAAGAGACAAACCTAGGATACGAAACGATTTCGTCCTAGTTTTGCTCAGTAGCTTGGTTACGAGATCACCGAATGATCTCCCTATGTCGACAAGTGACCCCATTCATCGTGCAAGATGCCATCATCAATCGAATAGAGTTAACTTGTTCATTGATGAGTGATTCCCGCCGAGGACCCGAATCACAAATGTGAATAGGATCCTCCAAGCCACGGAAATGAACTCTTAGTGATCGGGGTCCCGTCCAAAACGTTGGATCTAAAACAATTTGTTTTAACCCATCCTTCACGTGGAGGGTTCGTGATGGGCGACATAAACACCTTTGTTGTAATCTAACCATGTTGAGGTGCAAAATGTTTTATAATCCAGGTGAATTGTTGCCCCCGTTAAGACCGAACTCGATGAGATATTCCCGAGAGGTCTAAGGTTGTTCTCATCGAGAGGGTGTCGGGTCAAAGGCTTATTGCTGCCCAAAACTCCCGAGGAGGTTTTGGTATAGCATGTAGGACATCGAATAAAGGCCGCTTTTCAGTGGGCAATTATACAAAATTTCATAATGTCTTTATAGGTCGACATTGGAGGATATTCAAAATTGCCTATGACATTATTTGTTTTAAATTCAACATTGCTAAGATCGCTTACCCATCGTGAAGCAAATCAAGAGATTGTGTTCTTGCCATTTCCATTAAAAGGTTTTAGGGTTTTGAAAAAATATCTTGACAAGAACAATCAAAAGTTTTTGTATCTCTTGTTGTGATGAAAACTTTGTAAATGTTTACAATGAAGGTTTTTCGAAAGAGGTTTCAAGAACACAATGATTTCGGGTTTGAAAGAGATTTTGATGTAGTTTTGTTTGCGTAAATCAATTGTGTGTGTTTTAATATTTTATGAGAGGGTATTTATAGAGTGGTGAGAGGGTGGTTTTTGCATAAACGTGGATATGTAAAGATGGTTTTGAAAACGCTTGAAATTCCACATTTAATGCCACCCACCACTACCCGCAAAGAAAACCCAGATTTCAAGGAAAGCTTGCAAAGGCACAAGAAAAGTGCACTTTTTTAAAGAATAAAATATCCATAGGATATTTTATGTGAGAGAAGGCATTTAATGCCAAGTGGGATGAGGTAAGTGAGAGACCCCGACAAGAAGACATATATTCCTATATTAAATTGGCATAGTTACCAACCTAGGACATTTAAGTAATCGATACTTGGATCATTTAGTTACTCATTCAATGCTCAATATCAATCGTCAGGTCCCCGAATGAGTCTTACTCATTCAAAGGAGAGGATGTTTTGTGGGTTTCGTTCAGGAGGAGGAACCATTTCGTAGAACTTATCGAGATTGGTTTTCGATGCCCGACTTTCAATGTCAAGCATTCCCAATTCAAATTTTCGCTCTCAAGGTAGGTTCATCCAAGGGTTTGGTGAAGATATCGCAAGTTGATATTCAAGAGGGATGAAATGAAGTTCTATGTCTCCTTTCATTATGTGATCCCCGATGAAGTGATATCCGATATCAATGTGTTTGGTTCTTTGGTGGAGGATGTGGTTGTTGGAGATTGCAATAGCATCGGTGTTATCACGTAAGATGGGTACCATTTTGTAATGGATGTCATAGTCACCGAGTTGACTTTTCATCCATAATACATTGGCACAACATCCCGCCGCATAGCTACATACTCGCCTCAATCAAGACATAGCCACCGATTGTTGCTTTTAGCACTCCAACAAACCGCTTTTCCTCCAAGAAATTGACAGACCCCGAGGTACTTTTCTCGTCCATGTTGCAACCAAGATAATCGTAATCGAGTAACCTTTGAGATCAAACCCCGAGCACTTTGGATAGTAAAGTCCAAGGCTTGAAGTTCCCTCGTGTATCCGAGAATTCTCTTAGTCGCAGTGAGATGGGATTCTTTAGGATTAGATCGATATCTTGCTATTAGATGATCGAGAATGGATGTCCGGTCTAGAAGCGCTAGATACATCATGAGCCTACAATCCTCGAAATGAGTTTGATTGATCGATTTGCCGCTGAGATCAGTCCAAGGTTGTTAGGTGGGACCATTGAGTCTTCATCGAGGCACCGATATCTCATATTTCTTCAAGAGATTTCGTGTATTTCTCTCGACCGATGGATATTCCTTTATCGCTTTTTCGATTTGTAGTCCAAGGAAGTATGTGAGTTCACCCATCATGCTCATTTCAAACTTCTTTGTCATCGCTTTTCAAACTGCTTGCAAAGTTTGTAGTTTGTTGAGCCAAAGATGATGTCATCAACATACACTGGACTAGTATCACATCCTGTTGTGTTCTATAGACAAACAAAGGTGTTGTCTATCTTTCCTCCGACAAACTTGTTTTGTATCGTGAAGGCCGAGAGAGTTTCATACCATGCCCCGGGAGCTTGTTTAAGTCCATAAAGGGCTTTGTCAAGCTTGCGCACATAGTCGTGGAATTCACTACTCTCAAAGCCCGGAGGTTGCCGAACATACACATCTTCCTTGAGATCACCATTTAAGAATGCACTTTAACATCCATTTGGTAGACCCTCAAGTTCATGTATGTTGCATATGCAAGGAAGATCCCGATGGCTTCCATTCTTGCAACAGAGCAAATGTCTCATCATAGTCAATGCCTTCTTGTTGATCGTAACCTTTGGCTACAAGTCCGCTTTGTTTTTAATGATGGTGCTGCATTTTCATCGCTTTGTTTCGAAACCCACTTCATTCCTATGACTACTACATCCCGAGGACATTTGATCAAGGTCATGACCTTGTTTTTATCAAACTGCAGCTTCTTCTTGCATAGCCCGAACCCACTTGGGTGTTTTAGAGCCTCAATGACACTTTTGGGTTCTATATCCGATAGGTAATCAAGATATAGACATTCATTGGTCAAGTCAGAGTTAAATTAGCACCATGCTTCTAGTGAGCATGCCCTCGCTGGGTTCACCAATGATGTTTACAAGCTCAATGTCCCGAGATTTTGTCCACTTACTTTGTGGTCTAGGATCCGAACTTGAGGAGGTCACCGGAGACTCGTGAGTGAGTTCGCACATTAGCCACGTAATCATTAAGAACATCCGCTGAGATGTCTTGTTCAGTTGGGTTTCATGAATCATGTGTACCGATCATTTGGATCGTTGTTGCCTATCCCAAATAGGACCGATTGATTATCAATGAATTCACCGATAGTTGGTGGGGTAGGTTGTGAGGTAAGACATAATATGAGATGTCAAGATCGCTTGATATGAGGAATTGATTTCAAGATTGAACTCATCGAGGATATCTTGATGAGTCATCAATTCCTATTTCCTCCATCGAGGTATTGGTGAACCCGATGCTTTCTCGAACTTTCATCAAAGGTGACATGAAAGGTTTCTCAACTTGTTGTCTTTCGTGTTAAACACCTCAAGGCTTTGGAGATCGATGAGTAGCCTAAGAAATATCCATCATCGCCTTTTGCATCAAATTTGCCTAGGTGATCCTTGTGGTTATGAATAAACACAGACACCCAAACACATGAAAGTAGTCGATGTCGAAGTCTACCTTGAAAGTCTCATATGGGGTTTTATTATGTCTTTTGACAATGATTGACCTGTTTTGAGTGTAACAGCGCTTTGATCGCTTCAATCCGTAAATGCTTTGAGAGGGTCGAGCCATTTAACATGGTTCTTGTCGCCTCAATGAGAGTTCTGTTTTTCCTTTCAAAGAACCCCATTTTGTTCGTGGGTATAAGGAGATGAGAAATTTTGAGAAATTCCTTTTCATCACGTAAGCTTTCAAGCTCTTGATTTTGAACTCGCACCATTGTCGCTCGATTTGTTTAACAAGAATGTCATTCGGTTTTCAATTTTTCCGATGAATGACATTATTGTATCACCGCCGACTCTTTTGGAAAGAAAGTATACCCAAGTGTATCTTGAAAACTCATCAACAATGACAAGTGTATACTTCTCATGTCGGATTGATCTGGGACCGACAGTCCAAAGAGATCCATATGCAGGAGGTGAAGGCGCTTTTGATGGAGAAATTTTGTTTGGTTTTGAAAGATGCTCGTGGTGTTTACCTTTTCACAAAAGAGCATGGTTTGTCTTTTGCAAAACCAAAGTGATGGTAAGCCAAGGACCTTGTTTTGTTTTGCCAGTTGTTGATATTTTTGAAGTTTAGTGAGAGAGTCTCTTGTGCCACACCCATTGATAGATTCAGTGGCTTTGGCAAAGAGACAGTTCCATCTTGAGAAAGAGTAGACATGTCTAAGACATAAACATCATCTCTTCTAGGAGCTATCAAAACAACTTCTTTATTGGCATTGAAAATGGTACCTTGTTTGTCATTGAATTGCACAATGTACTTAGCATCACATAGTTGATCGACATCGATGAGATTGTATTTGAGACCATTGACATAAGCAATTCTAGAGAAAACTATTCCATTGCAGCCATCGAACCATAACCTTCAGCTGGGACATGATGAGTTATCACCAAATACTACCTTGGGTCCCGGTTCCTTTACATACTTGTGCAGATACTCCTTCACACCACCATGCTTCTTGAGCAACCACCGCCTAGATGCCAAATAGGCTCTCGGCGTGTCTCTCGCACAAGTAGTAAACCGAATTAGTTTTTCTTAGTGACCCACTTGCTAGTGGGCTTGGGTCTCAAGGTCTCTTTGAATTTTGCAATCGACTCATGGTCGTGGTTGAGTGCATTGTGCTACCACTGTGTTTTGCATTTAGAGACCGAGGAAGACTCGGTGATTTTGGGTTGTTTTGTACTTCTCCTTGCATGAATGACACCGTCATGTTGGGATGTCTCATGAGTCGGATTTCACATATATCACAAAGATGTGTTCATGAGATACCATCCCGATGATGATCATTAAACCCACAGTGAGGGCAAAGAGGAAAAGGTTTTGCTCTATTCTTGAGAGTCGTTTTGGAGGATGAAGCATACCGATGACCAACTTTGGTATAGTTTGCTTTATCGATGAGCTTACATACCGTAAGTGGTCTCATAGCTCGTGATCATCCTTATTGCGATCATACAATAAAGGATTCTATAGCGCTTGTCATGGTATGACTAGTGTAATGACACACCACACTCGCTTGGGTTTGTTGGTGGATTTTGATTTTGATGAGCTAGATGAGGTCGACTTAGTTTCCTTGATTGAATCGGGGCTTTTTCGATGGAATCCATCTTTTCGCCGCCTTCCTCACAAGCTCAAGAAGTTGCCGAATTTGGTCGCCTTCTGGGACAGAGGATGTTGAAGTCTCAAGAGGAGTAGACTCTTGTTGGATTTGTTTTGTTTGTCTTTGCAGGATGGTTCTACCAAGTCCGCACCTTTCTTTTGGTGAGTGAGGATTGAATTTTAGAGGAGTAAGCTCGAGCTTGATCAAGACCTCAAGAGGTTTCGTGGGTGGAAGCGGTGTTTGAGATTCTCGCCTGCACTCGAGATGTGTTCAAGACCACCGGGCACATCGTGAGTCCTAGCATGCTCTTAAGAGCTTGGCTCGTGCTCAAGAATCCTTCCGTAATCGAAATTTGAAGCTTACTCGTGATTAACCCGCTCAATCCAATCACCGGAATTTGAGTTGTCAAGATATTGGTAATCATACCACCGCACACAAATGGTTTTGAACTTTGGTCTTTGTTCATGAGAGTCGTGAGATGATCTTCACCTATGACTCTCTTTTTGCTACTGGGGCACCCACAACATCAAAGACCCAGGATTCTTAGCAATCCAACTATCAAGAATATCTTGTACCTTTTAAGTTCATCTTGAAGAGCCCGATTTCTCTTAACTAGTTCAGTGTTTTGAATTTGCAAAGTGAAACCTCAAGCTTGGCTTGTTTTAAAATAAGCGCTCATCTCTACACTTGTTTAATTCAAAACTTAGCTTGTTGTATTTTGAAAAAGATTTAATCTTTGCTCTTCTACGAACTTAAGGTCAACATTAAGATAATTCATATAAGATCGCCAATCGTAGTCATCATCCATAGAAAGTAAGATGTTTACCTTCTTCATTGTGATGTTGACCCATTCCCTGCTTTCGCATGATTCTTCCCAACAGCCTAGCTTGTCCTCTTCTCGAGAGGGCCATCAGTAATCGACATGCACCATTTCATCATCGATGATACCGGCTCTTCATCCCATCAAAGGTTTCAAAGAACGAGGCCTTTGTTTTACCCCGCATGCATTTAACATCGGTTGTTTCGAGGATTGGCCTCAAGCAATGCAAGCTTAGCTTTTGCTTTCTTATACTTGGTTTCATAATCAACAACTTTGTTTTGATCGATTTGTTTTGAAAATTTTGATGAGACCGAAAGATTTTGGTTGAAATTTGCTAAAGCCTCAAGACCGGTTTGACCTCGATGGTTTGTAAGAGGGTTCGTAAATTGTTTTGAAAAGCGCCTTTTGCAAATGACCCTTTGGTGACACTTAAAACATTCAAGGTCTTCATTAGCTTTAGCGTTTGAAAACTTTTGTTTCTTCGAATAAACCTTTAGAGTTAGCGAGAGTGCTCTTTCCGAAACTCAATATTTAAATCGCTCTGTACTCCTCGCTTGTCCTCTCATCGACCTCATCATCCGAGTTTTCCGAAAATCTTGAATCACATTGTTAGAATAGAAAGCAGTTGACACAGATTGGAAATGGTTGTCGTGGACTTCTTGACTTCCCGAGATTTTTCAAGTCGTGGTATCGTCTGCTGATGAGGTTTTCCTCATAGACAAATTTCCCATAAATTTCGTGAAGCTCAAGATTCGAATGTGGTTAGCATTCCTTAGTCCCCGAGAGAAATTCAACCATTTCTCGTGGAGACTGCTTACAAAACCAACATTGATTTCATGTTTGGACAATTTTACACCATCATTTGAAAGTTCATTTAACAAAGTTTTGTACTGGGTGTAAGTTTGAGACAGAGTTTCGAGTCCTTAGCCTCAAGGTATTATACTCAAGTTTCGTGTCCATAATCCTGTTTTCCTTGGTATCGATGGACCTTCATGACTATGAACCAGTCATCCCAGTTTGTTTAGTCAGACTACTACTTATGACCGACTCCATAATATCATCGTGAAGACATGATATGATGATAATTTTGAGTCTTTGGTCCTGGTTGACCACTTCTCTCATCCTTAGTCCATCGAGCTTCGTGTTTAGGCAAACCTTCAGCATTTTGGGATAAATGGACCTTCATTTATACACTTGATATAATAAGGTTCCATCCTAATCAAATAGCAAAGCATACGCTTTTTCCATTTGTTGAATTTTCCAACTTCAAGTCTAGGGCAACAAATTAATAAGCTCCACCCTTTTATCGACTAGTTGGGGTACATCAATTTCACCATTTAGGATCCTAATTTAAAACTTTTAGAGCGGCCTAAAACAAGTTTTATAATTAGCCTTGCTCGATACCACTTGTTGTTCCCTATTCACTATCGCTTAAAACAATTAAGTACTTAAAACAATTTAATAGTGAACAATGATTGAAATTAAAGCAAGTAAAACACACAAAGTAATTTTCAACATCATATTCTTTATTAGAAATTAATCAAAAGAATACGCTACCCAAGTACTTATGAATAGTACTATGGAATGGGATTGAAATGACAAAGTTTGGTGACTCTCTCTAAGCTCAAAGCTAAGTCCGAGCACAACTCTTAGAGCCCACCGAGCTATCTCAGAACTAAGTTGTATTGGAGGAGTGAAAAGATGGCTTCATGTATGTGTGTTTTTACAATTCACAAGCTTAATCTTTTCACTCCATCTCTTATGCTATTTATACATGTATGATATTTGACTCTTTCCTAAGTGACAACCGACATCATACGTAAGACAAAATATCGATGTATTTTGTCTCACATAAAGACTATTCTAGGTAAGAGACAAGACTACTTTCCTAAGTTCGGTGATGACACCGAGCCCGATCTTTGCTATTCAGTGAAAGTTGACTTTGGTTGATAAGTATTTTGCCTTATCCGATTCAAACTTATCCCGCCATGTCCCGCTCTTTCTTCGCCTTTACATCCTTCGCCTTCTACTTCACCCTTTGTCTTCAGAGTGGAGAAGTAGTTGGAGAGAGTCTTAGGATTCTATTAGAGTTATTGTCATCACTATTCACCGAATCCATCATCTTCTTCTTGGACCCGCCTTCACCCTTTAAGTTCCGCCCATCGATCTGGAGAGACTTCCACTTCTTCATAAACAAATGTGGTATGTTCACACCGAGTATCCAAAAGTATGTCCGAAGATGACTCACCGATTTGAGACTATGCACTCAGAAGCGACCGTTAGTGTTTAATGGACTAAACACTTGGGCTATTTTCTATTCAAATCCTAGATTATTTATTGGGATGATTCGGGTGGTATTTATCGAACCCACAAACTAACTAATAAACTACTTAATAACGTAAATAACGACAAGTCTACGAGCTAACTTATGCTAGAAAATAATTGGGGTGACCGACACTTTAACATGGAATTTCCAATTCCTAACAATCTCCCTAAGGAGGTCACCCCATGAAATACATTTTGCATCCTAGCATTCTATTCTTGACTTTGTTCTTGAGCTCAGAGACTTTAATTCTTCAATTCGCAATCTTTGTGCTTTAGTAGCGATTCTTCAAAGTCCGCATTGATTTGTACTTTTAGTGGAGGCCTTTAATCGATCTACATCTTTGATGATCTTCGAGCTTTTTTGAGATCATCACCACAACAAATCTCTCTGGATCATCCATAGTTGTGTTGCCTTCATGTGATGTTGTGACTTTTCAACCGACATGCTCACACTTCGGATCATGACATCTTTCCATCGAGTAGCGGAAGCTTTATCGCTCATGATATTTGCAAGAACAGAAGCGTAAACATAGTATAAAAATATCGAGCCGTGTTATGTAGATATGCACCACCATGATTTCTTCAATTAAGTGTGGATCTTTGTGAGCATGCGGCTTTTGATTGACTTCTCAATTTCGATCACCGCAACCGTCCAAATGTACCGCAAACAACAGATTAGCAATAAAACACACGAAAGTGTCTTTGATCACTTCGTTGAATTGAGGTACACGCCCACGGTTCCCGCTGATCAAGACAAGTACCGCTCGTGATCGTATAATTCAAGAATCTCCTTGATGTGGTTTCGCAATGTTCTAGTTGTTCTCAAACCGGAATGTCTCAAAGAAGACAATACGGAGTGAGTGAACCAAATAATTGAGATTCATAGATTGATGAAAATTGATTTGAAAACAATCGTATTGCTTAGAAGAAAGAGTATTGCAATACGACGAAGGTTTTATGAGAAAGATCAATTTTCAATCAAAATACTTTTGTATTTGAAAGAGAATACACATTCGATGTGCTAAAGAAAGAAGTTTGCCCATCGAATGGTTTTTCCAAAAGTATTTTTCAATCAGAGATACTTTTTGAGTTTGAAATATGAATACACATTTGATGTGCTAGAGAAAAGAAGATTTGCACATCGAACGGTTTTTCCAAAAGTAATCGTCAATTCCATTCATGGACCAAGTTTGATTCAAGATTGAATCGCCCCATTGTTTCTATCCAGTTGTCACAAGCTTAATCTTTAGAAAAGATCTCACATGTCACCCACCAAGAGCTTGTTTGATGTTGGCTCTAGAAGGATTTCCATCTTCATCGTGAATACTTTTACATATCACTCGGATGTTCCGCAATACCACAAGGATAATGCGAGGACTCTCAATATATACTTACTTTCCACATTGTGTGAAACAAAGAAGTCTTCATTATTTTGTGTCCTAATGAGATATTGTGGATGATCTCTTGGCTCTAGACTCAATTGTGCATTTTGGCTCCTATGTCGAGACTAGGAGAGGGTCTCCTTCTTCAATATCAACAATCTCTAAGAGAAAGTCGATAGATAATGTCGGTTCCCGTGAGAATGAAACAAGCCCTTTAAGAGGAACTTGAGTGGTTTGGGAAGTTGTAGTGCAAAGCGTCCTTCGGGTCTATGACGCCTTGTCTTCAATACCGATGTTACCTTAGTAAACACCAAGAGCATATGTATTGAACCCGTTCTCGCCCTAAGGTTGAATTATTGAGGGCTATTTCTTTTCACCCTTTTCACATTCATTTCTTTTTCATTCTTCAACCCCTTGATTGCTTACCGAGACTTCATAATTAGAACCTTGTTGGGTTTATTCCAAGACTAGCTCTGTCTTCGTCCGCACTCTTCCCATTTCTCATTTTTCTCCTTTTCATCATACCTAAGGACTCTACACTATCTAGTGGATTGTCCCGGTAGATCCCTCCATTCAAGGATCGTGGGAACTAATACCTAACCTCACCATCCTTATAACTCCATACATAAAGTAAAATGGTCGGTCTTTTGGCACAGTTCATTCATCCTTAAAACCAATTGAAAAATCATTTGAATAACAATCAAGGTACTTGTGATACGAGATCAAAGCATTTTGTACCTTAATAGTTTTGATCATTTAGAAAACCTCCCCTCAACATGTGCATATGATTTAGAAATTGTTTAGCGCATGGAGGCAAGAGGACTTTGAAATATTTTCTTTGATCACAATTTCATTAGAAAAAGCCTTTTGATTTTCTTGGTAAATTTTCTCCCTCAATATGTGCATAGGATATTTGAAATCATTTTATCACATAGAGGAAAGAGTTCTTTGAAGCACATATCACGATTGCTAATAGAAACCATTCGCTCCCCTCAATATGTGCATCAATATATGAAAGTGTTTAGCACATATTAGAGACTGCACATTGAATCAAATGATCACCTTTATCAAATTTCATATTAAATCACAAATTCTCCCGATCAAAATATCAAACCCTTTGAGATTTTGGATCTCAAGTGATTTAATTAGGTTTAGAAAACATGGAGAACTTGTGGCTCGGTTTAAATACTCATCTTGTTTTGGATAAATCCTCCTCCTCAAACATGTGCATCATATATTGAAATTGTTTGGCACATGGAGGCAGGAGTGCCTTTGAAGGACTAAAACCAATTCCATTAAAACAGATTTGAGATTTAAATCACTATCTCCCCTATCAAAATATCAAACCATTTGAGATTTGTGATCCCATCCGATTTAAATCATTTAGAAAAGTTTAGGAAAGACGTGGCAAGATTTGATTTTGAAAATGATGATAAGGACCAAATTTAGACATTAAAGATTGTTAGTGTCGTGCACGATTGTTTTAAGAGACCTTTAAGTAAAATAAAACAATTTCACAATCAAACAAGAATGTAAAAATTTCATTTTGATGATCTTTGAGTTTTAAAGAAAATCATACCATGACATAACACTAAATCTTTAGATCACCACATTTTAACGTACAAACGGACTTTTATGAAGAAATATTGTTTGAAAATAATTTATTTTCAATCACTCTCCCCCTCAATCGATGACCTTAGTCGATGATTGAGTGACTTATATTTTTGATAAAATGAAGTCCGGTGATTTTCAAAATTTAGTCCAATTTATTTTCAAAAACAATATTTTTCCATTTTCAAAACAATTTTAATCAAATATTTCAAAATTGTTTAAAAATGGTATCCTGCACAAAGATACGTTAGGTAGTTGAGAAGCTTATGTTGTAGCTGTAGGGCTTGGAAAAAAAACCGTCTGCTGATGCAGTGAGACTTCTTATGTTGCATTTTAATGCCAACTGAGGTCAAATTAAGCTCCGTTTCTTCAATCACTTAGAAGAAAACCATCTCACGATGCGGTGAGACCTCTTACGTTGCATTTTCCATGCCAACACTCCATAGAAGTCCAATTAAGCTCCGTTTCTTCATTTTCAACCCAAGATATAGTTACCCTTTCCTTTCGCATCCAATCATCATATTATGTGGGATCCGGATCGGGAACATTCTTATATACCAATATACCGCACACGTTAGTGAACACACATATAGATATATGGTGGTCGACATCACCCAAACAAAGAATCGACTAATAAAAGTCAATCCAACATATCAATCGGATCATTCAAATGTATGGGAATAATGTGTTTATCAAACTCTAATCATCTAATCCTAACAATCATATCCTAGGCACCTAGTCCTTCAACGAGGTTAACATGTTTAACATTTAAGTATTTAGGATAATTAGATAATCTCGTTAGATGATACAGATTTGAAAACATTCTCCCCTCAATCAATGACTTATTTTCTTGAAAAGTTTAAAAGCGAAGTCATTGATTGAGTTTTCAATTTTTCCGAAAACTCTGAAACTGATTGATTTTTAAAGCAACTCATTTACCACCATTTTGAAATACACCATATATTTTTCTGAAGAATTTTAGACGGAAAAACATTTGTTTAGGAACAGCAGTCCTTCGACATACTTTCCTCAAATTAGTATTTAGGATAAGTGCACGAATTTTGAAAGATAGTTTAGCGCAGCACTTTCTTTTCTTTGAAGAACGGGTTGCTATCGAAAATAATAGCAAGCCATGTTTTAAGCACGGGTTACAGTCTGAGATAACTGCAAGCCATAGTTTAAGCACGGGTTCTGATCGAAATAAGCGTAAGCCATTTAATTTGTGACATGTTTTGAAAAGAAATATTTACACCTCCTGCTCGAACTTCATCTATGGTCTCGTGCCATTGTTGAATGACATTTCTAAGACCGCAGATGTTATCGATACCAGAAGACATGTTGATAAGGTTTTAAAAGGTACCTTTTAAGGGGTCATTTAAGCCCTTATTCGATCACTTCAGATCCGTTATTGCTTAATATCGTTCCTTTTCACTTTTAGGTCTCTTGAAGGCAAAATCTTTGGAATGATGCTTATTTGGACGAAAAGGCGAATATCTGAAGAAAATGGCCAAAGTCGAATCGAGACACTCAAAGTCTTTGAAACATAAGGCGACGGCCATCAGATATCTGCGACGCCGTCGGAAGGGAATTTATGACGGGTCGAGCGAAATTGCATGTTTTCGCGGACGACGTCGGGTTCTAAAGGAGTAGGCCGTCGTTACTCGGGACGGCCTAGATGCGCCAAGACGGCCAGAGTCAAGGGGGCGTCACGGTCATAAGGTGACACCGTCGAAAGGATTACGTGGCCAAGACGAAACCCTAATGACGGCGACACGACGCGCCATTTAAACATAAGGTGACGCCGTCGCAGATGTAATCTTATATATAGAATCCGAATTTTTCGGTTTTTGTGTGTAGTCTTTTGGAGTAAAACCTAAACCGAACCAAGGCTTTCTTGTGCGGTATTTTAGGGTTCTAAACCCTATTATACATCAAGATAAGTATTTACTTCATTAATTTAATTATGTCTTTGATTATTTGTGTGTATGCTTGCATGTTCTCCATGTCCGCTAATTTATTTGTGTGTTTGCTTAGGAATATGAAACTTAATTATTGAATATTGATTGGTTGATACTTATCTTAGTTGACTAATGATCTAGAGTGCGCTAGATTATTCGTTGTGTACTTAATGCTTGACTTTTCTTTGTGAACTTTAGAATATAATTATCTAGGTAATTGTAGGATAAAGTATTCAAGGACAACCGTAGAGTAGGCGCCTATAAATCACTAGAGGATTTGTAAACAAGACCCTTTGGTAATTTCAAAGAGTTAGGAAACAAGCACGCCCTATAGCCTTAGAATCACAACGCAACTAGGAATAAGGACGTGACAAATCAACCATCAATAGGAGATAATTAAGGAGTAGTAAAACCTAAGTAAACACATCTTTAAACTATCATACGAGTACACATCAATTAGACATAGACTATCACAACCTTAGCTTAGATAATTAGATAATAGTAGAGTAATCGGTAGCAATACCAACCCCCAAATCCAATACCCGAGATTCGTACCTTTTCCATTTCTACAAAAATAAAAATACAAAATAATCTTCCTCAACCTCAACCTTAGCGTAGTAACTTCTCACTAGCATTCCTATTCCCCAGAGAACGATATCAATACCGTGGCTTACCCTAATTACTACACTACAACGATTAGGTTCACCGCCTAGGGTGTTATAAAACTTGCTCAAGAAAAGGAAGTTTCCTTGACCCCGAACGACGCGTGTAGCGTTATCAAGTTTTTGGCGCCACTGCGGGAATAGAATAGCTAGTTAGTAGTCCACCTCGCTTAGGTTTCTTTGCTTGATTCCTATCAAGTAAATTTTTCTCATTTTTAGCTTTCTCTTAGTCTATCCCCTTCTTAGTAACCTTTGTTCGTAACCCCATCACTTTTCATCATGGAAGGTGGTAACCAACCAATGTCGCTCAAAACCCAACCCAATAACCAACACCAACGTCAAGCCGCTATGTGAGTAGAAACACCGACCTTCGAATTTGCAAAAACATTCGATAGTACAATCGGAGAAGTGTTGAGAAAGTAGTCGTCACCGCTATAGTTGGCTCTATGATTAGCAATAATTCGGACAATGGCATAACCAACAACAAAGTGGACGAGGAAAATAGTGCGTATTTCAATCTTTACCCCACTAAGGAAGAGGTTGCATACCATCAATACATAATCAATAATCCACAATCACCTATCATTAGGATATGCCCTAAGATTAGGAGAGGAAATCCTCGAACCTAAAAATTCCTTGTATGATCGGATATAGGAGTATCGACCACGCTTACATAGATACGGAATCTCCCATCAATATAATGTCGTCATTGCTTTACAATGACATTATGAATGAGCGACTCAATATTAGGAGAGACCCTAATTATCCGGGAGGAATTTGCAACTTTGTGGGAAGAGTCAAAGATGTGCATGTCTTTATAGGAAATTTCACCTACCTTGTTGATTTTATGATCCTAGAAGATGTAGGATGCGTCATTGACTATAGCCTATCCCAAGTAGTGCTAGGAAACCGTTTGTTGAGACATCTAGGATGGGCCATAACAAGCATGATGGAACCGTTAGGTTTAAGGAGGAACCAATGAGATTACCTATAGGATGCCTTGGAAAACAACTGAGTTTGGCCACTTGTCCATTTATGATCGAGACAACATCAAAGCTTTTGAGGACAAAAGCAAGGAAGATGTTGAAAAGGGTTATAAATTCATGTGGGAAAGAAGGAGGCATTATTATAAGGATTGCTTGACCCTAGGGCCTAGGTATAAA
Source organism: Chrysanthemum lavandulifolium (assembly GCA_022545495.1). Lineage (NCBI taxonomy): Eukaryota > Viridiplantae > Streptophyta > Magnoliopsida > Asterales > Asteraceae > Chrysanthemum > Chrysanthemum lavandulifolium. Next base: position 142,393 of record JAHFWF010000163.1, read on the forward strand.
GTCGATGAAAATTTTGTCAACATGATAGAATTCTCATTGAGAATGCAAAACGAGGCAACGTAGGAGTAGGACTACGAGTCTAGCTACAAGACTCTTAAATAAAGAAAAGCGCTTCGGGAGGCAACCCATGCTTAATTGTTTGCTTGTTAGTGTCATATATCTTTTATTAATTGTTTGTCCTCATGTTTGAATTTGTAAAATGCTTTATTTTGTTTTTAACCTCGCCTTAATTACATATAAAGGTATTTTACATAAAGGATAAGTGTAGGAGGATTACACACGTTTTCATAAGAAACGTAAACATGAGAATAACAATTAACTAAAAGATATATATGTTTGTTTGTTCGAGTCAAATGCTTGTATCGAGCCATAATGGGTGTTTTTGCGAAGTTTTCCAAATTCTAAAGATGTAAATTTTCCGTAATTTTTCCGAAAATCGCACCGCTTTTTGTCAGATAACTCGACGGTGTCGAGATTGCAACCTAACGGCGTCGGAAGGAATAAAACATCGACTTACTTTTTCTCGTTTTCGAGCTACTTGTAAAATTTTGGAATTTTCCGGATCTTAACTTTCAAAACAAATTCGTAAACATCCATTCCACAAGCATTATATCCTAGTTTAAATCGAGTCTTATGTATATTATTACCACCGATTTTACGCGAAGGTTTCGTTTGTTTTCTTCTAGTGTGCAGTTTAGTTTGTCAAGAAGAAGTTACACAAGTTTGGAAGGAGCCTTTCACGCAAAAACTCTTCTTGGAAAAGATTTAACCACCACTTTTACGGATCCTACCGAGCTAATCGGGGAGTATTAGTTTCTTTCGCTTTTAGTTACCTTCTATTATCATAACTTTGATATTTCGGGAACATTGGGGACAATGTTCGGTTTAAGTGTAGGGAGGAAAATAAAACGGAACTTTGAAACTATGCTTATCCTTGACTATTTGCTTTGTCCAAGTGTATTTGTGTAATAAACCATGAGAAAATGTAGGTTAGGTAATTTTAGCCAAATTTAAAATTTTTTCATGACGATAAGAGTGGGCCATTAGTCTTAACAAAAGCGTCTCATGGATAGGAAGTTGCATGACTAGCACAAAAAAAACCTTACCACCTAAATTCCACCCAAAATGTGAGGATCGCCTTAGATTAGTAGGAATTAAAGCATTCATCTTTAATGCTTAGAGTGTGAACCGGTAGTATATTAGATTCTAGAACTTGTTTTGTGATGCATTCCGAGATCGCTAGTGAGACTACACTTGTGTAGTTAGGAATAACTAAATGATAAGAGGCATTAGGATAAACCCTTGTTTGATACCGTAATATAATTACTTCTTCCACCTCGGTTGAGTAATTCCCCACACCCTTTGCGTTGTGTACTCATCTTTAGTACACGATACCCCTAGTTAACCCCTCGAGCCTATCCTTTTCGCGGTTCTCGTGATGTTTCGGTTTTTCCGGGATATCAATGAAGAGCATTGTTTACACCCCACCCCAAATATACACCCAAATCGCCTTAGCCTACCTTTATTGCACTCACTTTTAGTGCAATTTATGTTATCACCCAAAACCCTTAGTTCAATTATCCGTTGCTTGCATGAGTTGCTAAGTCGAGTCATATCCTTTGTATACGCTTTGGGATGATTGGGATTCATGGGAAAAGTTAAAGTTTATGAAATATAGGAAGAGAACGTTAAACTCAAATTCCTTTGTTTGCATAATAATGTACCCAAGTGTTTTGATCTTTTCAATTCGGGTCAAATTAGTGTTAGAGTAATAAAACTCAAGTGTAGGGATGTGTCTATAAATCCCTATCATTTTGATGTACCGTAGAGGATGGTAGAGTAAAAGTGTATGCAAAAAAAAAAAAAAAAAAAAAAAAACCATACCATACTGCTACCATCCTACATCTATCTTTTAAATTATGTTTGTTTATTTTCGTTGCCTAGAGTTTTAGAGTGTCGAGTCTTGGCTTAGCAACGCCATTCTTCAGATACTTGCAACATAGAGATTTTTGACTATCCACCACTAAATAGCCTATCCCACCAAACCCTTCATTTCCCTACCGTAAGCCTAACATTACAACCCTTTAAAAGACCTCTTTGATAGTCTTTCCTAGGTGCTTACGCTAAAGCGACGGAGGTTTGATCTATTCTCAAGCCTATGGTAATCTATGTACTAGGACCGGTTAATGAGTGTTTATCTTCCATTTCCGATTTGTTATATTTCATATATACACCCGAGAGAGATGTGAGTATCCAAACACCCCATGTGATGTGCTAGTATGTAATTTCCGTGCTTGTTATGACTTTTATGGGCTTATATGTGTTGTGGACCGCTTTGAATGAATGCTTCATGACCCCTAACTTATAAATTAATTGGCTAAAAGCACATTTGCTTGAGGACAAGCAAATACCAAGTGTAGGGATATTTGATAAGGTTTTAAAGGTACCTTTTAAGGGGTCATTTAAGCCCTTATTCGATCACTTCAGATCCGTTATTGCTTAATATCGTTCCTTTTCACTTTTAGGTCTCTTGAAGGCAAATGTCGGAATGATGCTTATTTGGACGAAAAGCGCGAATATCTGAAGAAAATGGCCAAAGTCGAATCGAGACACTCAAAGTCTTTGAAACATAAGGCGACGGCCATCATTGCATATCTGCGACGCCGTCGGAAGGAATTTTATGACGGGTCGGGCGAAATTGCATGTTTTCAAGGGACGACGTCAGTTCTAAAGGAGTAGGCCGTCGTTACTCGGGACGGCCTAGATGCGCCCAAGACGGCGCCGAGTCAAGGGACGGCGCGGTCATAAGGTGACGCCGTCGAAAGGATTACGTGGCCAAGACGAAACCCTAATGACGGCGACACGACGGCGCCACGAAACATAAGGTGACGCCGTCGCAGATGTAATCTTATATATAGAATCCGAATTTTTCGCTTTTGTGTGTAGTCTTTTGGAGTAAAACCTAAACCGAACCAAGGCTTTCTTGTGCAAGATTTTAGGGTTCTAAACCCTATTATACATCAAGATAAGTATTTACTTCATTAATTTAATTATGTCTTTGATTATTTGTGTGTATGCTTGCATGTTCTCCATGTCCGCTAATTTATTTGTGTGTTTGCTTAGGAATATGAAACTTAATTATTGAATATTGATTGGTTGATACTTATCTTAGTTGACTAATGATCTAGAGTGCGCTAGATTATTCGTTGTGTACTTAATGCTTGACTTTTCTTTGTGAACTTTAGAATATAATTATCTAGGTAATTGTAGGATAAAGTATTCAAGGACAACCGTAGAGTAGGCGTCTATAAATCACTAGAGGATTTGTAAACAAGACCCTTTGGTAATTTCAAAGAGTTAGGAAACAAGCACGCCTATAGCCTTAGAATCACAACGCAACTAGGAATAAGGACGTGACAAATCAACCATCAATAGGAGATAATTAAGGAGTAGTAAAACCTAAGTAAACACATCTTTAAACTATCATACGAGTACACATCAATTAGACATAGACTATCACAACCTTAGCTTAGATAATTAGATAATAGTAGAGTAATCGGTAGCAATACCAACCCCCAAATCCAATACCGAGATTCGTACCTTTTCCATTTCTACAAAATATAAAAATACAAAAATAATCTTCCTCAACCTCAACCTTAGCGTAGTAACTTCTCACTAGCATTCCTATTCCCCAGAGAACGATATCAATACCCGTGGCTTACCCTAATTACTACACTACAACGATTAGGTTCATCGCCTAGGGTGTTATAAAACTTGCTCGAAGAAAAGGAAGTTTCCTTGACCCCGAACGACGCGTGTAGCGTTATCACATGTCTTTGAAAACCAACATTTTGGAATTTTAAATTTTTCCGATTTTTATGGATTTTTTTTTTTTTGAAGATTTTATATTTTTCTATTTTGTTTTTGTTGGTTTTATATTTTGTATTATACTTTTTTTGATAAATATTTACACGATAGAGTAGATGATATAGTATAAGAAGATGATGATACGAGTACCGAGATAAGGATATCGAAGCCCGTTGTAGAAGATAGAAGTCATCATCTCTTAAACATTCACCACCAAAGCTTCCAAGGCTCTTGAATCAAGAAATAAATAGAACCATCTGAAGTGAGACTTTGGTAGCTTCCCCAAACCGTAAATCTTCTAATTGAGCGATTCTAAGCTTTCTTTCAAGCTTGCCTCACCAGATGCACAAAGACGCACACCATATCATCGATCTTGCTGCCCATATAAGAAGGATCATCGTAAGTCTCCATTCGGGTTATATCATCTAATAGAACAACAAAGAACGTATCATCCCACACATAAAACAATCTTCTCATATTTCTTTTCTCGACGTCTCAAGCAATCTATTCCAAAAGTTGTCAAGAGACCACTTCCCCAAGTAGATGAATTGATGCGATCGGTCTCTTAGACTAGAGCTCACGAACCCGAATACACATACCAAGACAAAGAAACTTATACCATCAAGTAGCAGATTAAGTCCAATAGCCAAAGAATAACCCGATGTATACTTTCTCTCCCTAAAGAAAGTGCATGAAGCTCAAGAACCCGGCACCGAATGCCCAAAGAGAGAATAACCGATAACATTGAAGAAACAGGCCGAATCACTGACTATCTCTGCGGATGACGATCTCTGCGGATGTCCACTCCGAAATAAGTGATTATATCTCTGAATCACTGATTAAGCTCTCAAGTAAAACAGCTGTGTATCCCCAATGTACACAATCTCTCTCCCCTGATGATTGTGATAACATCAAAATCATCACACACTTGTGTACCTCTTTCATCTTCAGAAACTAACTCTTCCAACTCTTCCCCCACATAGTTGGAATAAGACCACTAACCGCCATGAGTCAAACCTTGAGTTTCTCTGCGGTAATGACAATAGTCTTCCCGGGATATCTTCAATCACTTAGAAGTATTAAGCTCATCAATGTTTACTCGCTTAGATGCGTGTCTCCTTCCCCTTGCCGGTTTTGACACTTCGTAATCGGAACATCTTATCACCCAAATACTTGAAATCTTTTGAGAAGACCACTTTAATCACCGTGAGAATCAATTTGTCAAGATCGAATGAGCAAGTCTAATAGGGATTAATTTGATCGGTGCAAAACCGTCAAGTTTTCTCACACAAGTGACCACTTGTGAATGGCCAATCAGAAGAAACTTAAAACGACTTAAGCACAAATGCAATGAAGATCGGAGAGTATAGTGTTTCCCGTGTCGTTAAGTCCCAACGAAATGTGCGAGAATAGTCAAACGTAAAGTGATCGAGAGGATTTGAACGGAAAGGATTGTGATTGATCTATACCTAAAGAGAAAGCTCTTATGAGCCAAATTCAAGCTCTGCAAGAACCGCATAATCCATGCGGGCTCAATGCCTGCAGCAGGCATTTAGCACCATTTTGACAAGCTCTTTTGACCCTTATAAAAATTTCACAAAATTATACAAAATGCTCATAAGAAACTAGACCAACAGAGGTTTTAAAACAACAAGTTTCACTTATATTGGCTTAAGGATGAAGCTAAGAAAATCCTCTAGTTTGGCCAAACCGAGTATTTCAACATTTTGACTTTTTAACAAAACCGAAAAGTTGACTATTTTGAGTTTTGATCTTGATTTGTGAACCGAGAATGATATATAATGATGAAATAAAGCGAAGCAAGTTATACTTATGAATTTTGAACACAAAATAAGCTTTTGGCTTTCAAAAATTCCAACAGATAAGCATCAAAGACAGATTAAATAGGATTTTGACTTTGGGCATGTGCAGGCACAAGTTTATGACTGCAATGAGCTAAGATAGGATAACCAAGCATGAGACAACAGGTCCTAACCATTTAACAGTCCTCTAAGACAGATTAAGTTCCCAATCCAAACACCATTATAAACACTAATAAACAATTAAAACTGAGTGAACTATAGATCTTGCTTATACCAATGATCAAACTGATTTTACTTGACCATAATACAACTATATAAACACATTTAAGCTATCTATAACTACAATTACAAGTGCAAACAAAAACTGCCATATGACTTGAAAATTGAAAGTGAGAAAAGCACTAACCACTATCCAGCTGGTGTGCAGACCAAAACCAAAACCAAAACTAATCTAACCTAATCTATTTAAACCCATATCAAGGCTCTGCATCACCCAAATTCCAAAACCAAACCCAATTGCACTCACAGTTGACTTTTGTTGACCATGTACCACATTAGCTTGAAACTGTAATGCAAGCTTATCACAAGCTATATAGAGCTTATTTAAGCTTATTGAACCGAACAAAAGCTAATTGAAGCTTGAATGCTAGAGTTTGAAATTAAATTTCTCAACAGTGGACTTCAAAACATGAAATGTAAGTAAAACCTGAAATTGAGATTTGAAATGTATTACAGTGACAAAGTAGCTTAATTAAAGTACAATAAAACTTAAGTTTACATTCTAAAACATTAATTAAGATAACTTGATAAAAAACGACATACAAAGAAAATTAAAACTAAACTACTGCTTTCTCTCTTCTTCTCTTCCTCTTTTTATACTTCCATTGACTCTCCACGTGTCCTCCGAGGCATCCCACCTCTAACTTTGACCAATGGTTGAGTTTTGAGTATTTTGGCCACTTTATCAATTTGGCGGTGAAAAAGGGTTTGAGTTGTAGAGCTCAAACTAGCAAGTAGGGGTGGCATTTATTGTGGGGTTGATGATGATGAGGGTGGTGGAAAGGTGAGGTGATGGGAGGAGAGCAGCAAGTGGTTTGCAGAGGCAAGTGTGGAAGATAAACAATGGGGCGCTATTTTGCGTTTTTGACTTATTTGACCAAAGGTCCAAAATGAGAAAAGACAGGGGTCCAAATGGTGAAATGGCGGTCAATTTGGTTTTGACAAGGCTATCTTAGGTTTAAATGACAAGGACTATTCTTGTAAATCGATTTTTGAAGGACTAATCTTGCCATTTTGCAAACTTGACACAAGGACTAAAATTGACAATCTTCAATAGTAAAAGGACTAGATTTGACAATTTCAATTTCTCAAAGGACCATTTTTGCCAAATTACAAAGTTCAGGGACTTAAGTTGTAATTTTGTAATTTTAAATCTCAAGGACCAATTTTAACAACTTAAGAATCCCTAAGGACTTAAAATGATATTTTTCTTTATTTAGATTTACCAGGACTGCTTTTTGACAACTTTTGAAACTTGGGGAACTAAAGCGCCAATTATGCAAACTTGATACGCTTTTCACCGATTTTGATATTTTGCATTTAAAACACATAAAACACTTATTTGTGATATTTTATCATTTTGATGCATTTCGAGTGTTTTCGGATGTTTTTGCAGTTTAAATGGTACAAAATGATGAGTATTTAGACACTCATCAATCCCCACACTAAGATATTGCTAGTCCCTAGCAATGTTTTGAGAAAAATTAATGGATTTCATCTCTTTACCAAAAGCCATTACTTCGGAGTAGCCAAATGTTTCAGTTCAAGTAAGAACCTTGGTACATCGATAACCAAATGATTTTGAGCAAACCATCGACTTTCAACGGATTTGATTTGTCTTTACCGTAAGCCGTTTGCTCGGACTAGCCAACTCTTAGATAAATTATCAATATTATCTTTGGTGAGTTGATTACCAATTATGGTTTTTCCATCGCCTTTACCACAAGCCATAAACTTGCGGGCTAGCCAACTCTTCACTTTTTAGGATATGGTGAAGTGAATACCATACAATTTTGGGCAAATTTGTGTCGTCAACGGATTTGAGATATCTTTACCAAGAGCCGTTTGCTCTGGATTAGCCAATCCTTATGTGGGTTAGACATGGTGGACTGATTACCATTTGTTGTGTTTAGTACATAGTACTTCCCAAAAAAATTTAAAATTTGGCCATTTTGGGGAAAAAGGGACTAAAAGGGTACATTTATGATCAAAATTCTCCGAATTTCCCCACACTTAGAAATGAATATTGTCCTCAATATTCAAAGTACCTACTGTAATGTCGAAACTTAGAACGTAAAAGATAACATTACTAGCTAAGTGTAGAAACACAACAATTATTCTCTTTTAATATACACAATTTTCATTCATTTTTAGATCTATATACATCATGTGGGGCATCTCCCCACACTAGGTGGTACACACGGTGAAAACCCATGTTTAACTCATCGTTTTTGATTACCGAGTCGCTAGCTTGACTCGACCCAATTAATTGGTTCATGGGGAAGTAAGTGGAAGAGACAATCTCCATCGGACTTTCATTCAAGATGTTTGGATAAACATTGAAGCACGTGAAAGTTCCACACCGATGAGATATACACGCATGCACCGGCTCACAAATGGTACATGGAAATGCTCGGTCAAAGATAATGTCTTCATTCCCGAAGGAGTGAAGAACAGAGAAGTTACGGGATAGGTGAAGAAGAGATAGAAAATCATGATAAACATCATGACTAACTCATCTTCATCCATAGGAGGATCCATAATTTCGTGATTATGAATCTCATCATTTAAGCTTATGTGATCAAGACAAATCTCGGGTGTGTCATGATCAAATTGGGAGTTATCACATTCCGGCGGAGATATGATAGAGTGAGTTCACCGCGAACTCCTCGTGAAGAGAATCAATCACAAGATGTAAATCTGTGAATTCTTGTTCCATCAGAGACTCATCACTATCCTCAATCGAGTATCAAAGAGTGGATTCTCGAAATTAAGGTGAATTCGGGTTGAATTCAAATAGAGGATTAGTGAGAGTTGTTTTGAATGTTTCAGAACAAAGTGATTAATATTCTCTATTGGACTATTGGGATAAGAAGTGAGTGAACGATCATTATCAATGAGATTTTCGCCTCCCGGATCGGCTTCAAATCAAAGAGTGGATTGATGTGAGTGAGTTCACGGTGAACTCCTCAAGAAGAGGATCGATCGTGGAGTGATGCCTCAACATACTCGATGTCTCCATAAGAAGTACAATCGTCGCTAAGATCGGAGAAGGTATCAAAATGATCTTTTGAACACTCAAGAGGAAAAGGGATATCACACATATGGTCAAAGTTCCATGTGACTCTCTCGGGATTGGGACAAGGTTCTCAACACTAGACTTTATGAATTCGTCCGATTCCTTTTCGTGAACAAGTGTCAAGATGCTCATCCCCATGTTCGAGAGAGTGAGTGGGAATATCGTGTGATAACAACAGATCGAGGGAGTTTAGAAGGACTAGCATACATATGTTTTATACTTTCCATTTGTTCTTCTCGCTAGTAATTCCATCATAGTCTTTTCTCCCGATTTTTCATGGAAGGAATTTCAACCGATGAACTTGATGAATCTGCACAAAGTTGACTAATATCAAGGGTAACTTCATCATCATCGCCATCGTGAATGAAACGGAATCGAGAGCTAGATTTGGTCGCTTTTTCTTTTGCAATTGATTCCTAATAGATTTTTCAAAGGCAACTGGGAATCTAATTTAGCGATCCGTTCTTGACTAACAAAACTTCCATGGATTTTTCATTTGGATTAACTTGGGATGTTTACATTCCTTCAAATCTTCACTAAATCCAAAAGATCAAGTAGAAGATTTTGAGGAAGTGGCTCAGTGAGGTGGTGCCCGATTCACTTGGTACTTGTAGAGGTTGGTCATGATACTGAAGTGTCGTAATTGTTACAAGGAAATGGATTCCTTGTTTGACAATCGAGCTAAAGTGAGGACCTCCACAATACTCACAACAAGAAACCGATGTGGCCGTGAGTTGTATGTGTTGTGGTCATAATTGTTATCAAGAACCCGCTCATAGACAAGCATGTTTCCGATTGACAATCGAGGCGGAGTGTGAACCACCATAGTACTCACAACAAGAAAGCTACTGAGTCTCACAAGTGTGGTAGCTAATGGAATAAATCGGTTGTGTTATGGTAGGAATAGGGATCCGGTTATAGATGACCGTTTCCGATTCCACCATGCTACAACCGGGGCAATTTCCACCATTATAAGGACCACCACACCATTGACATCCAAGAGCGTGAGGATAAGACATAGAAAGAATCAAAGGTTTACAGAGGGTAAGAAATGGAGAATCAAAAGGGTAAGAGGGTAAAGAGGAATATTTTGGTATTTTGAAAACATGATGTAGAAACAAAGAATGAAAATCTTTTGGGTTTTTGATTTTATAAGAAAATATAAATACATACGGATGGTATAAACAAGGAGTGAATATTCAAATCACTAATCGCTAAACGTAAGACTATTAGCACTTGCTCCTCGGCAACAAGCGCCAAAATTTGATCGGTGCAAAACCGTCAAGTTTTCTCACGCAGTGACCACTTGTGAATGGCCAATCAGAAGAAACTTAAAACGATTTTAAGCACAAATGCAATGAAGATCGGGAGAGTATAGTGTTTCCCGTGTCGTTAAGTCCCAACGAGTGTGCGAGAATAGTCAAACGTAAAGTGATCGAGAGGATTTGAACGGAAAGGATTGTGATTGATCTATACCTAAAGAGAAAGCTCTTATGAGCCAAATGCAAGCTCTGCAAGAACGCATAATCCTCGTAGTGCTCAATGCCTCGCAGGGCATTTAGCACCATTTTGACAAGCTCTTTTGACCCTTATAAAATTTCACAAAATTATACAAAATGCTCATAAGAAACTAGACCAACAGAGGTTTTAAAACAACAAGTTTCACTTATATTGGCTTAAGGATGAAGCTAAGAAAATCCTCTAGTTTGGCCAAACCGAGTATTTCAACATTTTGACTTTTAACAAAAGCGAAAAGTTGACTATTTTGAGTTTTGATCTTGATTTGTGAACTGAGAATGATATATAATGATGAAATAAAACTGAAGCAAGCTATACTTATGAATTTTGAACACAAAATAACCTTTTGGCTTTCAAAAATTCCAACAGATAAGCATCAAAGACAGATTAAATAGGATTTTGACTTTGGGCATGTGCAGGCACAAGTTTATGACTGCAATGAGCTAAGATAGGCTAACCAAGCATGAGACAACAGTCCTAACCATTTAACAGTCCTCTAAGACAGATTAAGTTCCCAATCCAAACACCATTATAAACACTAATAAACAATTAAAACTGAGTGAACTATAGATCCTACTTATACCAATGATCAAACTGATTTTACTTGACCATAATACAACTATATAAACACATTTAAGCTATCTATAACTACAATTACAAGTGCAAACAAAAACTGCCATATGACTTGAAAATTGAAAGTGAGAAAAGCACTAACCACTATTCAGCTGGTTTGCACCAAAACCAAAACCAAAACTAATCTAACCTAATCTATTTAAACCCATATCAAGGCTCGCATCACCCAAATTCCAAAACCAAACCCAATTGCACTCACGATTGACTTTTGTTGACCATGTACCACATTAGCTTGAAGCGTAATGCAAGCTTATCACAAGCTATATAGAGCTTATTTAAGCTTATTGAACCGAACAAAAGCTAATTGAAGCTTGAATGCTAGAGTTTGAAATTAAATTTCTCAACAGTGGACTTCAAAACATGAAATGTAAGTAAAACACGAAATTGAGATTTGAAATGTATTACGGTGACAAAGTAGCTTAATTAGAGTACAATAAAACTTAAGTTTACATTCTAAAACATTAATTAAGATAACTTGACAAAAAAGACATACAAAGAAAATTAAAACTAAACTATCGCTTTCTCTTCTTCTTCCTCTTTTATACTTCCATTGACTCTCCACGTGTCCTCCTGAGCGGATCCCACCTCTAACTTTGACCAATGGTTGAGTTTTGAGTATTTTGGCCACTTTATCAATTTGGCGGGAAAAGGCGGTTTGACTTGTAGAGCTCGAAACTAGCAAGTAGGGGTGGCATTTATTGTGGGGGTTGATGATGATGAGGTGGTGGAAAGGTGAGGTGATGGGAGGAGAGCGAGCAAGTGGTTTGCAGAGGCAAGTGTGGAAGATAAGCATTAGGCGCGCTATTTTGCGACTTTTGACTTATTTGACCAAAGGTCCAAAATGAGAAAAGACAGGGGTCCAAAATGGTGAAATGGCAGGTCAATTTGGTTTTGACAAGGCTATCTTAGGTTTAAATGACAAGGACTATTCTTGTAATCGATTTTTGAAGGACTAATCCGCCATTTTCCAAACTTGACACAAGGACTAAAATTGACAATCTTCAATAGTAAAAGGACTAGATTTGACAATTTCAATTTCTCAAAGGACCATTTTGCCAAATTACAAAGTTCGTGGACTTAAGTTGTAATTTTGTAATTTTAAATCTCAAGGACCAATTTAACAACTTAAGAATCCCTAAGGACTTAAAATGATATTTTTCTTTATTTAGATTTACCGTGGACTGTTTTGACAACTTTTGAAACTTGGGGACTAAAGCGCCAATTATGCAAACTTGATACGTTTTTCACCGATTTTGATATTTTGCATTTAAAACACATAAAACACTTATTTGTGATTTTTTATCATTTTGATGCATTTCAGAGTTTTCGGATGTTTTCCCCAATTAGGTTTAAATGGTACAAAATGATGAGTATTTAGACACTCATCAAAATTCGACATTTTACCCTCCCCAATTAGTGCTCTCCCTAAACCGACAACTGCTTGATAAGTGCCCGGATTAAGAAGAAGTCTTTAGATAATCAAATGCAACTTATCTTTAGTCTTCTAACATGCAATGAAAATGTAGAACAATACAATTTTGGTCCCCTGAAGTTATAAATTGTAGACTCGACCTTCTTCAAGATTGTTCGGTTGGGAATAGATAGTTAACATCTTCAACTCACACCAAAAGCATCCCACCAAAAGGCATCCTAATTAACTTACATCTTGCAAATCCCTTAACTAAAATCCTCACAATCAAACAAGAATGTATTAAAATCTCATTTAGGTTTCCTTTTAGCCATTTCTTTGTGATATATATAAAAGTTAAAAAAATACAAAACATTTTTCCTTTTCACACAACTTGCCCGTTTGATAAGTCCTCGGTTACAACATTTGGTTGTTGGTTCTGATTCTTGAGCTCTGTCTGACCAGATTCCCTTTCGAGGGCGGTTGTTAGGAATTTATTTTGTACATATATATATAAACCTTAAAAATACAAAAATATTTTCCACTTCTTTTATAAAATCAAAATCAAAAGATTCTTCTCGCTTTTTCGAGTTTCTTTCTAAGATTCTCGGACTCATCTTAAGTGATGAATTTCATAGTTCAGCGAGTGGCAATCCCACTCCAATTTCTCACCCAATTCTTTGAGTGGCGGTCCACCTCGGTTCCCATGAACCAATTTAATTCGGGTCAAGTCAAGCTAGTGACTTGGTTATCAAAACAAGCCACACAATATGGGTTTCACCCATATTTCGCCTTCTTTCCCTTTCTACCATCCGAGTGTGGGGTAATAACCCACTGTTGTATATATAAAACTTTGAAAATTGTAAATACAGAGAAAAATAAAATAATTGTTGTGTTTATTTATTTAGTTTTGAATATTGAGGACAATATTCATTTCTAAGTGGGGAAATTCGCGAATTTGATCGTAAATGTACCTTTTAGTCCCTTTTTCCCCAAAATGGCCAAATTTTAAAATTTTTAGTGGAAGTACTATGTACTAAACACAACAAATGGTAATCAGTCCACCATGTCTAACACACAAAAGGATTGGCTAATCCAGGAGCAAACGGCTCTTGGTAAAGATATTTCAAATCCGTTTGTAGTTGACAACTTGCTAATAAGTTGTATGGTAATCAACTCACCATATCCTAAAAAGTGAAGAGTTGGCTAGCCCGCAAGATTATGGCTTGTGGTAAAGGCTGTGGAAAACCATAATTGGTAATTAACTCACCAAAGATAATATTTATAATTTATCTAAGAGTTAGCTAGTCCAGAGCAAACGGCTTCTGGTAAAGACAAATCAAATCCGTTTACGACATGATTTGCTTAAAATCATTTGGTTATCATGTACCAAGGTTCTTACTTGACTCGAAACATTTGGCTACTCCAAGTGATGGCTTTTGGTAAAGAGTTTTCAAATCCATTAAGTTTTAAATAAAAGATTGCTAGGGACTAGCAATAGTTTAGTGGGGATTTGATATGTGTCTAAAACACATATATTTTACCTTGTATAAACCCACAAAAACAACCAAAAACACACAAATGACTCTCAAATGATACAAATTCATAAAAATGTGTTTTATGTGATTCTGTACAAAAGATTGAAAACAAGTGAAAATGATCAATTTCACAATAATTGTCATTTTCATCCACAAGTTACTCAAATTGTCAAAACTAGTCCTCGATCATTCCAAAACTTATAAAAAGTCATAAAGGTCCTTGGGATTTACAAGTTGTAATAAAATAATCCTTTGAAGTTTAAAACACAATTTACAACTTTAGTCCCTAAACTTTACAAAATGTCGAATCGGGTCCTCGGTGTTTAAAAAATGGAAAATATTCAAATTACACCTTGTACTATTCAAATGTGACATATTTGGTCCTCTATGATAAGTTTTGAGAAAATTACAATTTTGGTCCCTGAAGTTATAAAATTGACAATTTTGGTCCCTGGATTTGTAAAAATGGAAATTTTCAACTATGGTCCTTGTTCTATTATCACTTGGCAGGTTTAGTCCTTATGAGAGCTTGGGAAAATGTTCAAGACCAGTCCTTCATCTTTGGCTAAATTGCAAATATGGTCCTTGTTGTTAAAATAAGCCAAACCGGATCCCTTTATTATTCTAGCCCAATCCATTAATACACATGACCCGCCCAGATTTTAAATTGAATAATGCTGGTCCATCGAGACCGCTCTCCCAAAGTTTACATCAATACCAGTGGTATTTTACCACTTGATTTACAAATCCAGCTCACCCCAAATACCTTTCCACCTCTCCCCTTCCACCTCCACACAAATCCAACTCCAATTAATGCAGAAAACCAAACCTTTGAAAAAATGGCGCCAAATTCGACAAATGGCAAAGATGATTATCTGGATGATTTTAATGGTCAGGATTTAGTGGGATTAGCTCAGAAGTCGACAAAGAGTTGATATGACTATAAAAAGCAGAAGGGAGGCAAAGAAAAGGCTAACTTTGGTTTTTGACCATTGTTCACATAGTGTAGTTTTACTGCTTTCTTTAAATTAATGTCTTTTAATGTTTTAAAATGCTGTAATTTACTTTAAACTAGTGTAATGGAATGTTATTTCCAGTTTTAATTCAAGTTACTTTTAATTTCCATGTTTTGCTTTATTTACCTTTAATTATCAAATTGTTTAAATTTCATGTTAAGTAGCTGTTTTAAGGTTTCTATAGCTCTCCTAAGCTCTTGACAAAAGCTCATTAGGCTATTAGAACCATGAAACAGGCTAGACTTTTTAAATTAAGAAAAGTACTAAAAAAGCAAAAAAAAAGTCAATGGAAGTCAAATATGATCAAATAAGAAGGAAGGGAAGTAGAAGCTTTGGATGGATATCTGGTTTCTAGCTTATTGATGATAGCTAGAGTAGTTTTAGACCTTGGTACTGGCGGTTTTCATCAAAATCACTTGTGAGTTCCATTTTTACCCTTTTTACCATTTACTGCTTTATTATTGTTCATGCTTTGATTCTCATGTTTTCCTGTTTCTGTGTTGTTATTTGATGTTATTATAGCTTTAAATAAGTAGGTTGTTCATTATAATTCAGTTGTGCTTAAGATTGGAAGATACTCAGTTGAAATGCAAATTTTACAAATCTGTGTTCTAGCTTGTTTTCTTGACTGTTTTATGCTCAAATAATCTTAATATGTGATAATATAATGTTTGGAATAAGGTTTAGACTGATTCATTGCAACCTTTGATGTTCATGTGACAAGTGATAATTAAAAGGGTGTTTGGATTTCTTGATATACATGAGTTCCGTGTTTATTTGTTGTTGTTCTTACTTGTTTCAAGTCACATTAGTACCTAATAGTTCATTTCACCATATATTCAAATTCCTTATTTGTATAAAAGTCAAATCTCTTTAATTCGCATCACAGTTCATCGTGATGATTTTAGAGTATGAAATTCTTAGAATTAGTTTAAATCTTGTAAACCTAGCTTAATATTAACTTATTACGCCTAATATATCATGTTCATCCATAGATTTAGTCTTAAGTTCATAATAGTCAAACCTTTAGTTTTTAATAAAAGTCAATTTTCATATCAGAATGTCCGCACCATAGTTTTATGGTCAAGTTCATAAGCTTGCGGCCTCATGACTTGACCATAGCTTCGTGCTTTTTATCGCTTTGTGTAGCCCTTATGGCTTACTTGTTATTTGTATTCTCACTTTTAAGTTTGTAGCTTATTTAGACACCTTAATCTCCACAAACTTTTTGTCCCACCAAACTCAGTTCACTGAAGCAAACAGTGAACTGGAGTTGTTTTTAAAAGCTCTTAGAAAGCTCCTCATTAAGCTGGATATTGTGATCTTTGGATTTTCAAAAAGCCAAGCTACCATAGTCTCTAGTATAGTGCTTGTTGAGCATTTATTAGCTTATGAGATAAGTCCTAGAGAGTTTGTATGTTTGCTCATTCATAACAATGGACTGCTTATGCAGTCCATTTACACCATTACCTACAAGCCTCTAAAAAGCTCATTAATGATCTAGAGCTTATGGTTTAGTTTTTGTAAAGCTTATCCACTATACTCTATGATCCAATGTTTATATTCCATGTTGTAGCTTATTAAGCCAGGATGCAACTAGCTTCTAGACTTGTCCACTTTCTGAGTATGTTAAGAACTCAGTGTATTCATAGCAACTTCATAAGCTCTTTATAAGCCCATTTGTGATCCCCACAGGGAGAGCTTTAGCATTTTAGAGAGCCATCCAACTCAGCTTACTAACTCAATTCTTAATTTGCCATTTGTAGCTTATAATCTCAGCTTAAATGGCCAATACAAATAGTAGTAAAGGCTGTTTGGAACTGCAGTGTACTGAAAGAAGCTTATTTGCTTATTTTGAGCTTATAAGTCAATTTCAGTGCACTTGCTTGTTTATACTTGTAAATATAACTTGTTTGCATATTTTGTTTCTTTCACTTTTAGTATGGAGTTTATATCGGGCTTATTTAAGCCTCGATTCCATCCAAGTTTAGCCAAATAAGCTAAACCGACTAAACCATAATCTCATGCTTATAAGCACTTCTCGCTTGCTTATTTTTGTTCATATATACCTATTATACTTGTACTTAATATCCTCTAGCTTTTCATTCATTGTGATAGCTTATTTTGCTTAATAAGAGTTTGAGCTCCAACGCTAAGCCAAAAGCTTCTTGTTGGACTCATAAGCTCGGTAGATGTTCATCAAGGAAAATACCAAAAGAACCACTATAAGCTCAGTGATAGCTTTTACTTAAGAGCTTATTGCCCATTAGCTTATTTTTGTACATAAGCTACCATTTTATACTTTTCATAGCTTCTTTTATTTATTTTAGAATTTTGTAAAAGTTTGAGATTTTTCTTTATCGTTTAGTATTTTAATAATTAAATATTAGTTTTAATACTTTTAATAGTTAATAATTATTAATAAATAGAATAATTGTATAATAAATATCTTTTCTGTTTTAAAATTAGTTTTATCTTATTTTAGATTTTTAAAGTTTAAAATCGACCTAGTATTTAAGTGTATTTTAAATAATAATTAATTAGTAATAATTAAATATAAAGTGTAAAAATATATTTTAGTTTTAAAATTAGTTTTATAGTAATTTAATCCTTGGTAAACTTGCATTTTCTCCCGAACACACGAAATGGTAACACCAAACTACCAATCACATCAAACAAGAACGAGAGATTGTTCGGAATCATCATGTTGATGTGTACGTGAAGCATTAACCGAAGCACTTTGTCGATAAACTCATCACCGAGTGAAGATGTCAACTAACGGCTTTTAGAAGAACAACTCCAAGTGAAGATGACCCGATAAGAAAAAGCTCGGTTCTTACATGAGTTAGGAGCCGTATGACCATATATTCTCATAAATCAATCAACCATGCAAGAATTCACACTTCTTCTCCCTCAAGAATTGCATACGGAGATGCCATTCTTGATTAAACAAGTGATTATCATCTAAATGTATTCTATTCACACTTCTCCCCGCAAAATTAGCACATGATGTCGCCATCGTCATTAT
This sequence comes from Chrysanthemum lavandulifolium, assembly GCA_022545495.1. NCBI lineage: Eukaryota > Viridiplantae > Streptophyta > Magnoliopsida > Asterales > Asteraceae > Chrysanthemum > Chrysanthemum lavandulifolium. Next base: position 160,582 of record JAHFWF010000163.1, read on the forward strand.
AGTTGAGCAAGCGGAATAAGAAAATAATCAACAGAGCCGGTTCACTTGATGACCAAGCGCATGGAAAAGCATGAAGCATGTTGATGAGAATGGTCATAATAAGAAGATTTCTCTTCTTCCGAAGATAATGCGCACTGAAGCGTACACACTTCTTTTCTTTAGATAACGAGGCTTGAACTGAAGTATTCAAACGTCATAATCTCTCTCTTTTCATCATCTCTTGGCAAAACATGTAATCAATCACCATTATCATTCAGTAGGCTCTTTGTTATGACAGCTGATGGAGAAAACCCAATATGATGAATTTGACCCTGAAGTAAACTAACCCAAACTCGTGACTTAAACTTGCACATATGTAACAAAGAGCGGTGTCGAGACTTCATCCTCCATTGAATCTCTAAGTACTCTATACTCTTCATCCAACCAACCATCAAGTATAAGACGTACATCACCTCTTGAAAATCCACAATTGAATGTGACACTGAGCACTACAACGTAACTCCTTTAAGTGATAGTTATTTTGAGATGATAAGAGCCCAATTCCCTCAAGTGGTAAAAGAAAAGGAAAAAGTCACCCAACAATAACTAGATTTCCAAGTCTTCGTTTTTGATAAAAAGCTTGAACAAGGATCATGAAGAATCTTCATCCAACCATCCCCGATACCTTCAGATACTAAGTACACTCGCCCATGATATTTTACTTCAACCTAAAATAAATAATAGTGAATTCACCCCGTTGTCACATCTTCTAGTTAAAAGCTCAATTCTAGCCTCCTTTGACGTTTTAAGTGAACTCTGATAATGATTTTCATCCCGACCATGGTTAAAAGCACATAACCCCGTAAAACCTTGTAATAACCATACTGACATGACGAATATCCAAACAATCACCCAATTCATGAAGTACACCCTTTTATCCCTTCTTTGAAGTAGAAACCGTTAGCACCAGCATCAGATAAGATCCCGAAATACACGTTCCTTTTCTCCAGGATGGTTCCATCGTTACGGGATTTTATAACTCTATGGTTTAAACCGAAAAATAGTTTCTTTCGGATTTTACAAGACCAAGAATAAACCGTAAGATAGATCAGGAAATGCACTTTACTATAACCAGGATGTTTCCATTGTCACGGGATTTTACAAGTCTATGATTTAAACTGAGAAATAGTTTCTTTCGAGGGATTTTACAAGATCAAGACTAAACCGTAAACAACGTCAGCTTGAATGTGTTATGACAATTTTGGTTTCGGTGAATATCTGTTTTAGGCGAATATGCAGCGGTTCATCAACGGTTCATTATCCAACATCAACAACATCATCAACCATCCAATAAACACTTAGGTAAACACATCATTCACGCATTCTGTCGGCTATTGCAGTGATGACATGGAGAAGTAAACCCGATATACCAAACTTGATCATGAAGTAGAATTCCCCGGAATTGTTACTTAAAACCTATACAAATCCTCGTGAAAAAGAAACGGTGTACCCAATGTACAAAACCTCTTGACATTCTTCAACTGAGTGAGACACCGAAGTGTTAGCTACGTTGTGGGTTAAGCGAGAAAGAATCACAAACGTAACTAAATAGCCAAGTCTTTATCACACTCTGTAAATGCCCAAACAAGTTATCTTTACGGAAGGGTAGAAAGAAAGAAGACGAGTTAAGTAAACGCGCCCGGAAAAACCTCACTTCAAATCCAAATAAGAAATACCGTCCAAACAACTCCATAGTCAACGTGGTTCAATAAACAATTCATGCCGAGACATAATATACTCCGTGAAAATGCATAAACCATTATCTCAAATATTAAGCGCAAGCCGTGAATTTGTATCCTCGTAAGAACTCGTGAGAATTTGTAGGACTATAATACCACCAATATGTAACAACATTGCTTAGTACGTCCAATAAGGATTATCACAATTCAACTCATAGCCTCATAATAACGAATGGCATTTGCTTAATTAATACCACATTTCAGCCCATACACGAATTAATCCAGTCAAATGCAAAAATGATGCTCGAACTAATTAATAACTACGATTCCGTCCAACGACATGAATACAATTTGATCGAGAATACCATCCAGTAGCTAAACCAAAATACACAACCAAGTGACCAATACATATTAATTGAAACGCACGTTGCCAAAGATTGGAAGCCCAACCAAGATTAATGTCATCCAAAAATGGAGGCCCAACCAAATTAATCATCCAACTCCGGTCCATTGAACAAATTTAAGGCCCACGAAAATGAGTATCCGGTTATAAGTATTATCTCATCTCAACCCTAAAAATTAGGGTATATAATACACTCATCTCCCTTTAGCCCTAATACTACTTAATAACGTAAATAACGACAAGTCTATGAGCTAACTTATGCTAGACAATAATTGGGGTGACCGACACTTTAACATGGAATTTCCAATTCCTAACAGTTTATTTTTAAAATAAAAGCATAGATTATGTCTACACTTTGATTAACATACCTTCATCTACGGGGTTTCTCATGAACGGTCTTGTACGATTCAGCTCCATACGTTGTACAAGTTCAGAACGCATCATCAATCCATTTTTAGCAAATGGCATCAGGAAAGAGTATTGTTTAGTATATTTGTGAAAACATCTCTTGTGCCAGCAAACAGGTTTTCATCGTGAACCAATACATTCCATCCGTGTCCACCAAACTCACGCACGTGTCTGTCTTCCTCCAGTATTTCAATTTGACGGTGAGTGATAGCTGCTACGAGCACGCCAGCAACAAGAACGTCAAATTGGTTATTGTCGAGATTGTCTGGAAATTCCAAGGATTGACCTACGTAATGCTTTAGTTTAAAGAAAACATTAGCGGGTCAAACAATTAAAATATTCCCCATTTTCAACAAACTTATACAACGTATTGATTAACATTTTCTTACCGAGGTTGTGCAGGTATTCATCCAACGTAACGTGCATCTACGTTGTCTCGTAACCTAGAAGAGCGGATCGTATCCGGGCATTCGTGCCTCGCATCGTTGTACCTGTTACATAATAACGGTCTTCTTCATGACGAATTAAATGGAATGTGGCCACATTGATGTATTGGTTGTGATCAATAAAAGCTCGCCACTTGGACCCCATGAAAATAATGCGACCACCAACCAATTTCCATTAAAACTTATGTTTGGTTCCCTATTTGTGGATTAGGTATATCCAAGACTTCTTGGGTACAAGATGTTTGATAAACTAAGTAGGAAGCCTCTTAAATTTAAAAAGTAAGCATGTATATCAATTTGATGGTTACATTGATAATTTTATAACCTTAAGTAAGTATTTTAAGTACAACTTACCTGCAATGTCCTAATGTTTCTGCGGTTTGCCTCCACCAACAATTGGATGCTCATTCTATTTTAAAACCACAATCGTCTTAATGGTCAATAAGGTTATCACATATACATAACATTTCCACCAACTAATACAAGTCTTAGATGATCAATACATCTTTATCATTAAGGTGTCAAACAAAAAATGATTGAAGATGTATTACTACATATTTAATTATGTTTCAAAAATCAATAATCATATAGTCCTTTTAGAGTAAAAATCTGTATTTTTTTACGGTTAATCATCTTACCCCATACGTTTGTTAAAATCTAGTAACAAATCCATAATCTACCCAACATACCATACGCCATTGCTTCATCCAATGTTTAAACCTAAGCTCAGATAATTAATTACATAAGGTGTAGTGCTTAACCAAATCATATAAAAGCTATACTAACCTAATGATTAAACATATGTTTACAAGTTGTCTAATTATTTTAGGACCACCTATTTAACAAATAGCTGCTACGTATTCCACAATCCACGTATTCCACAATCCACATATATCCATGATTCTTTTTATTCAAATCATCCTATATTTACATGTCACACAATATTCTAAAGAATCAAATCGCATATATTTCTAATAAAGCTATTGCTACATTTTGATCAAAGGATACTATATTCTTTAGGATATGTTAAACATTGCAAAAAATACCAAACATGAATTTGTAACCATCAACATATCGAAACATGCATATCAATCACTTTACATTTGCGGTTGATGGTTAAAAAAAATGTGTAACATTACCTGAAGATGCGGTTGTTGTGTTGAAGAAGATAGACTTGAATTTTTTGCGTAGACTATGTGATTAATTGTAGCCATAATATATCACGGTTCTCAAAACTTGCAATGATTACTATTAATTAAGAGAAGGATTTTTGTTTTATTTGTTTAGTTTGTATTATGGGAGTGATGAGTGTGTAAATACTCATCATTTTAAGTCAATCTGAAGCGCAAAGCGTCTAAAATGCTCGAAATGCATCAAAATCTTCGAAAATATTCCAAAATTGCATTTTATATGTTTCGGATGCAAAATGTTCAAAATCGATGAAAAATGAGCAAAGTTTGCAAAATTGCGTTTCAGTCCCCAAGTTTCTAAAATTGTCAAAATAGTCCTTGAGCACATAATTTCAAAAGTAAAATCACCAAAGGTCCTTTTAAAATCATAAGTTGTCAAATTTAGTCCTTTGGTGAAAAATATAAAAAAATTTGAGAAAATTACAAGTTTGGTCCTCCAAGTTTCAAAATTGGCAAAAATGGCCCCTGGAAATTGGAAAATGGCAAGTTTGGTCCTTGTACTTTTTGAGATTGTCACTTTTGGTCCCTTGAAACATCTTTGTTGAATTGGCAGCTCAAGTCCCTCAATTTTCAGAATTTACACAAAGGCCCCTTGATTATTAACCTTTTATCTCCTTGTGGCCTGGTCATAAACAATTTGGACCCCTGTCATAATACATTTTGACCCCCCCTTTATTATAAACGTTTGGTCAAATATCTGGTCAAAATAGGCAAACGCGCCACAAAGTCTTCCCTCTCAACTGCTTGCCTGCAACTCAGCTACCTCCCATCCCCCCTCCTCTCCTCCACTCAACCATGTTCCCCCCACCTCAACTAACTTCCAAGGAGCATTAAATGCAACCCTTATCACCTCACTCAACCCACATGGCTGTTAAAAGCTCAAATTGGCGCCAAAATCAATTGAATGGCCATGATCACTCCCAGACATCCAATGGCTAAGAAAACAGGTGGGAATTAATCAGAATAGAGAGAGAAAGACTTTGGATATAAAAGGGAAGCAAGAGAAGAAGAAAAGGGCAGTCTTTAGTTTTTAAAAAATTTAGTTAATGTCGTTTTTAGTTTAAAAGTTGTAGTTAAGTTGTAAGAATGTTAACTTTTGTTAAATTGTACTCTCCTGAGTTGTTTTATCAATATAAATCAATTTCAAGTTCCAATTTCAGTTATATTATCATTTCATATTGCTAAGTTCACTGTTACAATTTTTATTTTCAAAGTCTTGTATTCAAGCTTCATATAGCTTCTTTTCAAGTTCATAAAAGCTTATATAAGCTAGTTATAGCTTTTTATAAGCTTAAAGTCAAGTTTCTAGCTAGTTTGGAAATTGGTCAATGAAAGTCAAAACGGGGCAAAAATTGGCAATGAATTGGACATGGGTGTAGCAGAGTTGGAAATAGGGTGATTTTGAATAATATGGGTTGATATAATTAGGCTAGTGGTTCTCTGTTTCATTGTTTCAAGCCATAGTGGCTAGGACCCTTTGTAAGTAAATTTCAAGTTTCTTTGCATTATCTTAGTTTGTAGTTAAAACTGGTTCTATTCTGTTTAAAAAGATGTATTTAGGATATATAGATGTAGCTTGATCATTAATTCAAGTATGCTCGATGAGTTGTCTCACTTAAATCGCAAAGCAAGTAAGTTAAAAGGGTGTTTGGATCTATTGGTTTGACTGCTAAAGGCTTGGTCATTGGTCAAGGTCTTTTGGTTTATGCTTGTGCAACTCTTTTATGCTCATATCTCATCATTAAATTGTGTTTGCAGCTCTCAATAGTCAACATCTTGTGTTATCATCTTATAAGAAATCTGTTGGAATTTTAGAAAAGGAAACTCTTGTTTTGTGTTTTAAATCATAGAGGTATCTTGCATTAACTTTATTTCATCCATTAAACTCATTATCGTCTACAAATCAAGTTCAAAACTCAAAAGTCAAAGCTTCATTTTCATTTCAAAAGTCAAAATCGAAAAGTGGTTTTAGCCAAACTAAGAGGAATTTTCTAGGGTTCATTCTTGGGCCAAATTTAGTGAGGTTTGTTGTTCTAAATACTTCACCGGTCTATTTCTTTATCCTCATTTTATCGATTTTTGTCAAATTTTAATAGCTTCAAAACTCTTGATAATATGGCACAAAATGTTTTTCACACACTCAAGATAATCGAAGTGTATGCAGTGGTTTTGTGCAACATTGCTGAGCTCATTTGAGCTTGTTGTTGGCTCTAATTTGGTTCACAAATAGTTGGCTAGGTCTAGTGTAGGTTTCAAGCTTTTGTTTTTGATTTATAGCTTATTTGAGTGCTTGTTTTGTAGCTGTAAAACTGACCCAGAAACTGATTTAGCACATTTACTAAAAACATCAAATCTGTTGTAATTGCAAATCAGAGGTTAAGGCCTGTTAAAATCTGTTGCATTTAGGTTCTTTTAGCTTAGTTTGGCTTCTGTAAACAGTTGGTGCTTGTTGGTCTTCATTTAGCTTATTCAAGTGCTTATTTATAAGCACTTGGCACATCAGTTCCATAATTCCACACATAAGCACTTGTTTTTCCATTTTTTCTAGCTTTCCAATATTATTTTAGAGTTTTCCTGAAATTTTCAGATTTTTCTAAGTCAGTTTGCTATTTTTCTTGATTTTAATTAGTTTTTAAGCATTTTTAAATAGCATTTAATACAAAAAATTAAGAAAAGCTTCAAAAAAATAACTTTTCATTTTTCTTAAGTTAAGATAAATATATAAAGATAAAAAAATATTTTTCTAGATTTTTCTTAGTCAAATTTGTATTTTTAAGTAATTTAATTAGTTTTTAATAGTTTTTAATTCATAGAAAATAGAAAAATAATCAGAAAAATACAAAAAGAGTTTTGAAAATTCTATTTTGTTATTTTAGATTTTTCCAAGTCTTAATTTTATTTTTCTAGCTTTATTTCCTATTTTCTTGTATTTTAGGTTAATATTTAATAGTTAAAAATAGTTTTTAATTAATAATAATTAGATAATTAGTCATAAAAATAATTTTCTTTTTCTAAATATTTTCTTTTATCATTAGGTTTGTAAAAATGTCATTTTCATATTTTTAGGACCTTTATTTCTTAGATTTCACTTTTTATTTTGTACGTTTACGTAATTTTTATTTAAACGTAAGTTTTTAGTTTTAAACGTTCATCAATTTTAAATATAGTGATAGCGTTTATTTAATATTTTTTATCTTTTTAATTTTCTTTAATTTGCATTTAAGCCGTTGTACTTTGTTGGCTTTTTCTGTAGTTATAAATCATTATCAAATCTCTTTTCCGTTCAAATTCCTCGATCACTATTCGTTTGATAATCCATTGCATAGCTCGCTGGGACATAACGACCCGGGGAAACCCTATACTCCTCAGATCTTCATTGCATTCGTGCTTGAGCGGTTTAAGTCGATTACGATCCGCCATTCACAAGTGGCGTGCTTGAGTGATTTAGCTTATTTGTTTGCACGCATCGTGAGCATTGCATATACCCACTAAAACTCAAAAGTTGCATATTTCCCCATAATACAAGTCTTTAATGCATGATGTACAATGCAACTTAAGCATGTTTTGGGTATATATGCAAATATGTAAGTTTTAGTGGAACAATAAAGAGTATACGTACCAAAACGGTACATTTGAAAAAGTACGCAACTATTTTATGACCTAAACCCTTGATTATATACATACAAAATATTTGGTAGAATCACCTTAAAAATTAAGTACCTTAACATACAAATAAAAAATATTACATTAACATACGCGATGTCGTAACTTGTATCAGTTTGTAACCTAAATCACAACCATACGCGATGTCGTAACTGGTAATTTGAATAACAACGTAATATTGACATAACAATATATCTTCTTTAAACAATCCCGAACATAAATATAAACTTTAAGACACGTATAAATATACAAGTTACTCATTTAATAAATCAAAGCGTAATCCACACTTTAAAGACAAATACCTAATACATTATTATGTAAACCGTAACTAGTATTCTCGAAAATAAATACATATGTCGAATACAATATTGGTTAATCGAATATACAATGTAGCTATTGAATTACTGCCAGTGCATCAACGTTTGCAATGTTTTTATACGATGTTTCCCGTCCTTGAATGTCACGTTCTTTGTGATGATAAAAAAAACTGTGGAATCAAGTAAAATAGAAGTTAAACGTTGCAATAAAGTATATAATTGTAGGTACTTTTAAATAAGAAACATATTTTTATGGTTTGATATTTTCTTAGTCAAGCGGTGATGTTCATAAAATTACTATATCACATTTTTGTAAAATATATATATATATATATATATATATATATATATATATATATATATATATATAGTGTAGAGTTATTTCGTAACCGAAAAATGTCGAGAACTGCGAGAACCAATCACAACCCTTTATTTTTTGATCAATGGCTATTAAGACTTGTGGCATAATTGTAATAAAATATAATACTAGGTAAAATTAGTTAAGAGATGTAAGGGTAGAATAGGAATTCCACCATCAAATATTTTTCCCTCAAGCAAAATAATAAACCTTCCATCAGTTAGATCCATAATTCCATATATTTAGCCTCTCACCCCAATTTCTCTCTCATTATTATTTTTCTACAAAATACTTTTAGTCTATGAAACCCTAGTCACCAAATTCATCATCAAAATTATCGGCCCACAGTGACACCATAGTCTACGCCGCCACAATTGACCACCGGTTCAACTTTTGGTTCCATTCTCCACTACAATCAGAATCATAAATTGTCATCGTCGGCATACTATGTTCAGATCTAGTTTTCGTTATAATGGTCAGGTCTCGTCTTGCATTGCTAAGCAGTACATATCTCGCCTTCCAAAATTGATTCGGCTTCATCTCAAGATGGCTTATGTTGTATCTTTTGAAATATCGAAGTTTGTTTCATTTATTGAATCTCAAAATCATTAAAAAAAGTACTTTACTGTTCTTCTCGCATGGTTTCTGAAAAAGATAAAAGTCAATCTATAAGGTCATATTCATTCACCAAAAGTAAGATGTTTGTTGTAGTTTAGTTTTTGGTTGTTTAAGATGTAAATTTGGTCAAGGTCAACGTAATTCAATAAGTTCATTGTACTATCTTTAGAGTTGAATTATTTACAGAAAAAATGATATATAGGGTTGTGATGGTTGAACATAGATTTTTACCATGTGTGATAAATTAAAGTTAAAACTTAAAAGTAACAAAGTACTCAGTAATGTATTATTATTGATAACCAATAATAAAAAAAATTCTTGCGTATTTTGATTTAACTCTTTTTAGAGTGAAGAAAAGTATAGATATATGGTGGTCGACATCACCCAAACAGCAATCGACTAATAAAAGTCAATCCAACATATCAATCAGATCATTCAAATGTATGAGAATAATGTGTTTATCAAACTCTAATCATCTAATCCTAACAATCATATCCTAGGCACCTAGTCCTTCAACGTAGGTTAACATGTTTAACATTTAAGTATTTAGGATAATTAGATAATCTCGTTAGATGATACAGATTTGAAAACATTCTCCCCCTCAATCAATGACTTATTTTACTGAAAAGTTTAAAAGCGCTGAAGTCATTGATTGAGTTTTCAATTTTTCCGAAAACTCTGAAACTGCTTGATTTTTAAAGCAACTCATTTACCACCATTTTGAAATAAAGCATATATTTTTCTGAAGAATTTTAGACGGAAAAACATTTGTGTAGGAACAGCAGTCCTTCAACATACTTTCCTCAAATTAGTATTTAGGATAAGTGCACGAATTTTGAAAGATGGTTTAGCGCAACACTTTCCTTTCTTTGAAGAACGGGTTGCTATCGGAAATAATAGCAAGCCATGTTTTAAGCACGGGTTACAGTCAGAGATAACTGCAAGCCATAGTTTAAGCACGGGTTACAGTCTGAAATAACTGTAAGCCATTTAATTTGTGACATGTTTTGAAAAGAAATATTTACACCTCCTGCTCGAACTTCATCTATGGTCTCGTGCCATTGTTGAATGACATTTCTAAGACCGCAGATGTTATCGATACCAGAAGACATGTCTTTGAAAACCAACATTTTTGGAATTTTAAATTTTTTCGATTTTATGGATTTTTTTTTTTTTTTTTTTTGAAGATTTTATATTTTTCTATTTTGTTTTGTTGGTTTTATATTTTGTATTATACTTTTTTGATAAATATTTACACGGATAGAGTAGATGATATAGTATAAGAAGATGATGATACGAGTACCGAGATAAGGATATCGAGCAGCCCCGTTGTAGAAGATAGAAGTCATCATCTCTTAAACATTCTCCACCAAAGCTTCCAAGGCTCTTGAATCGAAGAAATAAATAGAACCATCTGAAAGTGAGACTTTGGTAGCTTCCCCCCAAACCGTAAATCTTCTAATTGAGCAGATTCTAAGCTTTCTTTCAAGCTTGCCTCAGCCAGATGCACAAAGACGCACACCATATCATCGATCTTGCTGCTCCATATAAGATGGATCATCGTAAGTCTCCGTTCGGGGTTATATCATCTAATAGAACAACAGGAACGTATCATCCCACACATAAAACAATCTTCTCATATTTCTTTTCTACTGACGTCTGAAGCAATCTATTCCAAAAAGTTGTCAAGAGACCACTTCCCCCAAGTAGATGAATTGATGCAGTCAGTCTCTTAGACTAGAGCTCACGAACCCGAATACACATACCCGAAGACAAAGAAACTTATACCATCGAAGTAGCAGATTAAGTCCAATAGCCAAAGAATAACCCCGATGTATACTTTTCTCTCCCCTAAAGAAAGTGCATGAAGCTCAAGAACCCGAAGTGCCCGAATGCCCAAAGAGAGAATAACCGATAACATTGAAGAAACAGGCCGAATCACTGACTATCTCTGCGGATGTCCACTCCGAAATAAGTGATTATATCTCTGAATCACTGATTAAGCTCTCAAGTAAAATAGTTGTGTATCCCCAATGTACACAATCTCTCTCCCCTGATGATTGTGATAACATCAAAATCATCACACACTTGTGTACCTCTTTCATCTTCAGAAACTAACTCTTCCCCCACATAGTTGGAATAAGAACACTAACCGCCATGATTCAAACCTTGAGTTTCTCTGCGGTAATGACAATAGTCTTCCCGGGATATCTTCAATCACTTAGAAGTATTAAGCTCATCAATGTTTACTCGCGTTTAGATGCGTGTCTCCTTCCCCCTTGCTGGTTTTGACACTTCAGAATCAGTAACATCTTATCAGTCCAAATACTTGAAATCTTTTTGAGAAGACCACTTTTAATCACTGTGAGAATCAATTTGCTGAAGATCAGAATGAGCAAGTCTAATAGGGGATTAAATTCGACATTTCACCCTCCCCCAATTAGTGCTCTCCCCTAAACCGACAATCGGTTTGATAAGTGCCCAGATTAAGAAGAAGTCTTTAGATAATCAAATGCAACTTATCTTTAGTCTTCTAACATGCAACAGAAAATGTAGAACAAACTGTAGACTCGACCTTCTTCAAGATTGTTCAGTTGGGGAATAGATAGTTAACATCTTCAACTCACACCAAAAAGCATCCCACCAAAAGGCATCCTAATTAACTTACATCTTGCAAATCCCCTTAACTAAAATCCCTCACAATCAAACAAGAACAGAAAGATGTTCATCAAGGAAATCAAACAATCGACCCTTGAATGAACACACGAAATGGTAACACCAAACTACCAATCACATCAAACAAGAACATAGAGATTGTTCGGAATCATCATGTTGATGTGTACGTGAAGCATTAACCGGAAGCACTTTGTCGATAAACTCATCAGTCCGAGTGAAGATGTCAACTAACGGCTCTTAGAAGAACAACTCCATGTGAAGATGACCCGATAAGAAGAAGCTCGGTTCTTACATGAGTTAGGAGCCGTATGACCATATATTCTCATAAATCAATCAACCATGCAGTAAATTCACACTTCTTCTCCCCCTCAAGAATTACATACGGAGATGCCATTCTTGATTAAACAAGTGATTATCATCTAAATGTATTCTATTCACACTTCTCCCCCGTAAAATTAGCACATGATGTCGCCATCGTCATTATAGTTGAGCAAGCGGAATAAGAAAACAATCAACGAAGAGTCGGTTCACTTGATGGTCAAGCGCATGGAAAAAGCATGAAGCATATTGATGAGAATGGTCATAATAAGAAGATTTCTCTTCTTCCGAAGATAATGCGCACTGAAGCGTACACACTTCTTTTCCTTAGATAACGAGGCTTGAACTGAAGTATTCAAACGTCATAATCTCTCTCTTTTCATCATCTCTTGGCAAAACATGTAATCAATCACCATAATCATTCAGTAGGCTCTTTGTTATGACAGCTGATGGAGAAAACCTAATATGATGAATTTGACCCTGAAGTAAACTAACCCAAACTCGTGACTTAAACTTGCACATATGTAACAAAGAGTGGTGCCGAGACTTCATCCTCCATTGAATCTCTAAGTACTCTATACTCTTCATCCAACCAACCATCAAGTATAAGACGTACATCACCTCTTGAAAATCCACAATTGAATGTGACACTGAGCACTACAACGTAACTCCTTTAAGTGATAGTTATTTTGAGATGATAAGAGCCCAATTCCCCCAAGTGGTAAAAGAAAAGGAAAAAGTCACCCAACAATAACTAGATTTCCAAGTCTTCGTTTTTGATAAAAAGCTTGAACAAGGAACATGAAGAATATTCATCCAACCATCCCCGATACCTTCAGATACTAAGTACACTCGCCCATGATATTTCACTTCAACCTAAAATAAATAATAGTGAATTCACCCCGTTGTCACATCTTCTAGTTAAAAGCTCAATTCTAGCCTCCTTTGACGTTTTAAGTGAACTCTGATAATGATTTTCATCCCGACCATGGTTAAAAGCACATAACCCCGTAAAACCTTGTAATAACCATACTGACATGACGAATATCCAAACAATCACCCAATTCATGAAGTACACCCTTTATCCCTTCTTTGAAGTAGAAACCGTTAGCACCAAAGATCGTGTAAGATCCCGAAATACACGTTCCTTTTCTCCGTGATGGTTCCATCGTTACGGATTTTACAACTCTATGGTTTAAACCGAAAAATAGTTTCTTCGGGATTTTACAAGACCAAGAATAAACCGTAAGATAGATCAGAAATGCACTTTACTATAACCGGGATGTTTCCATTGTCACGGATTTTACAAGTCTATGATTTAAACCGAGAAATAGTTTCTTCGAGGATTTTACAAGATCAAGACTAAACCGTAAACAACGTCAGCTTGAATGTGTTATGACAATTTTGGTTTCGGTGAATATCTGTTTTAGGGGAATATGCAGCGGTTCATCAACGGTTCATTATCCAACATCAACAACATCATCAACCATCCAATCAACACTTAGGTAAACACATCATTCACGCATTCTGTCGGCTATTGCAGTGATGACATGGAGAAGTAAACCCGATATACCAAACTTGATCATGAAGTAGAATTCCCCGGAATTGTTACTTAAAACTTGTACAAATCCTCGTGAAAAAGAAACGGTGTACCCAATGTACAAAACCTCTTGACATTCTTCAACTGAGTGAGACACCGAAGTGTTAGCTACGTTGTGGGTTAGCGAGAAAGAATCACAAACGTAACTAAATAGCCAAGTCTTTATCACACTCAGTAAATGCCCAAACAAGTTATCTTTACGGAAGGGTAGAAAGAAAGAAGACGAGTTAAGTAAACGCGCCGAAAAACCTCACTTCAAATCCAAATAAGAAATACCGTCAAACAACTCCATAGTCAACGTGGTTCAATAAACAATTCATGCCGAGACATAATATACTCCGTGAAAATGCATAAACCATTATCTCAAATATTAAGCGCAAGCCGTGAATTTGTATCCTCGTAAGAACTCGTGAGAATTTGTAGGACTATAATACCACCAATATGTAACAACATTGCTTAGTACGTCCAATAAGGATTATCACAATTCAACTCATAGCCTCATAAAAACGAATGGCATTTGCTTAATTAATACCACATTTCAGCCCATACACGAATTAATCCAGTCAAATGCAAAAATGATGCTCGAACTAATTAATAACTACGATTCCGTCCAACGACATGAATACAATTTGATCGAGAATACCATCCAAGAGCTAAACCAAAATACACAACCAAGTGACCAATACATATTAATTGAAACGCACGTTGCCAAAGATTGGAAGCCCAACCAAGATTAATGTCATCCAAAAATGGAGGCCCAACCAAATTAATCAGCCAACTCCGGTCCATTGAACAAATTTAAGGCCCACGAAAAATGAGTATCCGGTTATAAGTATTATCTCATCTCAACCCTAAAAATTAGGGTATATAATACACTCATCTCCCTTTAGCCCCAATACTACTCACATTTGGTAAACCTAATCACAATACAGTCCGCCCTCTCTCTTTCTTATCAAAAACGCACCCAACCACCAAACAAAAAAAACAGATCTGATCAATTAATTTCAATTTAATCTCATACTTATCACATTCTTATCATAAGAATCAAAGCAACCACCAACAAATAACCGAACCATGATGTATACGATTTCAATACAGGCCGAATCAAGAAGAGTTCTTCAAGATCCGATTGTGGGTCTCGGGTAGGTTTGATTATTTGATGTGTTGTTATATTAACTTTAAACGAACGAAAGATTAATTATAACATATTTGTTATAAATTATTCTTTATGATTTTCGGATATTAACATGAAGCTTGGCCTTCAAAAAGATCAATGATGATAATGAATAAGTTGAAGTAATCTTTGAAAGGTTACAAGAAAACTTGAATCGAATATGAGATCAATTTTCATTTCTGTACGATTTGAGTCGAGTCTTGATAGAATGAAATAGAAGATGGAGTATAGGATAGGTTTGGGATTTGATTGATTGTGGTGAGTTGTATCGAATGATGGTTTTGGTATGATACCAGGCGAGATGTTCTTATCTACTCGTTATGTCAAGTCGCTATGTCTTGTGTTGTAAAAACAAACTGAGGTACGAGTAGTATGGTAAAGGTCTTGTGTTGTGGTCGTGGGCATGTTTTTGAACATAGGGTCCTATTTTAATTATCAGTTATGCATAAGTTGTATTCTTCTTTTCCACATCTTCTTTTGACAAGTCGCTATGTCAAGTTGCTATGTCAAATCGCTATGTCAAGTTGCTAACATGAGTCAAGTAGCTACATCTTCTAAACACAACTCGCTACTTGATAAATATCAAGTCGCTACCTTTTTAGTCACAAGTCGCTACACCATTTGACTCAAAAGTCGCTAACTTGTTAAATAACAAGTCGCTAGCCAACTCTTTCACTGAATCTGGACATGTACGAACAAGTCGCTATTAAGAAAAATAAATTTTTCTGATGAGTTTTTTCTGACCAAATTCATAGTAAACCCATAAAAAAATTATATGAAAATTTCATGTTGTATGCCCATTTTGACCACAAGATGAAACCTTTTAACCACATAACTTTGATAACTTTGATGTAAACAATTGACCACATGATATGATAACTGACTTGGACAAAAAAAAACACAAGACAGATGTAAACTTAGATGGACCAAATGACATGTTGACCAAAAAGAAGGATGCAAAAACTAGTTAACAAACTGTTTTACCAAACATACTAAACGGAAAATAATTTTCCGACCATTAAAATTACAAAAACAGTTCTACCAAGGTACAAAAACCACAAGAAATCAACACAACACAATAACCATGGCTCTAGTACCAATTGTAGGATCGAATATTTATTGTGTTTGATGATTCGGGTGGTCTTGGATGATCAAAATACATGTTAGCCATTAGAGAGAGAAAGTAGAGAGAGGGAGTTTCTTGGTAGAGACTTAGTTCAAAAAATGTAAGGTTAGATTAAAGAAAAGCTCCACCCCTTCCATGGATGGAAGGGGTATTTATACTTACAACATAAACGTCCTCCTGTCGGACTGTGGATCAGGCATACAGTGGGTAAAGACCCGTCCTTCCTCCACGGTGTTGCACTAAACTAAACTACGCTACAAACTAACTAATAAACTACTTAATAACGTAAATAACGACAAGTCTATGAGCTAACTTATGCTAGACAATAATTGGGGTGACCGACACTTTAACATGGAATTTCCAATTCCTAACAGTTTATTTTTAAAATAAAAGCATAGATTATGTCTACACTTTGATTAACATACCTTCATCTACGGGGTTTCTCATGAACGGTCTTGTACCATTCACTCCATACGTTGTACAAGTTCGTAACGCATCATCAATCCATTTTCAAACAAATGGCATCGTGAAAGAGTATTGTTTAGTATATTTGTGAAAACAACTCTTGTGCCAAAGAAACGAGTTTTCATCGTGAACCAATACATTCCATCCGTGTCCACCAAACTCACGCACGTGTCTGTCTTCCTCCAGTATTTCAATTTGACGGTGAGTGATAGGCGCTACGAGCACGCCAAAGAACAAGAACGTCAAATTGGTTATTGTCGATATTGTCCCGAAATTCCAAGGATTGACCTACGTAGCGGTTTAGTTTAAAGAAAACATTAGCGGTCAAACAATTAAAATATTCCCCATTTTCAACAAACTTATACAACGTATTGATTAACATTTTCTTACGAGAGGTTGTGCGGGTATTCATCCAACGTAACGTGCATCTACGTTGTGCGTAACCTAGAAGAGCCAGATCGTATCCGGGCATTCGTGCCTGCATCGTGTACCTGTTACATAATAATGATCTTCTTCATGACGAATTAAATGGAATGTGGCCACATTGATGTATTGGTTGTGATCAATAAAAGCTCGCCACTTGGACCCATGAAAAATAATGCGACCACCAACCAATTTCCATTAAAACTTATGTTTGGTTCCCCTATTTGTGGATTAGGTATATCCAGCACTTCTTGGGGTACAGTGTTTCAGTAAACAAAGTAGGAAGCATCTTAAATTTAAAAAGTAAGCATGTATATCAATTTGATGGTTACATTGATAATTTTATAACCTTAAGTAAGTATTTTAAGTACAACTTACCTGCAATGTCCTAATGTTTCTGCGGTTTGCCTCCACCAACAATTGGATGCTCATTCTATTTTAAAACCACAATCGTCTTAATGGTCAATAAGGTTATCACATATACATAACATTTCCACCAACTAATACAAGTCTTAGATGATCAATACATCTTTATCATTAAGGTGTCAAACAAAAAATGATTGAAGATGTATTACTACATATTTAATTATGTTTCAAAAATCAATAATCATATAGTCCTTTTAGAGTAAAAATCTGTATTTTTTTACGGTTAATCATCTTACCCCATACGTTTGTTAAAATCTAGTAACAAATCCATAATCTACCCAACATACCATACGCCATTGCTTCATCCAATGTTTAAACCTAAGCTCAGATAATTAATTACATAAGGTGTAGTGCTTAACCGAATCATATAAAAGCTATACTAACCTAATGATTAAACATATGTTTACAAGTTGTCTAATTATTTTAGGACCACCTATTTAACAAATAGTTGCTACGTATTCCACAATCCACATATATCCATGATTCTTTTTATTCAAATCATCCTATATTTACATGTCACACAATATTCTAAAGAATCAAATCGCATATATTTCTAATAAAACGGCTGTTACATTTTGATCAAAGGATACTATATTCTTTAGGATATGTTAAACATTGCAAAAAAATACCAAACATGCATTTGTAACCATCAACATATCAGAAACATGCATATCAATCACTTTACATTTGCAGTTGATGGTTAAAAAAAAATGTGTAACATTACCTGATGATGCGGTTGTTGTGTTGAAGAAGATAGACTTGAATTTTTTGCGTAGACTATGTGATTAATTGTAGCCGTAATATATCACGGTTCTCAAAACTTGCAATGATTACTATTAATTAAGAGAAGGATTTTTGTTTTATTTGTTTAGTTTGTATTATGGGAGCATTGCATATATACCCACTAAAACTCAAAAAGTTGCATATTTCCCCATAATACAAGTCTTTAATGCATGATGTACAATGCAACTTAAGCATGTTTTGGGTATATATGCAAATATGTAAGTTTTAGTGGAACAATAAATAGTATACGTACCAAAACGGTACATTTGAAAAAGTACGCAACTATTTTATGACCTAAACCCTTGATTATATACATACAAAATATTTGGTAGAATCACCTTAAAAATTAAGTACCTTAACATACAAATAAAAAATATTACATTAACATACGCGATGTCGTAACTTGTATCAGTTTGTAACCTAAATCACAACCATACGCGATGTCGTAGCTGGTAATTTGAATAACAACGTAATATTGACATAACAATATGTCTTCTTTAAACAATCCCGAACATAAATATAAACTTTAAGACACGTATAAATATACAAGTTACTCATTTAATAAATCAAAGCGTAATCAACACTTTAAAGACAAATACCTAATACATTATTGTGTAAACCGTAACTAGTATTCTCGAAAATAAATACATATGTCGAATACAATATTGGTTAATCGAATATACAATGTAGCTATTGAATTACTGCCAGTGCATCAACGTTTGCAATGTTTTTATACGATGTTTCCCGTCATTGAATGTCACGTTCACTGTGATGATAAAAAAAACCTGTGGAATCCAAGTAAAAATAGAAGTTAAACGTTGCAATAAAGTATATAATTGTAGGTACTTTTTAAATAAGAAACATATTTTTTATGGTTTGATATTTTCTTAGTCAAACTGGTGATGTTCATAAAATTTCTATATCACATTTTTTGTAAAATATATATATATATATATATATATATATATATATATATATATATATATATATATATATATATATATATATATATATATATATATATATAGTGTAGAGTTATTTTCGTAACCGTAAAAATGTCGAGAATCTGAGAACCAATCACAACCCTTTATTTTTTTGATCAATGGCTATTAAGACTTGTGGCATAATTGTAATAAAATATAATACTAGGTAAAATTAGTTAAGAGATGTAAGGGTAGAATAGGAATTCCACCATCAAATATTTTTCCCTCAAGCAAAATAATAAACCTTCCATCAGTTAGATCCATAATTCCATATTTAGCCACTCACCCCAATTTCTCTCTCATTATTATTTTTCTACAAAATACTTTGTCTATGAAACCCTAGCCACCAAATTCATCATCAAAATTATCGGCCCACAGTGACACCATAGTCTACGCCGCCACAATTGACCACCGGTTTAACTTTTGGTTCCATTCTCCACTACAATCAGAATCATAAATTGTCATCGTCGGCATACTATGTTCAGATCTAGTTTTCGTTATAATGGTCAGGTCTCGTCTTCGCCGTTAAACAGGTACATATCTCGTCTTCCAAAATTGATTCGGCTTCATCTCAAGATGGCTTATGTTGTATCTTTTGAAATATCAAGTTTGTTTCATTTATTGAATCTCAAAATCATTAAAAAGTACTTTCTTCGTCTTCTCGCATGGTTTCGAAAAAGATAAAAGTCAATCTATAAGGTCATATTCATTCACCAAAAGTAAGATGTTTGTTGTAGTTTAGTTTTTGGTTGTTTAAGATGTAAATTTGGTTAAGGTCAACGTAATTCAATAAGTTCATTGTACTATCTTTAGAGTTGAATTATTTACAGAAAAAAGGATATATAGGGTTGTGATGGTTGAACATAGATTTTTACCATGTGTGATAAATTAAAGTTAAAAGTAACAAAGTACTCAGTAATGTATTATTATTGATAACCAATAATAAAAAAAATTCTTGCGTATTTTAATTTAACTCTTTTTAGAGTGAAGAAAAGTAAAAACATATAACATAGTTCTTTTTGGTTTTCATATCGTTGGAGATCTCAAATACATGATGGCCCATCACATGTGTTTTAAAATATTTATATAGCAAACTTATGAACCGGTTTGTATACCGTTTTAATATATGTTTAGTCCGAGTTGTGATTATATTTTATAATTTCTTTTTACTTTGTCAAATAAGGATTATGAAAGGAAAACAAATTGGTTCATTTTACTTCCTTTGCTTTGACGTCAAATGGAAGAAAGAACTAAATATTAGATTAGTTCAGTATTATTTTTATACTTTATGCCTTATGACGTAAGCAAAGAACAAACAATTATCATATCCTCAATACAGTAGTTGTTATTGTTTTCTTTTTAAAAAAAATATAGTTCTTGAAATGCATATATGTTTTATGGTTGATACAAAATCAGTAAAAGGAGTGTGCATATGTGTTATTGAAAGTGCATATGTATTTTTTTTACAGTTCTGGTGAATTTGGCCTTGTGTGCATATATGTTTTTACAGTTTTTGAGTTTAAATATATTGAAAGTGCGTATATGTTTTTAGTTCCGATATAATAATGTTTTGTGTTTAGTTTTCCTTTGAGGGTGCACTTGTGTTTTGTATTTTAAAGTTTTACTAATTTCTCAAAGAAGTCAAGAATATGGTCTCGTGTGCACAAGTCAAAAATACATTGTGCATATGTGTTTTATTGGTTGTTATGATTAAGTAATTCGCTTATTGATTGGTTGTGGTTACAGTGCGGGTATGATGATCGATGTGAAGAGTGCACATGTGTTTTACTATCTAGCGAAAGCGATAGTTATGGTAAAGCAAGAAGAGTAAAGGCACAAGTGCATGCATGAGATACAAGTGCACATATATACATACAAAGAAATCCATAGTGTCCAACGAGGAAAACTACATGTGCATATACGAAAACATATTTTTTACTTTTAGAAATTTCTATTTGAATTGTATATCACAATGACTTTTAATTTTGTATATATTGCTTTTGTTTTAAATTGTATACAATACATGTAAAATACTTATATATCATTCTATGCACTTGTGCAAAATATTTGTGAGAACCACATTAGAGTTTTAAGCACTTGAACATTAAAAAACACATGTAAATTTATATTACCTTAAAAAAACACATATGCACCTTACCAAAATTGCATGCTGAAAAAAAAAATATTTTAAAAATTAAAATAAAAAATTTAATTCCTAAACTTTGGGAAAAAAACATTTTTTTATTAAAAAAATTCAAAAAGAAAATAAAAAATGGATTTTTACTATTATACCCTTTTGATTTAAATAATAATAATTAATATCCAAAAAAATCTGATTGGTTGATGGTAGTTCTCGCAGTTCTCGACCTTTTTATGGTTCGAAAAAACCCTTCCCTATATATATATATATATATATATATATATATATATATATATATATATATATATATATATATATACTTGTTTTCCGTACGTTTTGTTTATTTTTATTTTTAATAGCATCATTTGTTTTTTTTTTGGGAGTACACTTGAAAAAAAGGCCAAGTATGTGAGGTTGGATAATTAATGCTTGTTCATGGGGAAGCCAAATCCATCATTAGTTAGTATTACATTTGGTGGCTCTAGGGTGGCAAACAAATCAAATGGCTTATAAGTCATATACAATTAGTGTTTATCAATCATAACCAACAAATAATTTTCACTTTAAACACACACATACCAGAATTTAGGTGTTCAAATAACCAACCAAAAAAAAAAAAAAAAGACTACACCAATGCCTTTTTGCAATGAGTTAGTTGCTGGTGGTTCTAGTTTGGTTAGGGATATGATGGTTTTCCGATTTCGAGGAGCTTATCGTCACCATGTTGGATGAAGCGAATTAATGAAAATGCCCAAGATATAAGGGCTCGTGTTCTTTGAGAGGATTGTGTGATTGGAGAGTTGGAGCTTTTGTTTACTTTTGATTCTTGTGTGCAAAGCATTTCACAGTTGAATAATTTGCAAACGAAGACTTGATGAGTCGCAACAATTTTGGTGAATGTCATGAAGAAGCGAGCGAGTAGGGAGCTTCATCATTCATTGAGAAGTTGAAGTCTATGGTTTCTTGATCGGTTTATTTTGGTGTTTGTGAAATATATTTTGGGTTTAAGGTATGTTGTAAATGGGTGGGGTTGTGGGAATATGTTGGCTAAGACTTAGTAATGGTTATGTGTATGGATCTTTTAATATATGCTCTTTTCTATTTATATTTTAGCAGTAAATGAATTTTAGATTTATGATGTCTAATTAATCTTGTTGGAACATACCTGTGTTTTCATATATGTTGTAGTATGCCGGGTTGGTATAATGGTTTTGTTGTTCCATAAGTGGTTGACTTTAGTGCTAGGTTAATACAATACATGTTACAATAAGGTAACTGTTAGTGTATAAGAACCAAAAAACTCTTAAAGGTTTTATCGATATGATAATTGAAATTTTAGTTTAAATGTAAAGGGTCATTCAAATGGAAACTTCAAACTTGAATGTGACAACAAAGATTGGGACAATCAGTTTTAGAGAGGCAGTTAGTTAAATATAGTAAATGTAAGTGTTTAACCAACAAAGTAGAAAAAGCCCATAACGTAAAGGGTCATTCAACTTAGCACTACCAGTACTAACTTAGGACTACCAGTACTAACTTAGCACTACCAGTACTAACTTAGCACTACCAGCACTAACTTAGCACTACCCGTACTAACTTCTGAATCTCTCCACTATAGAGTCGGGATATTCAGGGACCTTATGGGTGTGCATACCTCTTGACCCATTACCAGGTGTGAACTAATCCTACAAGTGCACTAAAATTTCCAACAATCCTCCCCAAATTTAATTCACTTCCTTTGCATGAAAATCAAACGTCAAACAAAACATGTGCATAAACAAAAATATCCTGAGGATTGAATTTCCATCTTAGTACATTACACGTTCAACCAACAAAGTAGAAAAAGCCCATAACGACACATGTATGACTGTTTGAGTTACTGCAATAGTAATAAGAAACAAAAAATGAATATATGTAAAGATACATGGAAACAGAGTGCAATGTTTGGAGTGAACTAAAAGGACTGATCCTGTCCGAACAGTCAAGTCTAAACAGACTTAAAACTGCTCAGACACAAATACAATGAAGATCAGAGAATATAGTGGATTCCCGGGTCGTTAAGTCCCACGGAGACTCAATGGTGTGTGCAACACTGATTCAGACGGTAGAATGATCACTAATGATAGCGATCAGAAAGGATTAGGATTGAATATTACACTACTGAAAAAGGAAATAAATAAAAGCGACTTAAATGCAAATTAAGAAAATTAAAAAGATAAAAGATATTAAATAAACGCTATCACTATTTTTAAAGTGATGAACGTTTAAAACCTAAAACGAAAAACTTACGTTTAAATAAAAATAACGTAAACGTATAAAATAAAAAGTGAAACTTATACAATATAGACCCTAAAAATATGAAAAATACATTTTTACAAACCTAATGATAAAAGAAAATTTATAGAAAAGGAAAATTATTTTTACAACTATTTAATTAATTATTGTTAATTAAAAACTATTTTTAACTATTTAATAATAGACTAAAATAAAAGAAAATAGGAAATAAGACTAGAAAAATAAAGTTAAGACTTAGAAAAATCTAAAATATGATAAAACTAATTTTAAAACAGAAAATATATTTTTTAGACTTTTTATATATTTATTATTAATTAAAAACTATTTAAAACTAATTAAAATTGTTAAAAATACCAAATAAAAGGAGAAAAATATGGAAAAATACTTTTTAAGCTTTTTACATTTATCTAAACTTAAGAAAATTGAAAAATTATTTTTTTGAGACTTTTCTTAATTATTTGTATTTAAAGCTAATTAAAAAAGGATTAAAAACTAATTTAAATTGAGAAAAATAGCAAAACAACTTGGAAAAATCTGAAAAATTCAGGAAATGCTTAAAATAATATAAGGAATCTATGAAAAATGGAAAAACTTGGGCTTGTGTACAAGAATAAGGAACTGATGAACAAAGTGCTTATAAATAAGCACTTTAATAAGCCAAATGGAGCACAACAAGCATCAAACTGATATGGAAGCTCTAACAAGCTAAATTAACCAAAATGAAACACAAATCAACAAGCTTAAACCTCTGATAAGCAAGCTAGCACAGATTTGGCTAACTGAGATTATGGCAGAAACAGTTAAAGGGGCTACTACTTGCAGCTTATAAAAAGGCTACCAAATAAGCTAGAGACTAGAAACCAACAACTGGAACCTATACAAGACCTGGGTGAGATCTTGTAAACCAAGTTACAGGCCTAAGTAAGCTCTAATGAACTCTATGCAACCTTTCAAAGATTTGAGAAAAACTCAGCATAAGCTGCATGTTGGAGCAGGGCATTTTGACCTAAAAGACAAGCTCTTTTGAAGCTTGTAGGAAAATCACAAAAATAAGCTAAAATGACCATAAGAAACTAGAGCAGTAGGGCTTTTAAAAACAACAAGTTTCATTAAAAATGATTAAGAAATGAGCTCATTAAAAATCTTTCTATTCTGGCTCAAAACTGAATTATGCTAATTTGACTTTTGAAAAATAGTTATGAGGTTGACTAAAATGAGATTTGAAGCTAAATTTTGGACTGATTATGATATGTATACATGAAATAAGACTAATGCAATATATATCTATGGATTTTTAATCATGAAACAAGATTTGGATATGCAACAAACCCAACAGCTAACTGCCAAGACAGATTTGGGTTGGATTTTGACTTTCACTGACTTGAGGTCCAAATAAATGACTCAAATGAGTCTATCTAAGCTTAACAAGCATGACTCAACAACCTTTAAACACTGAACAAGCCTAAACACAGTTTAAAAGCAAAATCCAAACACTACTTTCTCGATTTAATAAGTAATTTTAACAAACCTAATCCTAACCTATCTATGCAGAGATTAAACCGAACACTACACTAGGATTCCAAGACCGATGAATCATCAATACAAGCATCAATTTCATTCTAGCTACCTTGACTAAGCATTATATCAACAAAAGCAATTTTGAGATAGTTTTGGTGATAACTCACCTTGATGTCCAGAAAGATTTTGACAGTATAGCAGTGAATTAACCAAGATTGAATAATCAAACTAAACCCATTCCAACATCAAGCTTAACCCAAATCCATTCCTGAACCAAGATTCAACCAGCAGTTGACTTTTGTTGACTAAATTTGGAAATTACTTGAAACTGATTACAAGCTTACCAGAAGCTAAAATAAGCTTAAAGAAGCTTGTTTAAACTTAAAAAGATTCCTGTAGGAGCTTATAAACAAGAGTTTGAAACTGAGATACTCAACAGTAAACCATAAATGTTGAAACTTATATGGAAACTTGAATTTATGCTCAAAGGTACAATACAAAGTTGTTTTTAACTTAAAGGAAATACAGATACCAGAAATTACAACAATTTAATTAAACTACAACATTAATTTAAAAACGACATTTTAAAGGAAAAACTTAAAAAACTAGCTACCCCTCCATTCTGCTTCTTTCTTCTCTCTTTTATATTCCAAGCTTTTCTCACATGCACTCTGAATGAATCCCACTTGAATTTGTGGCCATTGGATCTCTATAGAGGATTTTGGCCGTTTGATGCAATTTGGCGGGAAATAGATTTTTGACAGGTGGAGGGGTTGAGTGATATATGGGGTAAGGAATTTAATGCATCTTGGAATTGTGATGAGGTGGGGGGACAATGAGAGGAAAAAATGAGGAGGGGGGATGGTTTGTGGAGAGGAGTTGCAGGCAGTGGTTGGGAGGGGTGACTTTGGGCGCCAAGTTGGGATGTTTGACTGGAATGGGTTGACTGGGATATTAATAAACAGGGGGGTCAAATGAAGGGAGGGTCCAAAGGGCATAATGACTGGGGGTCCAGAATTGGAAGGGTCCAAAATGCTTTGTAAAGAGTTAATAATAACAAGGACGTAAAGTGTAATTTTCTGAATTTCAAGGGACTAATCCTGCCAAATAAGCAAAGTTTCTCCAAGGGTTGAAATTGACAAGCTTTAAAAGTATAAGGACCAATTTTGCCATTTTCCAATTTTCCGGGGGCCATTTCTGCCAATTTTCAAACTTGGAGGACCATTTTTGTAATTTTCTCAAACTTTTAATATTTTTCACCAAAGGACTAAATTTGACAACTTATGATTTAAAAATAACCTTTGATGATTTTTCTTTTGAAATTTTGTACCAGGGACTGTTTTTGACAAATTTTGAAACTTGGGGACTAAAGCGCAATTTTGCAAATTTGATATGTTTTCATCGATTTTGATATTTTGCATTTAAAACACATAAAACAATGATTTGTGATATTTTGATCATTTTGATGTGTTTCGAGTGTTTTCGGATGATTTTGCAGTTTATTTTGTATAAAAATGATGAGTATTTGCACACTCATCAATCCCCACATCGAGATATTGCTAGTCCCTAGCAATGATTTGAGAAAACATAATGGATTTTAAACTCTTTACCAAAAGCCATTACTCGAGTAGCCAAATGTTTCAGTTCAAGTAAGAACCATGGTACACCGATAACCATGTGATTTTGAGCAAACCACCACTTTCAACGGATTTGATTTGTCTTTACCGTGCCGCACTTTACGGACTAGCCAACTCTTAGATAAATTATCAAAATTATCTTTGGTGAGTGATTACCAATTATGGATTTTCCATCGCCTTTACCACAAGCCATAATCTTGCGGGCTAGCCAACTCTTCACTTTTTAGGATATGGTGGTGAGGAACCATACAATTTTGGGCAAATTGCAAGCCATATAAACGGATTTGATATATCTTTACCAAGAGCCGTTTGCTCTGGATTAGCCAACTTTAGTTTATCAAACATGGCGGATCGATAACCAAATGAGTAAGTGAAAACACTTACTCCAAAAAATTTTGGCCAAAACGGGAATTGGGTAGATAATATATGAAATTGTGAGAATTCCCCACTTAGAAATGAATATTGCCTCAATATTCAAAGTACCGTGGTTATGACGAAACAAAGAACGAAAAGGGAAATACTACGCCATTTATTTAGAAAGATTTTTTTTTTTTTTTTTTTTTTTTTAAGATACTTATATATATATATAATATGGGGCACTCCCACACTTAGGTGGTAGAAAGGGGTAAGAAGACGAAATATGGGTGAAAACCCATATGGTGTGTCTATCGTTTTTGATTTCAGTCGCTAGCTTGACTCGACCCCGCATTCATTTGTTCATGGGGAAGCAAAGTGGAAGAAACAATCTCCATCGGACTTTCATTCAAGATGTTTGAATAAACATTGAAGTACGTGAAAGTTCCACACCGATGAGATATACAGAGAACCGGCTCAAAAATGATGAATGAAAATGCCGGGATCAAAAATAGTGTCCTCACTCCCGAACGAGTGAAGAAGAGAGGAAGTCACCAAGTAGGTGAAGAAAAGAAAGAAGATCATGATAACAATCATAACTAGATCTTCTTCCTCGGGATTAAGTGCAGTTGCACTTATTTGGATTTTCTTGGTTGAGCTCTTAGGGTTGGAAGGCATCTCGGGAGGGAGGTTGGGAGGATTTGTCATAACTATGCAAATTGAAATTCTCTCCCCCCGATCATGATTTTTGCCATCCAAGCAATCATACTCCAGCGGAGATATGATATGAGAGAGTTCACCGGCGAACTCCTCATGAAGAATATACGGAGGTGGGACATGTGCGGTGCCGTGGGCTATAAATATGCACCTTGTCCATTATAGTCTCCGTGTCGACTCATCACTATCAAAGATTGGATTAATCGAATTTAGAGTAAATTCGAATCGAATTCGAATAAGGGATTAGTGATAGTCGTATGAATTGTTGTGGAAACAACATGGTCAACATCCTCTTCTAAGTTGACGATCTCGGAAAGTGGAAGTGATGCATCAATAAATTCTATGTCTTTAGAGTATAAAGAATCGGCATCACTATAATCACCGTCAAAATCGAGAAAGTCTCAACAAGATCATTTGAAAGAGGAGAAGACACATCACACTCATGGTCAAGAATTCCCTCGCACTCACTTGGGATCGGGATAAGGTTCTCAACATTCGATGATTCCGTTTCGGAATAGTGCTAAGCTCATCCCCATGTTTAGAGAGTGAGTGGGAATATCAGTGTGATAACAACAGATCGAGGAGATTAGATGGATTAGCATACATATGTTTTATACTTAACATTTGTTCTTACGCTAGTAATTCCATCATAGTCTTTTCTCCCGATGGATCATGGAAGGAGTCTCAGTGATGAACTTGATGAACTGTTATAAAATTGTAAGATATCAAGGATATCTTCATCATCATCGTCATCGAGAATGAAACGGAATCGAGAGTTAGATTTGGCCGCTTTTCTATTGCAATTGATTCCCCAATGATTTTTCAAACGCAACTGGGAATCTAATTTAGCGACCCCTTCTTGACTAACAAAACTTCCATTGATTTTCATTTGGATTATGGGATGTCATAGCCGACTCCTCCTTAAGTTCTTTTAATAACCCGAGTCTTCGAGAAGATCCGCCGTAGTTTCAAGAGGAGTCGCTTGAATCATTTGGTCTTGTGGAGGTTGGTCTTGATACGAAGAGTCGTAATCGTTACAAGGAAATGGGTTCCCTGTTTGACAATCCGAGCTAGAGTGAGGACCTCCCAATACTCACAACAAGACAACCGATGTGGGCCGTGAGTGGTATGTGTTGTAGTCAAAATTGGTATCGTGAACCCGCTCATAGACAAGCGTGTTTCTGATTGACAATCGAATCGGAGTGAGAACCACCACAGACTCACAACAAGAAAAGCTATTTGAGTCTCACGGTGTGGTAGCCGATGGAATAAATCGATCGTGTTATGGTAGGAATAGGATCCCGGTTATAGACGGACCGCTTCTGATTCCACCATGCAACAACCGGGCAATTGCCACCATTATAAGGAACACCACACCATTGACAACCAAGAGGGTGAGGATAAGACATAGAAAGAATCAAAGGTTATCGAGGGTAAGAAATGAAGAATCAAAAGGTAAGAGGGTAAAGAAGAATATTTTGGTGTTTTGAAAACATGATGATAAAAACAAAGAATGAAAATATTTTTGGCGTTGATAACACTTCGTGAAAAGTGTTAATGAACTTTTGGATTTTTGAAAACTTTACAAAAAATTTTTACAAAAGATGGTGTATGTGCAAGAATGGATCCGAAAAGGCTAAACACACGCTTAAGCCTCCCCGTGCGCCTAAAATTTTGATCCGTCTGAATAATCAAGTCTAAAGACTTAAACCGCTCGGACACAAATACAATGAAGATCGAGAATATAGTGGATTCCGGTCGTTAAGTCCCACGGAGACTCAATGGTGTGTGCAACACCGATTCAGACGGTAGAATGATCACTAATGATAGCGATCGAAAGGATTAGGATTGAATATTACACTCTCGAAAAAGGAAATAAATAAAAGCGACTTAAATGCAAATTAAGAAAATTAAAAGATAAAGATATTAAATAAACGCTATCACTATTTTTAAAGTGATGAACGTTTAAAACCTAAAACGAAAAACTTACGTTTAAATAAAAATAACGTAAACGTATAAAATAAAAAGTGAAACTTATACAATATAGACCCTAAAAATATGAAAAATACATTTTTACAAACCTAATGATAAAATAAAATTTATAGAAAAGGAAAATTATTTTTACAACTATTTAATTAATTATTGTTAATTAAAAACTATTTTTAACTATTTAATAATAGACTAAAATAAAAGAAAATAGGAAATAAGACTAGAAAAATAAAGTTAAGACTTAGAAAATCTAAAATATGATAAAACTAATTTTAAAACAGAAAATATATTTTTAGACTTTTATATATTTATTATTAATTAAAACTATTTAAAACTAATTAAAATTGTTAAAAATACCAAATAAAAGGAGAAAATATGGAAAATACTTTTAAGCTTTTACATTTATCTAAACTTAAGAAAATTGAAAATTATTTTTGAGACTTTTCTTAATTATTTGTATTTAAAGCTAATTAAAAAGGATTAAAACTAATTTAAATTGAGAAAATAGCAAAACAACTTGGAAAAATCTGAAAATTCAGGAAATGCTTAAAATAATATAAGGAATCTATGAAAATGGAAAACTTGGGCTTGTGTACAAGAATAAGGAATCGATGAACAAAGTGCTTATAAATAAGCACTTTAATAAGCCAAATGGAGCACAACAAGCACCAAATCGATATGGAAGCTCTAACAAGCTAAATTAACCAAAATGAAACACAAATCAACAAGCTTAAACCTCTGATAAGCAAGCTAGCATGATTTGGCTAAGCGAGATTATGGCGTAAAGCAGTTAAAGGGCTACTACTTGCAGCTTATAAAAAGGCTACCAAATAAGCTAGAGACTAGAAACCAACAACTGGAACCTATACAAGACCTGGGTGAGATCTTGTAAACCAAGTTACAGGCCTAAGTAAGCTCTAATGAACTCTATGCAACCTTTCAAAGATTTGAGAAAAACTCAGCATAAGCTGCATGTTGGAGCAGGGCATTTTTGACCTAAAAGACAAGCTCTTTTGAAGCTTGTAGGAAAATCACAAAAATAAGCTAAAATGACCATAAGAAACTAGAGCAGTAGGGCTTTTAAAAACAACAAGTTTCATTAAAAATGATTAAGAAATGAGCTCATTAAAAATCTTTCTATTCTGGCTCAAAACTGAATTATGCTAATTTGACTTTTGAAAAATAGTTATGAGGTTGACTAAAATGAGATTTGAAGCTAAATTTTGGACTGATTATGATATGTATACATGAAATAAGACTAATGCAATATATATCTATGGATTTTTAATCATGAAACAAGATTTGGATATGCAACAAACCCAACAGCTAACTGCCAAGACAGATTTGGGTTGGATTTTGACTTTCACTGACTTGAGGTCCAAATAAATGACTCAAATGAGTCTATCTAAGCTTAACAAGCATGACTCAACAACCTTTAAACACTGAACAAGCCTAAACACAGTTTAAAAGCAAAATCCAAACACTACTTTACTGATTTAATAAGTAATTTTAACAAACCTAATCCTAACCTATCTATGCAGAGATTAAACTGAACACTACACTAGGATTCCAAGACTGATGAATCATCAATACAAGCATCAATTTCATTCTAGCTACCTTGACTAAGCATTATATCAACAAAAGCAATTTTGAGATAGTTTTGGTGATAACTCACCTTGATGTCCAGAAAGATTTTGACAGTATAGCAGTGAATTAACCAAGATTGAATAATCAAACTAAACCCATTCCAACATCAAGCTTAACCCAAATCCATTCCTGAACCAAGATTCAACCAGCAGTTGACTTTTGTTGACTAAATTTGGAAATTACTTGAAGCGATTACAAGCTTACGAAGCTAAAATAAGCTTAAAGAAGCTTGTTTAAACTTAAAAGATTCTGTAGAGCTTATAAACAAGAGTTTGAAACCGAGATACTCAACAAGAAACCATAAATGTTGAAACTTATATGGAAACTTGAATTTATGCTCAAAGGTACAATACAAAGTTGTTTTTAACTTAAAGGAAATCTGAGATACCGTAAATTACAACAATTTAATTAAACTACAACATTAATTTAAAACGACATTTTAAAGGAAAACTTAAAAAACTAGCTACCCCTCCATTCTGCGCTTCTTTCTTCTCTCTTTTATATTCCAAGCTTTTCTCACATGCACTCTGAATGAATCCCACTTGAATTTGTGGCCATTGGATCTCTATAGAGGATTTTGGCCGTTTGATGTAATTTGGCGGGAAATAGATTTTTGACAGGTGGAGGGGTTGAGTGATATATGGGGTAAGGAATTTAATGCATCTTGGAATTGTGATGAGGTGGGGGGACAATGAGAGGAAAAAATGAGGAGGGGGGATGGTTTGTGGAGAGGAGTTGCAGGCAGTGGTTGGGAGGGGTGACTTTGGGCGCCAAGTTGGGATGTTTGACTGGAATGGGTTGACTGGGATATTAATAAACAGGGGGGTCAAATGAAGGGAGGGTCCAAAGGGCATAATGACTGGGGGTCCAGAATTGGAAGGGTCCAAAATGCTTTGTAAAGAGTTAATAATAACAAGGACCTAAAGTGTAATTTTCTGAATTTCAAGGGACTAATCCTGCCAAATAAGCAAAGTTTCTCCAAGGGTTGAAATTGACAAGCTTTAAAAGTATAAGGACCAATTTTGCCATTTTCCAATTTTCCGGGGGCCATTTCTGCCAATTTTCAAACTTGGAGGACCATTTTTGTAATTTTCTCAAACTTTTAATATTTTTCACCAAAGGACTAAATTTGACAACTTATGATTTAAAATAACCTTTGATGATTTTTCTTTGAAATTTTGTACCGTGGACTGCT
Source organism: Chrysanthemum lavandulifolium (assembly GCA_022545495.1). NCBI lineage: Eukaryota > Viridiplantae > Streptophyta > Magnoliopsida > Asterales > Asteraceae > Chrysanthemum > Chrysanthemum lavandulifolium. Next base: position 193,169 of record JAHFWF010000163.1, read on the forward strand.
TTTGACAAATTTTGAAACTTGGGGACTAAAACCGCAATTTTGCAAATTTGATATGTTTTTCATCTGATTTTGATATTTTTGCATTTAAAACACATAAAACAATGATTTGTGATATTTTGATCATTTTGATGTGTTTCTGAGTGTTTTCAGATGATTTTGCAGTTTATTTTGTACAAAAATGATGAGTATTTGCACACTCATCAAGGACGTATGCAAATAGTAATAAATTTGGCTTTTACTTGCATGCTATTTGTGTTAGATACCTTCCAAGCGAATCAATATGAAATCTGCAGAAACAGTAGTGATTCTGTGTATTTTGTTTTCATGCAAATGGTATTCAATGTGTAATTATATGTTATACATGTGCCTATCACTATGCAAAACATATAGCCTTACTTTTCCTATTTAAGAGGGTCTAAGTGAACATTTTTTTTTATAACTGATGTCATAACTTTTAATAAAGAAGAAAGAAAACACAATGTCTAGACACCCTAAGTGTGATCAGCTTATAGCAGAAGCCAATTCGAATAACTGGTCTGAGATGCTAGTGTTGTCTTGTCGCTAAGTCAGAGGTTAGGACATTCAAATGTCACAACAAATGAATGTCCTATGCGCTAGCTTGGTGAGTGTTACTCGTGAGAGGCTTACTTTTATTCGAGAGTTAGATATAGTTGGGAACATTTATGCCCAGAAAACTGCAGAATATCTAAGAGAAGTTCAGGCAAGAGATGAAGAAAAGCTCATGCAAATGCGCATTTTGGCAGCTGGATTGGAGCTAAATTTTCGCAATCATGATGTGTTCATTCAGAAACTTAAGGGCTTAATGGATTGGTAAGTGTGTTTGCATATCTGGGGGAAGCTGTTGTTGGTCATGATGTCTAGTTTATGCTAGTCTTTGCATTTGCAGTTATGTACTTGTCTTGATATTTATTTTGAATGTTGTTGTAATATTTGGTTTTAGCCTTTGGCACGTGGTTGTAAGATATTTTATCAAATAAAAGCCTGTGTTTGTGTTAACTAATTTTACGATGCTTACCTTTTACTGTGTTTGCATTCCATGATCCAGTCTGAAACAACATCCTCTTTATGGTTCGTGATTAACTGCTGAAATGCCTCTCTTTATGGAGTCATTTACGATTCTTTGCAAGTAAAGCGGATGAGTAAAATTTTCATATCCGAATCTAAATTTTCAAAGTAACAAACACTATTTGTTCATCTGTCTAGCAAAATGTCTGCTGCAGACCATTGCACGTACAATGCCTGTTTAGGTGCAATATCTGATTGGACCAAGCATAAAATAATTTCAACTTTGTGGCACTTTCAATCAAATTATTATTATTCAGTGTAAAATTCCACCCCATTCTACTACGACTATATACACAGATGCTTAACATCTTCGAGCCAATCATGATTCATTGGGACGGGTGTATGATAGGGACCAATGATTATATATAGCTTCTAACAGAAATTATATATACATGTGACGCCAACGGACGCCAACCACAATGAAACATGATTGACCTGAAGAAATTTACCAACTTCATTAAAGTACAAGGTTGTGATAATATTATGCATATAAAATAAAACGGTCACAAACATGCGACATAATCGTCTATACATTGCTATAAACCAGGTTAAGATATGGGCAATCTCAAGTTTAAAACTACCCGTGATAATTGATCAAAGCGTTGATGGTCATGGTAATCTTAACAAACAGATAATCCATTAGTCACAAAATACAGGCTCAGATAGGGTAGCAGTTTGACAAAATTAGATTGCCCGCCATGGCTGCAACCTTAACATGCTGCGAAGCCAATATAAGGGCATTATCATTTTGTAAAATACCCGTCAGAATTCATCATAGCCTTGATTTTGTTGGTAAGCTTACACCGCGCTTAAAGCAATAAGCAATAATCAACATTAAAACTGAACCATAGTCAAGATGTGCAAACTAATTGTCCATCTAATCACATAACCTTCACCAAATCACGATAAAATCATCATATAACACATTTCCTTACTGGGTCATTCATTCATCAGAATCGAGAACCCAAATCCCAAATTGCAACAAGCTTAGATTTTGACAAGTAGGTCGTCATTAAAACATCAAATATTGGTTAAACAGTTATCAATTTATCAAAATGAAACATAAAAATCAGATATATACATTTATAATTCTTGATGAACATGTATTCATCGCTTTCAACCCCAATACAACCATACGATGATCGACTATATATGATCATTTCATCAAAATTGAATCATCAATTTGAATACACGAACACAAGATGTCTTAAATATATGTTTTAATTTGATAAATATGTTGTATATTAGAAACCCCGAATTTCACCTGGAAACCATGTGTTAGGATTTAGTAAATCCTGTTATTAAAGAGTCGGTCACCTCAAGTATATGTAATCGTTAGAAAGCTCGTAGTCGTAGATTAGTTAATGTTAAGTAGTATTTAGTTAAGTAACACCGTGGAGGACGGACGGGTCTTTACCCACTGTATGCCTGATCCACAGCCCGTAGGTGGCAATTTATGTAAAGACTATAAATACTCTCTACCTCCCAAAGTAGAGAGTTGGAGCTCATAATAAGATTTTTCTTTCTCTCACTAAAGTTCTCAACCTCTAACTTTCTCTCTCTAAAACCTCTTGTATACGCCTCTTATGATCATTGGTTTAGTGTGTTTATGAAATCCAATATGTTACACCATATTTTGTTTCTGCAAGTTTTCAGGACTGTGTGTTTGACCCATGTATGTGTGAGAGAAAACTAAATATCATTATATAGTTTAAACTATAAAAGGAAAAATTGCATAAATAAAAGCATATTAACATATGCTAAACTATTATCATTATATAATACGCATCAAAGTACCATTGTCATTGTTAATAACTACATCAATCTAACATTCCCATCATAAACCATATGCATCATCTACCCCCAAAAGACAACCATACACAGATCACCAAGATGACAAAACACAAAACACATACATAAACATATGACCTAATCATAAAAATCCATGATGTCTATATGCTCCTCCTTCTCATTCAAACCTGTACGGACTTCAACCAACAAGCCCCTCAAAACCTCCAGCCTCATGCGCATCTTGATCATCTGCAACCTCAAGCACTCATAGACATCCCCACCAGCTTCTTCATCATCATGGTTAAGAGACCACACCTCAGCCATCCTTTCAGTCTGCACATGTATCTTCTTCTGCAACTCATTGCATCGCTCCCCAAGAAACCTCAGAAACGCTACATCTTCTGTGTGATCTTGAATGAAAAGGAACTTGAAACTTTGATGTAGTTTTTCTTATCCGGACATGTCTTTCAACTCATTGATGTAAGGAGTGTTCGCCATTGTAATTATTGGTGGTGGATGAAAGTTTGACGGTTGATAGTCAGATTAGGAGATAAAAATGAAGTACATATTCTAAATAAATGTAACTAAACCACACTCTAACTAAACTGCTAAGGAACCCAATAGGTTTCATCATTGCAGATGTTAATTAGACTATTAATTCACATTTTTTGTTTTCCCATGAAAACATAACAAATACTTCTTGAAGAATAGAAGCTTTAAGAAAACATAAAACACTTCCAGTATTGATAAAAAATTTACAAAATGTATACATGAATTTGGCAATATAACATAACCAACCCTGGACATTTTACAATTATGAAAATGGTAGTAAAATGAAAACATCATTCCTCCAACTTCTCGAAAAAAATTAAGCAAAACGAATACATATATATACTAGCAGTACCGTGCATAGCAACGGGAATTTATAGTGAGAAATTGTTTAGAGATAAAAAAGGGTTTATAGGTTATAAACGAAAAATAATAGAAGTTTGAAGATTTGGGGATAAAACATAATGTTTTGAAACCCGGTTCGACCCGGGTGGTTCAACCGGTTGAACCGTTCCGGTCAAAAAATTGATTGATTTAAACCGCGTCAACCCGATGGGTTGGATTGAAAACGGGTCAAATTAAATCATGTCACTTTTTACTTTTAACTTTTTACTTTTTAGGTTGAATCTGTTGGTGTCCGGTTTTCAAAACTATATATACTATCAACTTGTTAGCTTGTATGAAGTTTTGTGTGTTTTATCAATTTGTATAATGTGTATAATAACATGTACTTTTCATTTTAGGGTGTTTTAAAATAATATTAATTAGTGTGTTTAATTATTTTATATTTTGGATTATGTTGTCTTTATATGTAGTATAGATGTGAAGAAGTGGGTCCTCCTACTGTCCCCAATAGGATGCTGACACATATGTTTAGCCATACTATATGAGTTATCCCAATCAATGCTCTTAACATAAACCTCTTCACATGTACTCTTATAAGGTTAAGTAACTATCTCAAATAATATGAACCTAATGACCAAACATTTAGTTATGAAAAATTAGTCATAATTCATGCATCGCACGGGTTGAATAAAGCCTCGTATAGTATAATAATAACTTATCTATTTTATAATATCTATTTTATCCGTTTTTAGCCATTTTCATATGTTTTTAAGAATTTTTCGCCCGTTGTCATACGTTTTCTTACACTTTTACACACATTCGTATATTTTTACACGTTTTTGTCTATTTTAATACGTTTTCATTCGTTTTCGTACGTCTTTGTCCATTTTAATCTGTTTTTATACGTTTTCGTTGTTTACACGTTTTCCCTGGTTTTTTCATGTTTTAGTCCTTTTGCATACGTTTTCAGCTGTTTTACATATTAACGTACATTTTCAAACGTTTCATACATTTTCTTACGTTGTTACACGTTTTCGTTCGATTTACTCCCTTTTTGTCTGTTTTCATCCGTTTTTAGCCATTTTCATATGCTTTTAAGAATTTTTCGCCCGTTTTCATACGTTTTCTTACACTTTTACACACATTCGTACGTTTATACACGTTTTCGTCTGTTTTAATACATTTTCGTCCGTTTTCGTACGTCTTTGTCCCTTTTAATCTGTTTTTATACGTTTCTGTTTTTGTTTACACGTTTTCGCTGGTTTTTTCATGTTTTAGTCCGTTTATATAAGTTTTTGTACATTTTCGTCCGTTTCTGTAGCCGTTTGTATCTATTTTGTACGTTTTCGTCCGTTTGCATACGTTTTCATCTGTTTTACATATTAACATACATTTTCATACGTTTCATACATTTTCTTACGTTGTTACACCTTTTCGTCATTTTTCATCCGTTTTTACCCATTTTCATAAATTTCAAGACTTTTTCGCCCGTTTTCATACGTTTTCTTATACTTTTACACACATTCGTACGTTTTACGTTTTGTGCGCTTTTACGTTTTAAATCTGTTGCACGTCTTTGTCCCTTTTAACTGCTTTTATACGTTTAGTTTTATTTTACGTTTTCGTCCGTGTTTACACGTTTCCGCTAGTTTTTTCATGTTCTAGTCCGTTTGTATAAGTTTTTGTACATTTTCGTCCGGTTGTATACATTTTCATCTGTTTTACATATTAACGTACATTTTCAAATGTTTCATACATTTTCTTACGTTGTTACACGTTTTCGTCCGATTTACTCCGTTTTCATCCGTTTTTACCCATTTTCATATGTTTCAAGACTTTTTTGCCCGTTTTCAAACGTTTTCTTACACGTTTACGCACATTAATACGTTTTTACACGATTTCATCTGTTTTAATACATTTTCGTCCGTTTTCGTATGCCTTTGTCCCTTTTATTCTGTTTTTATACGTTTCCGTTTTTGTTTACACGTTTTCGCTGGTTTTTTCACGTTTTAGTCCGTTTGCATATGTTTTCAGCTGTTTTACATATTAACGTACATTTTCAAACGTTTCATACATTTTCTTATGTTATTACACGTTTTCGTCCGATTTACTCCGTTTTCATCCGTTTTTACCCATTTTCATATGTTTTTATGAATTTTTCGCCTGTTTTCATACGTTTCTTACACTTTTACACACATTCGTACGTTTTTACACGTTTTCATCTTTTTAATACGTTTTCGTCCGTTTTCATACGTCTTTGTCCCTTTTAATATGTTTTTATACGTTTCGCTTTTGTTTCTGAGTTTCGTCCGTGTTTACACGTTACCGGTTTTTCATGTTTTAGTCCGTTTGTATAAGTTTCTATACGTTTTCGTCCGTTTCCAGCCGTTTTGCACGTTTTCATCCGCTTTACTCCGTTTTTGTCCGTTTTCATCCGTTTTTACCCTTTTTCATGTGTTTTTAAGAATTTTTCGCCTGTTTTCATACGTTTCTTACACTTGTACACGCATTCGTACGTTTTTACACGTTTTCATCTTTTTAATACGTTTTCGTCCGTTTTGCACGTCTTTGTCCCTTTTAACTGCTTTTATACGTTTAGCTTTTGTTTCTGTGTTTTCGCCCGTGTTTACGTTTTATACCGGTTTTTTCATGTTTTAGTCCATTTGTATAAGTTTTTGTACGTTTTCGTCCGTTTCTAGCCGTTTTGCACGTTTTCGTCCTCTTTACTCCGTTTTTGTCCGTTTTCATCCTTTTTCATATGTTTTTAAGAATTTTTCACTTTGTTTTCACACGCTTACACTTTTACACACATCGCACGCTTTTTTACGCTTTCATCTTTTAATACGTTTCAATGCATTTTGCACGCCTTTGTCCCTTTAACTGCTTTATAAGTTTTCGTTTTTGTTTACAGGTTTTCGTCCGTGTTTATACGTTTTCGCTGGTTTTTTCATGTTTTAGTCCGTTTGTATAAGTTTTTGTACGTTTTCGTCCGTTTCCAACCTTTTTGCACGTTTTCGTCCGCTTTACTCAAACATTATGTTTGTAGGTTGCTAATTATGGAAGCCATGGCTTAAAATGTAAATAATTTTGTGTCAACCCAAGAAGCGAACTTAATTCATATTCGGTTTAAATAACATATATGTCAACCCAAGAATCGAACTTAATTCATATTCGGATCAACCCAAGAAGCGAACTTAATTCATATTCGGTTTTCGGTTCGCTTTGGTTTAATTATAGTTCGGTTTGTTTCGGTTTTCGTGTTGACCAAAATAAAAATATAATCGATTTAACGAAACCAAACCCGATAACCGAACAGATCAACACCCCTAATTTAGTCATAGTTTAAAAGAAGGAGGACTTAGTTTGCCGTTTTTAAACATTAGGTCTTTACACTTTGATGGATCTTAGGGATGACAGGGAGGCTGCGAAGACTAAGCTGCAGGGGTTGAATGATCTCATTACTCAATCTTAGGAGGAAATCGATACCAAGAAAGAACACATTCAGGCGATGAATGGTTGAAGGGTTTCTCGCTATGGAATGGGATGTTTTCTTTTGCTCTAGTGTCATTTGTTTATGTCTAATGTCTAATGTCTAACGTCTTGGTTTAATGGGATGGTCAATGGAATATGTATGGATCTTTTGATGGTTTATCCATACGCATGCTAAATATGTTTGTTAATATAAGTAATGTGTTCGCTAGTTTGTTTCATCTTTTTTTTAATGTTGTTTTGAATTTAGGAATTGGTTGTGGTGTTTAAGTTCATATTCGCTTTGGTAGAATGTATTATTGTAGGATTAGGATGTTCAATTTTAGGTTGTTGTCAATTTTAATGGTGATTATGAAGTTTAGAAGTGGAGCGTTCGCTCATGAAAATTATTTTGATTGAACCACTAGATTTAGGGTGTTTTTGTTGTTGTTTTGCTTTAAGTTAATTGCATTTACATGATTTCTTTTTTTTTTATCGCTTGAGGATATTAGAGCTTATTTAAATGCTTATAAATAGCTTATTTATAGGCTTAAAGTAAGGTCCGAGGGTTTGTTGTTGTATCGTGAGTTCTTGGTTTGATTTGCCTATTTTGTGCTTAATTGTTTATCCGGGCGCTTATTAGTTATAGTTGCTTAATTAGTTGCTTTAAACCAATAGAGGAGAGTGGTGCTAACCTAGTTAATCCTCCTAGCTAGTTATGTCTACGCTCACTTACTTCCAATTACTTGGTGGGGTCAAAGTCGAGAGGACGACATTTGGTCAATTCGCCTAACCTATCAACAAAGATGCCACCACAGAGAAGTCGTGTCCCTCATAAGTCTGTTGTTCCTGGTCCCCTAAGCCAAGTCATTAAGTCTGACTACATGCTAGATTTATAATAGTGAATGCCCGGCCGTTAGGAACTTAGACACGCACCCCCTAATTCTTAAGTTCATCCAAATGATAAGTGATCAGTTGGTCAAATCGCACAAGTAGAAAGGGTCGTCAGTTGGTCATATCTTACCCTTCCCGTCTCAGTCTGCTCACCTAGGGTCAGTTGGTCATATCTCCTAGGCAATTGGCCTCTATCGCCATTCAAAACTACCGAACCAATAATAAACTATGCATGCATACACTTAGAAATAATTGTACGGAAGTAAAGTAAACGCAAACAAAACAATTAAGGAATCATAACTAGGCCAGCACCAAAAGGTGCTTAGCCGCTCATATTAATCATGCAAACCAATTCAATATTCAAAGGTACGAAATACATGAATTGAAAGTAAAAGAAATATAAAACGCTAATGCTTGTCGTAGGGGAGTGATTTCTCTCTTAGAGACAGCTCCGTATGCTCCTCTAGACCTGTCTTGAGCTTTTTCCCACGTTCTCTGAGTATTGAGTGTGGAATAGAATGAATAGAAATGCTGGAATTCGTGGGGTATTAATAGGCTAGATCTGGGTTACGGCGTAACCCATATAGGAGTTATGCCGTAACCTTCTATTTCTTCGAATAAGGCACTAGATCTGCTGGTTACGCGTAACCTTATGAGTGGTTGTGTCGTAGTCTTCAATAAACTCGGTTACGTCGTAAGAGATGCAGTAGTTACGGTGTAAGTAACAGCGGCGTGGAACCTCATTTGACCTAATGTAGTTACGTCGTAACCTTTGAGAAGAGTTACGCCGTAACCTTATGATATGTTGGTTTTCTGAGTCACGCAATAGTTACGGCATAATGTGAGAGACGAGTTACGCCATAACTTCTTCAAAATAGCATACTATGATAAATCTTTAGATAATTCTCCAGTTCCGCGTCTCTTTAGCTCCAATGCTCGTAATTTACCTGAAACTGGAAAACAATGGAAAACAAGCGTAAATCCATATAAATGATATAAATTACAAGCATTATCGGGGAAAATTGACACTTAATATTCAAGACTATTTGATGTTATCAAATATCCCCCCCACTTGAACTCTACTTGCCCTCAAGTAGACCTTATTAGAAAGATTCCTAAAAAGATATCTCCCATAACCTGGAAAATCTGAATTTACAAATCCCTTATGCTAGAATAAAACAAAGCCGAACACCTCACGAAAGGGGAACAAAACACTCAAATCTCTCAACTATTCTAAGTGTCAATTTCGGGGTGATCACTCAATCGCACAGTCATACCACTAGAGTTAAGGGCTAAACAATTCTCGAAGGCAATATGGGTAGACACGACAAAGGTTAAGGGGTGACTCGTCATTATTAACATGTCACGGCGAAGTGGACAAAATCAATGATACATTACCAAATCTATGGCCAAGATACCAAAGATTGCTCGCTGCATCACCTAGACACGCTTCATGACTAAAGGGTAGGATAAGACATGGGATATATAATTGGTGTAAAATTAAAAACAAGCAGGTAGTCTAAATCTATAACCAAGTCATCACCACTTACCGTCCGCCCAAAGTTCAAGCTTTGAAGTCAAGAAACCGGATCATGAAATGCAAGGTACATGTGTCATTAGAGGACGTCGTGATGGGCACACTACCTTTTCTCCAACTGTTGGCATAACTACCAACTCCAATCTTCGAATGTGACCGAGGTGGCCTCCTCGATACTAAATCAGTAAAGCTCATACTAAAGTGCTTATAACATCGCACTTTATAATAACATAATATCCCCCCCACTTGAGATGAACAATGGGAATTCGGGGGGTCTTCAATGATCTTCAGAAATGTTGTCGATGAAAGCGTGAATTCCGAACCTTTCCACTCGAACCTTGAACTTAGGAAAATGATGACTTCCCAATCACAAATAAAGACTACAGGGTAGGCTAAGGTGTATAGGTGTATCGAAACAATATATCGGGTTAACAAAATGAAAGGAATGGCTCAGAAGGGTGTATCTAGGGGTATCTTGCACTAAAGATGAGTGCAACAAAAGGGTTTCACATGGGGTCGAAAAGTCGAGGTGACTAATCGATAGACTCACAATGGTAGGCTGTTTGGGTGATAATCCTATAATATTGCCTTCTAAAACTGAAAAGTCCAAATACATCGAGCTAACTCAACATACCTCGTCTATGGTCTCAAAATGATGCAAAGGCCAAGTTCTAAAGTTTACAAGCTACCGACACACTCATAATTTGGTGGATTTGGGGTAAAATATTGGAAACGGATAAGGGTAATCTCACCATATAATATTAAGGGTTGTATGTGCTCGACTAAGGTCTAATCTAGTTAGGTTAAGAAAAATATGTCAAAATTTTAAAAATGGCATAATTTTTCAAAATAAACTAGAAAAATGAGGGCGAAATAATGTTCAAGAGATAATTCGACTCCCGTCCCCCCACTTGAATTGTACAAAGTCCCTTTTGTACTAAGCATTAAATAAAGGTGAAGAGAAAGGTAGAATTAGAGCGAGAACTTCCCTAAAATTTGCTCCATAAAGAAGGAAGGCCCACGAAAAGAGCGCGCCTTCGTATAAGCATCATGAACAAACTTCAATCCACGAAATCACACTACCGACAAGCATAATTCTAAAAATAAATGAAAATGAAAACAAACCTAACTCACTTCGTAGGAATCACGGTTGCATTTAGCTTAATGCAACAAGTTTTAAACCACTTGGTGTCCCAAGTGGACGAGTGAAGTCTCGTGAGGGTTTCTGAGGAACACACCCACAAAGTTCATTTAAACTACTAATACAAGGTTATTGTGTTTTAAAATGAAAGAATTAAAGCAGAGGAGGTTACGTCGTAACTCTTTTGAGGGAGTTCGCCGTAATTGGCAAAACCCGTCATAAGTCGCAAGCGAGTAGTTCTGGCGTAACCATCGAGATGGTATTACTGTTGTAATTGGTAATCGTCAAGAATTTTCTTTGCTAAAAGGTTGGTTACGGCGTAATCACCAAGATGAGTTCTGCCAGTAACTCATTCATATCAACAAGCTGCAGCGACAATTCTTGTTTCTCGCAAAATAGTTAGAAAACAAAAACCCTACGAAATGGAAATAAAACAAAAGAAAGGGATAATTCGGGTTGTCTCCGGAAAGAGCACTTTTCTTTATTTGAGTCTTTAAGTTAGACTCGAGTCGCTGGGCTACCGGTGCTTGTTGGTCATTTCGTGGATATGGCAATCTCCACTGGATCCAACTTACCAAATTCTCATCCGTTTGTAGTCATTTCCCAATTCTAAATAGCTCGAGTAGAAACTCTTGATTTTACGGTAAGGGTGTTCAATGCCTTTTCTTTGTCCTCCCATCGATATCGAGCAGTGGTTGAGCTTGGCTTAACTGCCTCTTGGTCCAATTTTTAAAGTTCTTTATCGTTCTCGGCATTTTGAAAATAGTCTTATCATTGTTAATATTCAACCAAACTAACCCTTCTTTTTCATTTTTATCTAAACCCGACATTTCCTGAAAAGGTCTCCCTAAAATTACTCCCGTAAGTCCATCCTCCACAAATTCACTTACGTCGTCTAGAACCATAAAGTCCACCAAAAATGAATGAGTTCCAACGAAGACATGTATGTTAGTTGCAAACCCAAGAAAGTTATTCCCCTTATATTCTAACTATTTCTTCATAACTTGGTTGTAGCATTCTTTTGACATGATATTGACTAGGGAAGTAGTGTCAATAAATGGGTGGAAGTCGATGAACCCGATTTTGCATGAGATCTTAAGATAATAGGGGTTTCTATAATGTATGCGGGTTCCTACCTCATGAAATTTAGGTTGATTGGGTTGCGAAAAAGTCTTAACAGAGTTATCTTGCCAATGGACCATCTCGACGTCACTAGAGAGGTCTTCAGCACTCAATCCTAAGTTATCCTCTTCCTCAAAATTGACGAAAACATCAAAATCTCTCCCCGAGTCAACCTCTCCAGGATCCGGGGTCGCTAAGAAATTCTTCTAAAGCTTCACCAAAAGCGCCTCTGTGGTCAATTGCACATACCTTTTCGGGGTAGACAAATGTTCATTAGGTCTAAAAGTAGCAATTTCTCCATTAGCTTCAAGAGTCAACTTTCCAGCAAAGACATCCACCTTAGTATGGGCAGTGGCAAGCATAGGCCTTCCTAAAATGACTGGTATTCTGTTGTCTTCCGGAATGTCAAGAATCACAAAATCTACTGGGAAAAGGAATTTCTTAATCTTCACCAACACATTTTCAACGATGCCCAACGGCGATTGCATAGATCGATCAGCCATTTCAATTTTCATCTTGGCCGGCTTTAAGTTACCAATCCCCATATGCAAAAACATCGAACGAGGCATTATGCTAATACTTTCTCCAAGATCAGCTAGGGCATTACACATGTTTAGACTCCCGATAAAGCAAGGGAGAGTGAAACATCCTGGATCTTTTTCCTTTTGCGGTAGCTCGTTTCTCAAAACCGCTGAACATCTTTCGTTGAGGTGAATTGTCTCATCAATACTTAATTCCTGCGCAATATCATTATGATTAGTATTAACTGAATTATTGATAGGTAGGTTTTTGGAAAAGTTTGGTCCAGTATTTGTCTTTCCATCTTGATTCGTCGCTTAACTTTTTTCGAAAAGGTCAAAGGTTCTTCAAGGATAGTTTCTACAGTGTGGACAACTTCCTCCTCCCGAGCTGCTAGATAATCAGAGATAGCTTCTGAACATGAACTAACACTCTTCTCCAATCTCTTAATCCTATCATCGCGAATTTTAAGAGAAGAGACTGTATTATCCACGGATGTCCTCATCAATTTTTCAATCCTATCATCTCATTCTCTTGATTCCCTGATGTGGTCAAGAATGTTTCTCTCGAGATCGCTCCCGGTTTTGGTCCCAAACACGCTCTTAACCCTCTCAACCCTGCATGCTTCAGCTTCTCTTTCTAACCTTCGTTTTTCGAAAATTTCCCCATAATTGTATTCTTGCTTTGTTATCGTCTTCATTACCTTATGATTGAAATTGTCTCGGTCCGTACCATGTATCCATGTGCCACTTGTAGCAATGTTCGAAATCCATTGAATACATTCAGGGCACGGTCGAGTCATGCTAGGAATAGGTCTCGGTGAATTCGAAGCTCTCATGTTCGCGCATTAATCCCATGATAGAAGACGTAGACGATCTGATGTTTGTTTAAATCATGGGTAGGGCATCGATAGAGTAGCTCATTAAATCTTCCCCACGCTTGGTAAAGCATTTCTTCTCCAATCTGAATGAATTGATAGATTTTCCCAAGAAGCTTGGCCATTTTTTAAGGAGGGCAAAATTGCAGGACGAATTCTTTTCTAAGTTTATCCCATGCTCCTTTACAATCGTTAGGGAGTTTGTTATACCATCTTTTCGTTGTCCCAGAAAGTGTCATAGGAAAAATCCTTGCAGTTACTGAATAGCTCGGAGTACCTCTGACGTTGAAAAAAGAGGATAAGTGGAGAACTTCTTCTACGTGATCCTGAACGTTCTCATCTTCGTCTCCAGAAAACTTAAGCTCATGTAACTCTCGAATAATATGATCCGGAATAGAGTATTTTCGATGTGAGAATCCTGTGTGAAGCTTCGTTGGCAGTTCTCATTTGGTCGGTCCAAATATTGCTCCATAGTTAGGTCATCGAGATTATTTTCATTGATGACCTCCGGTTCTGCGTCAGACTGGTCTGATTCATTAAATGAGAAGATGTTGTGAATAGGAACCGGAGAGTAAACTTTCCTTCTTCGAAATTGCTTCTCCGGGTCGTCGAATGGAGTGGCCAGAAAAGGCCTCGAGCTGCTAGTCTTATATCCTGTCATAATAAGAAAGAAAATTAAAAACAGACTTAATAAGAAATCCTAAAATAGCTCCACGGCAGCGGCGCCAAAAACTTAATGCAGGTTTTAATGACCAGGTCTTAATATTTATAATGTCTCATTATACCTATGGTTTACCCTAGTGCACTAACGGGCAGTGTACCCGGTCGTGTGTAGTGTAGTAAACGGTAAAGCCGAGGTCATCCCAAGAGCTATGTGTGTTGGATTATTACTAAGTCTAGGTGTCACAGATTAATAATGGTTTCAATAGGGATTTAATTAATTAAACTACTAAAGCAGAATAAAGCAACTAAAAGCAAATAAAGGATAAAGGGAAATCAATAGAGGAGAGTGGTGCTAACCTAGTTAATCCTCCTAGCTAGTTATGTCTACATCTACTTACTTCCAATTACTTGGTGGGGTCAAAGTCGAGAGGACGACATTTGGTCAATTGGCCCTAACCTATCAAACAAAGATGCCACCACATGAGAAGTCGGTGTCCCTCATAAGTCTGTTGTTCCCGGTCCCTAAGCCAAGTCATTAAGTGACTACATGCTAGATTTATAATAGTGAATGCCGGCCGTTAGGAACTTAGACACGCACCCCTAATTCTTAAGTTCATCCAAGCGATAGGTGATCAGTTGGTCAAATCGCACAAGTAGAAAGGGTCGTCAGTTGGTCATATCTTACCCTTCCCGTCTCAGTCCGCTCACCTAGGTTCAGTTGGTCATATCTCCTAGGCAATTGGCCTCTATCGCCATTCAAAACTACCAAACCAAGGGTGGCTACCAATAAACTATGCATGCATACACTTAGAAATAATTGTACGGAAGTAAAGTAAACGCAAACAAAACAATTAAGGAATCATAACTAGGCCAGCACCAAAAGGTGCTTAGCCGCTCATTATAATCATGCAAACCAATTCATTATTCAAAGGTACGAAATACATGAATTGAAAGTAAAAGAAATATAAAACGCTAATGCTTATCGTAGGGAGTGATTTCTCCTTGGAGACGACTCCATATGCTCCTCTAGACGACATGAGCTTTTTCCCACGTTCTCGAGTATTGTGTGTGGAATAGAATGAATAGAAATCTTTGGAATTAGTGGGGTATTAATAGGCGGATCGGGTTACTGGCGTAACCCATATAGGAGTTATGCCGTAACCTTCTATTTCTTGAATAATGCACTAGATCTGCTTGGTTACGGCGTAACCTTATGAGTGGTTACGCCGTAGTCTTCAATAAACTCGGTTACGTCGTAAGAGATGCGATGGTTATGGCGTAATAACATGACGTGGAACCTCATTTGACCTAATGTAGTTATGTCGTAACCTTTGAGAAGAGTTACGCCATAACCTTATGATAAGTTGGTTTTCCGAGTCACGCAATAGTTACGGAGTAATGTGAGAGACGAGTTCTGTTGTAACTTTTTCAAAATAGCATCTTGTGATAAATCTTTAGATAATTCTCCGATTCGGTCTCTTTAGCTCCAATGCTCGTAATTTACACGAAAGTGGAAAACAATGGAAAACAAGCGTAAATCCATATAAATGATATAAATTACAAGCATTATCGGAAATTGACACTAAATATTCGGGACTATTTGATGTTATCAATGCGAAAACAACCATTCAAATGCGAATGTTGTTAAGAGGGCATAACTAGGTTAGCTAAGTTTCGCAGGAATATGGAAAACCGGCGGAATAAAGGTCGGTGTAACCTTGATGTAATGAATAGGTTATCGGAAAAAGCAGAGCATTGTTTTCGAGTTTTTGGGTGATTTGGTTCGTGAGCATATAGGTGTCGGATTCTATCCTGGAGGAAGGTTGATTCAGAAGCAAGAGATAAAATGTGGGACGAAATTACTGTACACATATACTTTCTTTTAACTAGTAGTGGCTTGGGTGTCGTAGGTACAAGGTGTTAATAAGTTTATCTCTGCATTTACATTATGTGCAACTAATTAACAACATTGTGTTAATCTTTGCAGTGATATTTTGATGTTGACTTGACAGTCAGAAAGCTGATAATGAATCATCTTGGTCAACTTCTAAGGAATTTCAGAATGAAATTGACACAAAACTACATATTGCCCAACCAAAATACCCTTTCAAAACTAAATGAAGTCCCGACGAAGTATAGTGCAATTATAAAAGCCGAAGATTGGGTTAATTTTGTAAACTACACAGCCAGCGAGGAATACAAGGTGTTAATTAGTCATTTTTATTCAAGTTCAAATATCTTTCACCTTTTCATATGTTTCCATATATATTAGTTGTATACTATCAGCATTACTACATCTAAACGTCGTATGATTTTGTGTTGCAAGGTGAAATCAGCAAAAGCTAAAGTGGCGCGTTCCAAGTCTGTTTATCATCATACAATGGGACGAGGTGGATATGCCCGTGTGATAGAAAAAATGGTAACAGTAAACATTTGCACATTTGCATTTAATAGCATCATACTTTCGTTTATATTCGTCTATCTTACATGTGTATGTTTTTGATGTTTATAAGATCGAGAGTAAAGAAATTGAACCAGATGAAGGACCACCGCGTGGTACATTGTGGTTGAAAGGAAGGGTGAATAAAGACGAAGAATATCACGATGATGATATCATATCAGTGGGAGAAAATTTTGTAAGTTTGACTGCAAATTTAATTATTATGTTTAGTTATAAGTTAATACTGCTAGTGTATTAGTTAAAACTATTAGTTATAAGTTAATACTGGTAGTGTATTAGTTAATAATGTTAGTTATAAGTTAATACTAGTAGAATTAAATAACCTATTTCCCATATTGTGTGTGCAAAAAGAAACGGACGACAAGATCAAACAAGGATCCTTGAAGCTTGATCATGGCACTGATTCCATAACAGTTGTATTAGGTAAGGAAAAGGGAGGATATGCGAGAGGAGTGGGAGGTGGAGTAACCTACAAGAGGTATTTTGATCTGCCTCGAATTAGACAAGCATCTGATGAAAGAGTGGTGTTACTTCAAAGGGAACTTGATAATGAGAGGCGCCAACGTCAAGAAAAAGAGGCCGTAATACAGGATTTGATAGCTGCACAAAGGGGGCAGTTGCAGTCAACTTCAACTCCATTGACACAAACGGAAGTAAGACATTTTTTATGTTGTTTTTGTTTTTTGGGTAACAAATGTGAAATTAAATTACCAAATAAGAGATTACAACTTCAAAACACTAGGAAGCTTCCCACCAATTGACAACAATAGATTATTGCTAAACATGTTTCTTCGATAAACCATGATCCAAAGACTCCTCCATATAACAATAGAATCCATTCAAATTTAAGTTGAACTTGTTTCTTGACATAAGAAAGTAACATTCCATCTTTTTTTACCCTTTTAAATCTGCTTTGCAGTCTTCTTAAACAATTTATATTTCGGTGTCTCCGTGAACATTAATCTTATAAATAGCGGTCTTGATGAGGATGGAACACGTGTTCTTTGGATTTGAGAAAGTTGCGAGCATTGAGAAGTCTAATGGACTTGCAACTTTGGAAAAGGAAATGAAAATAAGTGTAAGTAATAAATCATCCCCCTGGGATTTTTGAATTCTACATACATGTATTATTTACCGTGTTTTATATATATAGAAAACTATAAAATCTGTCGCATCTAAGAAACCGACTAGATTAAAATGAAAGGATTCTTCACGTCAACTTTCCGAATCACAAGATTATGAGTCTCCATTAATAGTACTACCACAAGTATGTATTTAAACATTTTCATATGTTCTTTAGTTTAATTAATTTCTGATACATATATACATGCAACAAATTATCTTTTTAGGCAATTAAGTGCGATGTGGCACTTAAAGAAATCAAGTTTTATTGCGGAGGTGCAGTGTACAAAGCGATGGAAAACAAATGCTTCATAACAAACCACTCCTAAAGGATTGCTACTGAGTGTCTATTGATAAATCTTTAGTGGATGCGGCATACATACCGGATGTCGAAGTAACGGTGTCAAAAGCATTAAGGATCGATGAGGTGGTTTTATGCATGGCCAAAGGATCAAGTGGTTTCGATGAAAAGGTACATACATGCATGTGTTTTATAAACCTACATATATCATTCTTCATATTTAATTCGATGTATGATACACCCGCTTTTGTTTCCTCGGGTAACACCACCAAGTACCATAAAAGCGATTGGTGAGAACAAAGCGCACCTAAATTACCAGCAGCGCTCGTCTCTAGTGATGCCATGCAAAGGAAGCTAAGAAGATCAAGAGTCAAGTCGTTAAATTATTGAGAATTTTATTATATGCGACATTACAATTTTATATACATTCCAATTTTATTGTATTTGAATATTATATATATATATATATATATATATATATATATATATATATATATATATATATATGTGTGTGTGTGTGTGTGTGTGTGTGTGTGTGTGTGTGTGTGTGTGTGTATTTGAATTTGTTTTGATATATATTGATTTCTTATATGTGACTAAAAGATGCGTATAGTCACAATTATTAACACTTTTTGGTCACAGTTTGCTTAATTCGTTGTGTGACTAAATGTTACAAAAGGCCACACAAACAAAAAAATTCATGTGGCCATTGGATGAACAATAGTCACACAAAACACATATTTCTTCACTTAAAACACCATATGGTCACACTTATTAACACTTTTGGCCACTTTATGATTAATTGTATGTGACCAAATACCCAAAAGAAACATGCTTTGTGTGACTAAATGTTAGAAAAGGCCACACAAACATAAAATTCATGCGGCCATTGGATGATCAATAGTCACACAAAACACACATTTCTTCACTTGAAACACCATATGGTCACACTTATTAACACTTTTGACCACTTTATGATTAATTGTATGTGACTAAATACCCAAAAGAAACATGTTTTGTTTGACTAAATGTTAGAAAATACCACACAAACATAACATTCATGTGGCCATTGTATGATCAATAGTCACACAAAACACACATTTCTTTACTTTAAACACCATATGGTCACACTTATTAATACTTTTGGCCACTTTATGCTTAATTGTATGTAACTAAATACCCAAAAAAAACATGCTTTGTGTGACTAAATTTTAGAAAAGGCCACACAAACATAAAATTCAAGTGGCCATTGGATGATCAATAGTCACACAAAACACACATTTCTTCACTTTCAACACCATATGGTCACACTTATTAACATTTTTTTACCACTTTATGCTTAATTGTATGGGACTAAATACACAAAACAGACATGCTTTGTGTGACTAAATGTTACAAAATGCCACACAAACATAAAATTCAAGTGGCCATTGGATGATCAATAGTCACAAAAAAGACACATTTCTTCACTTTAAACACCATATGGTCACACTTATTAACACTTTTGTCCACTTTATGCGTAATTGTATGTGACTAAATACCCAAAAGAAACATGCTTTATGTGACTAAATGTTAGAAAGGGCCATACAAACATAAAATTCAAGTGGCCATTAGATGATCAATAGTCACACAAAACACACATTTCTTCACTTTAATCACTATATGGTCACACTTATTAACACTTTTGGCCACTTTATGAATAATTGTATGTTACCAAATACCCAAAAGAAACATGCTTTGTGTGACTAAATGTTAGAAAATGCCACACAAACATAAAATTCATGTGGCCATTGTATGATCAATAGTCACACAAAATACACATTTATTCACTTTAACACCATATGGTCACACTTATTAACACTTTTGGCCACTTTATGATTAATTTTATGTGACTAAATACCCAAAACAAACATGCTTTGTGTGACTAAATGTTAGAAAAGGCCACACAAACATAAAATTCAAGTGGCCATTGGTTGAACAATAGTCACACAAAATACACATTTCTTCACTTTAAACACCATATCGCCACACTTATTAACACTTTTGGCCACTTTATGCTTAATTGTATGTGACTAAATATACAAAAAAATGCTTTGTGTGACTATACAGTGTTTATGGTCACTAATACTGATTAATCCAACAAAATTTGTACCTAATTAATCACACATGTTAAGGTTTTGGTTACTGTTTTATAATAGAGACTAAAAAAAAGTCAAACATGTGACCGTAGGGTACCTATGGTCGCGCGACCTTTAGTCACACACGCTCGAAACATCATGTGTGACTATATATATATCGTCGCACTTATTGGGTGTAGCCAAATTCACTTTTTGTTCTAGTGGACCCGTGCATTGCACGGGTCATAATGACCCGTTTCGCACGGTGTAAAGATGAACCAATCACGTTTGGCCTGGGTTAATGATTGTTGTATGTTTGAGTCTCACTCCGAAGAACAGATAACATAATTATATGATATGCGAATAGTTTAATATCTTATTAGAGATAACAAGATCCGTCAATGACCAAAAAGAGAGAGTTTCAAACATGACAAAAATTAGTGTTGAAAATTACGCTATAAACACTTAGATACAGTCCGTGTGCATTGCACGGGTCAGAATGACTCGTAGTAAGAAAATATTTTGTCTAATATTCCTTATATGGTTACTAATATCAGCATTTCATGCCTCATCATTCCAACACTTTGATGATCAAATCTAATTTTTAATGGACTTTTTTAATTCTTTTTTCAAAAAGCATATATATATATATATATATATATATATATATATATATATATATATATATATATTAGAAAAATAAAAGAAAAAAGGAAAAAGGTTACTAAAGCCAAACACCCCAAAATACGAAGTCAGAAGGTGATCAAAACTAATTCTTAACAGACTCTTTTTAATGGCACTATCAACTTAATTATCAACATATTATTTGGAGATAGAGACTTTACATATAGAGAAACTTGTGACAAAAATTTGCATTCACTCACGTTTGTTTTCATCTTTATATTTTAATTTAAAGTGATAATATATAGGAGGCCGTCTGCTTTTTAAGAGGCCACTCAACAACAACAACAACAATATATCCGATCTCGCAGGATCGTGGTATGGGAGAAGTGGAATATAAACGAATCATATCTCCACTCATGAGTAAACTCGAGAATAGGAAAGTGCTTTTAGGAAAACCCTTGACAAATGATTGTGTGAATGTGAAAGTGCTCAAATATATGTGAATGTGTGATTATGTAAAATCACATGTAAAAGAAGATTAACTTATAGAGCGCCCAACTATTTCTTTATTTTCATTTACAACATTTTTGATTAAATTAAATCTTTCAATTATCAAACGACAAAAATGATCTACCAATAACATATAAAGATTATACGAATAAATAACCATTCGGGAAATTTCTTTTTTATCCTTTGAAATTACTTTAAATATATAAAGTCGCACTTAAAACAGGTGTTTAATTGGTATTTATACCAAACTTGGCATTTATATTGCATTGATAAGTTCGAGGTTGGTTGCTTATCCAAGCTTTAAAAATTATGTATAAACGAAAATCAAAAGTAGTTAAGCATAGGGGCTGTTTGATAGAACAAAATGATTTAGCGTTGAATGGTTTAGATATCTGAATTATTCAAAAGCTCTGTAGGATTTAGTTCTGACTGTTTGATAGCCGATCTGAATTGACATTCTGGATGAATAAAATTACAATTTTAACCATTATTATGGTAGTCATTTTAATAGTTACGATTAACTTTTTTTCTTCTTTTGCACTATTACAATACAAAACCAATTTAAAAAAAAAAAAAAAAAAAAAAAAAAAAAGGCTAATATAATCTGTTAAAAAGAAAGCAAAACATGTACGCATCTAAATCATTATTGAATATTATATATACCATCGGAAAACAAAAACACCACAATAAAAAAATGTATAAATAAAGAATGGAACACGGAATTAAAAGGGATTTACAAAAAGAAACACGTGAAAAAACAAGTGTAAAGCTACAATTTCAAGCGCTGATTGGTTTAGGGGCATATTTGGTAGGAATCGGTCAGAGGCATTTAAAACATTCAGAGGTGCTTTTTTCCCAAGTCAAACATGTTGCATGCTGCCCGATTTAGCACTCAGTGCTGACCCATCTTATTAAGAGGCAATCAAACACCCCCTATAAGTTTATTACCTAACTTATACCAAACAAATTGACGAATCTAACAACTTCCCTCTCTAGAAAATGACGACTCCCTCTTTCCTTGCAAATCTGATCGTGTAATCCCGCTACAATCTGATTACTAAACCTTATATCGACCTTGTTAGTGCTGATTAACTGTTGGTTATGTTCCGTTAACGAGTCTCTATTTGGTTGTCGTTCTTTTTGTGGATTAGGGTGTTTTCAGTTTTTTTTTCTAGGGTTCGTCATTTGATCATTGATTGTTGTGTCTGGTCATTGTTATACTGATGACGTACCCTCCGATCAGGTCGAAGGACCCCCCTTCGGCCTCAGTCGAAATTACATTACGAAGACCCAAGTCTTTCTTTATAAGTCATTGGTGGCGTAAAACCATTCATCATTGACATGGTTACCGGTTGGGAATTCGCCGACCGAAGGCCTATGCCCCGGTGTCTTCTCTTGAAGATGCCAAGACAAACAAGAACCTTGACTTGGTCTTCCCCACGTTCCCACTATGTCCTTAGCTTCCCGCCAAGTCCGAGATAGTGGGGATGAAGCCCTAGCGGTTACCATAAATCGGGGACGCCCCATGATCTCCTAAGCGTGTGCTAACACTCTCCAAGCTATTTTCATCACCTATAAATAGATTGGACGAGTCATTTCAATGGTATGTTCACTCAACACATTATTTCACATACATCATATTATCCATAACTCATATCACATACTTATTCACACGCAGGAGGTGGTTCGCAGGCCCAACCCTGCGCAATCACTTAACGAAGTGTCTACTATTTCTTATTGCGATTGACTACAAGTTTGGCGCAAGCATATCACCCTCATACCCTTCGATCACCATCGAAGGCACGGTCGTCTTAATTATTGTACAATCGGTGGTGCCATCCGTGGGACCCGCTACTATTGGTCTCGTCATTCCAAACTTACACCCGGTCAATCGCTCTCACTAGTTTTACGGCATGACCCAAGGAAGAAGATACACCCCTCGGGTTTCTCGACCTTGACACCAATCGATCGATGATCCCGCAACCTTCCCAATATAACCGCATCCACTTTTACCACACGATCTCACCCTGAAATAACTCCCAACAATCATGCTTCAACCTCAGCTAACCCTGAACCGGTGATCAGTCCGGCGTTTGTCGAAGCTAACATTGAAGCATTAGAATCTTTACTAAGAGCTCGAAGGAGGCAAGACCGGAATGTGGAAATGCGTAGGGAGTTAGAATACTCAAGCGATGAGTATGACGAAGAGTTAGAAATGGAGGCTAGGCCCTTGGCTTCGGGGGCTACTCGCTCGGTGTTAAGGGTAGGGTCTCCAAACAGTCGAAGGCCTAGCGGAAGGTCGGTTGGTTTCGAAGACGCTCCGGAGCGGGCTCCGACAAGAAGGGAAGGAACGATGGAAGGCTCCAATGGAAGGAGTCACCGAAGGGAGGCTACAGAGGTTAATTTGCCACCACTCTTGGCGGCTCATCCGGGAAGAACGGAGCGGGGTTCCACCGCAGCCTTCTCACGCATCCGCGCGGAGGCGATCCATCTCAATTAAGCAGGGAGGAAGTCTTCCTCCTCATGGTATGAACCCACCTTTTCGGGCTCAATCTTACCCTCGCGGGTTTATCCCCACCTAACGGGCAGGGTAACAACCCCAACTTTACTCAACCATACGGAAGCATGCCCTATGGACAACCTATGGTATACCCTTCGTATCCTGTGGAAGTCACCCACCTTATATACCTACCGCTTATCCCCAATATGTTAATCAAAACACATTGTTGGAATACCTCCTAATCATAACCCATACAAATCGCCCCTACATACATGCCACCTTATAAGCGCCTCTATTCGAACCCATGGGCTCCACAACACCCTTTGTAAGATGGATGAAGACTACCCTTTGCACGATGGGTTGAAAATGCCGCACATATTGGTACTTATGATGGAAAAGGGATCCGGATAACTTTTACACTTGTTCGAAGGGGCTATTAGAATGCGAAGTGGGTAATGCCTGCTTTGTCACATGTTTACATACACCCTCTGAGACTACTCGTCAGATATGGTGGAACGGGCAAAAACCGTAGCATTGTGAATTTGGATGATCTCAAAGCCAAGTTCAGTCACATTTCACCAGCAGAAAAAGTTCACAAGAACGCACCTAACGATGCACAACATCAAGCGAAGGAGAGCGAAGCACAAGGGCCTTCATTACTAGATACACCGATGACACCTTGCGGATAATGGGTTTACACGAAGACCGGCGCATCTCGGGTTTCGTACATGGCCTACTGAACGAAGCTTGGTTGAATTCCTTTCCACCGATATTCACGCAACCTATAAGGGATTAGTGGAAAAGGCTTACACATGGATCGAAGCAAAAAAGTGTCCACCAACGGGCTCCGGCCGGCAGGAAAATCACAACAAGGCTCAAGCATCCTTCGTGGGAAGGGTCAAGGAACAAACATAAGAGCGAGACAGTTACCCCATACCACAAAAACATCAACCACGGCCTCTGGCTAATCTATCCAAATCCCAAGAGAAATACTCGCTACGAAAAGGCTGCGAAGACCTTTGATCCTCCTCCTCGCTTGGCAAACAAAGGAGGCCAGGGACACTTCAAGTTTTGCTATTTCCATGATGATTACGGTCGCGACACCAATCACCGCCGAGAGCTCAAAAAGCAGATAGAAGAGGCAGTAAAGTCTGGCCAATTGGGACATTTGGTGAAGGGTATAAAGAGAGGCAAAGAAAAAGCCTCCGACACACAGTTGGGAAAAGTAATTCAGACGATAGAATGATCACTAAGGATAGTGATCTGTAAAGGTTTTGGATGGATAATTACACTACTGAAAAAGTTTATAAATAACAGCGACTTAAATGCAAATTAAGAAAATTAAAAAGATAAAATATATTAAATAAACGCTATCACTATTTTTACAATGATGTTTTTCTTGATTTATAAAATAAAATAACTTAAATAAACTATTTTAACTAAAACGTAAACTTAAATTACCTAAAAACGTGATTTAAAATGAAAACGAGCGTTATTTATGAAAATTACGCGAGTGCGCAAGCAAAATTTATGAAATAAAAGTCCTACAAGTGTAAAAACAATTTTCTTACCTACTATATGACAAAGAAAATTTTAGAAAAAAGATTTATATTTTTTTGACTTTTATATTTTTTATTATGAATTAAATAAGATTTTACACTAATTAAATGTTTAAAACTACTAAAACTATTTAAAAAAATCTGAAAATTTTTTATAAATTACTTTATACTATTACCAAGCTAAGAAAAGTAAAAATGATGTAACAGCTTCTACAAATAAGCTACTAAAAATTCGAATAAGCTAATAAGCTATATCTTGACAAACTACCTTATATATTAAACATTGCAAATAAAAAACGAGAAAGACCCAAGGGCGCAATGGCATACAGGTACACCACTATCATCCTCTTGAGGGAGAGGTCTCAGGTTCGACCCCTGCCTCTCCCTTTTTTGCAAAACATTTTATTTTTGGATTTTTATTTTACAAACTTATTGAATACACTTAAATAAACAAATTTTACAACTGAAACTTTTTATAAAAATGACTAATAAGCTCTGTTTCAGCTTATGTTTCTCAACAGTGGGCTATAAAGTGAAATAAGCACAAGGATTAAGCCTAATTGGCTTGTGAGCTAGAAAATAAGCAACATTGAAATTGAAATAAGCTAAGAACTTTTAATAAGCTAATTTAATAACTGAAAAAGCAAAATTTATTAGAAATAAGCACACTGAAAAGCTAAATTAAGCAAATAAGCATTTAAGCTAAACTAACTAACCAAAGCAGGCACGTGGGGTTTTCAAAACCAATTTAAGCTTATCAAATAAGCTCACAAGCTTAAAACAAGAAGCGAGGGCACAAGATTAAGCGGTTGGCTATCCAAAAGACAAAACTCACAAGCTATGATCCACTATTAAGCTTTGTGTGAGCTTTTGAAAATGACTAGATCATCTTGCATATGCGGTTTACACTAAAATGGGACAAAACAAAAGCTATAAGCAGCCCTAGTAAACAAGCTACAAGTTGGAAAAATAAGCTTGGGATCTCAAGATTGCTAGGTTGGCTTTCTAAAGAACCAAAAATCAAAGGCTTAAGCTAAATAACAAGCTCTGTGTGAGCTTGAGAAAATGATAGGCTCACTGGTGCACAGAACAAGTTTTCAGATAAGGTATCTAAAACATGCTTATAAATAAGCACTTAATAAGCTGAGCAGATATGAACTAATATTTTTATATTTTACTTAAGCAACTAAATATTACTATCCCAAAAGGAATTAAGCTAAATCTTACTATTGAATCCCACACAAAATTATTCATTTTATTCAAAAACGGCTTCAAGGATAATTTTGACTTTTTAAGATATGAAGCAGTTTGACTTTTATGAACTTAGGATTGATTTTACTAACTACTTATGTTATATTAAGCTAAAATAAGATAAACTTAAGCTAAAATACTAAATTATAAGCTAATATGATGAATTTCATATCCTCATTCCTAACAGTGAACTGTTTAAGGAATTTTTAAAAGAGATTTTGACTTTTAACTAAATAATGGTGGTTTTATGACTTAACTAAGGTATTGAGAACTAATTTGACACAGAACAACAATAAATAACAACTTAAATAACTTCTAACCTAGATTAACAAGCATATCCAAACAGTGCATTAGAAAGGAAATTTTAACTTACAAATGATCAAGCTCATGTGCAGCTTATCACAGAACCCATTCTACCACTATTTCCAACCAAATTCAACCCAAAACAATCTCTGCATCAACCCATTTCACTTCCAAATCCAATTGCACGCAGTTTGACTTTTATTGACCAAAAGCCAAAATTGCTTAAAATTGACTTGTGAACTTATAGAAAGCTATAAGAAGCTTAAACAAGCTTATTTGAACATGGAAAGAGATTATTTGAAGCTTGTATGTAGAAAATAGAAACTGAAATTTTCAACAGTAGCTTGAAAATTTGAAACTTAAATAAACTTTGAAATTGAAGTTTAAACTAGATTACACAGATGAAAATACTTGAGTTCAACACTTAGGAACAAATTATTACAGCTTTTGAATTAAACTAAGACATAAAATAGAAAAACGACATAATAGAAATTTTAAACTAAAAGTCTACTCCCTTCTTTCCTCTTCTTGCTTTCTTTTTATATTCCAATCTTCTTCCCTATCCACTCTGAATGTTTCCCACTTGTTTCTCAGCCATTCGATGGTTAGAAGCAATCTTGGCCGTTTAAATGGATTTTAGCGCCAAAAAGAGTTATCCACTGGAGGGGTTGAGTGAAGTGGAGGAGGGGTAATAAATGTTTCTTGGAGGCTTGTTGAGGTGGAGGGGACAAGAAAATGTGAAGGAGAGGAGGGGGGATGGGGTTGAGTGATTCAGGGGAAGCAGTTGGGAGGGATGACTTTTGGCGCGCTAGCCTTGTTTGACCAGCCATTTGACCAAGGTTAATAATAGAAGGGGGTCCAAAATGTAATTTGACAGGGGTCCAAATCAAATATGGCAGGGTCACAATTGGTTTAAGGGCTTTGATTATCAAGGACCATTAGTGTAAAATCTGAAAATTGAGGGACTTGAGCTGCCAATTCATCAAAGATGTTTCAAGGGACCAAAAGTGACAATCTCAAAAAGTACAAGGACCAAACTTGCCATTTTCAATTTTCCAGGGGCCATTTTTGACATTTTTCAAACTTGAGGGACCAAAGTTGTAGTTTTGCAAATTTTAAACTTTGAAGGGTTGGTTTTAACAACTTTTGAATCCCATGGACCTTAAATGACATTTTTCTTTATTTTGATTTACCAGGGTTTTTTGACAATTTTGAAACTTGGGGACTAAAGCGCCAATTTTGCAAACTTGATCGTTTTCATCGATTTTGATCTTTTGAATTTAAAACACATAAAACACTGATTTGTGATATTTTCATCATTTTGATGCATTTTTGAGTGTTTTCAGATGTTTTTGCAGTCTAGATTGTACAAAATTGATGAGTATTTAGACACTCATCAATACCACACCTGTCGAAGCTCCCATCCTCATGGTTTATAAAGAAGACTCTAGTTCAAAGAGAAAGGAAGCAGAGGAAGCCTTGTGCGGAGTAGGAGATGTCACTTTCCCTTCAATCACAGGAAAAATTCTTTCAAATGACCCCGTGGTCATCAAAGTCTTGATCTCCAACAGAGAAGTAAACAGAGCCTACCTTGATTGCGGTAGCTCTGCGAGTTATCTCTGACGGTGTTTCCTAAAGCTCAAACCCTCAATAAGGTCAAGAGAGTAGATTCGAAGGTACCTTTAGTAGGATTCTCGTGGGAACACTCATGGCCCTCGGGAGAAGTCCTCAGAGGTTACGATTGGAGAAGGGAGGCTAAAAGAGCGAAACTACGGTTTTCACGATCGAAGGTCGGAATCTCCTACAACCTATTGATAGGGAGAACAAGAATGCGAAGATGGGCATTGTTGTCTCAACCATACATGCCATAATCAAATTCCAAACACCTTCGGCATTGGAGCGGTTTCTCCAAAGAATAAGATGAAGGGCCTATGACGGAAAACAAGAGGGTTAAACAGTTTCGGAGGAACTTTGAAAGATGTTCTCGGTTGCACTAACGTTGAAGAGCGCATCGTGGTAAATGATCTCACCACGATCGACAAGAGTATTGGAAAGCAACTTCCAACCTCCTTTAAAGCGAGTTGGAAAAGATACTTCGCGATAACGCAGACGTCTTCGCATGGACCTATTCGACATGACGGGGTCCCCGAACTCTCACCATAGATGGACGACCCTTCGCACCGAACACAAGCTCAACGAGTTCAAACATATTGAACCCATTAAACAAAAGCGTAGAAGTCTAGCTCACGAAAGAAATGCGTGCATGCAAAGAAGTGGACGAACTCGTGGCGGCAGCATACTCGAGAGGTGAAGTATCAAACTTGGGTGGCCAATCCGGTGATGGTCAAAAGCATGACGGAGGATGGAGAATGTGCGAGATTTTCTCGACATTAACAAAGCTGTCCAGAAGGATATTACCTCTTCCGAAATTGATTGGAAGGTGGAATCCTGTCGTGGTTCCGACTAAAGTGTTTCCTAGACGCTTATAAAGGGTACCATCGATACAAATGGCGAAGAAGGCGAGGAGAAGGCGCCTTTTTACGGGGAAAGGCGTTTATTGCTACAAAAGATGCCTTTTGGTTTGAAAATGCGGTGCCACCTACCGATTGGTGGACAAAGCCTTCAACAAGCAAATAGGCGGGAATCTAGAAGCCTCGTGAGCGATATGGTCATCAAAATTAGGTCGAGGAAGATATGCTCTCCGATATCAAGGAAACCTTCGATCGACTTCGCGCCATCAACATGAGTAAAATCCCAAGAAGTGTTCCTTTGGTGTGGAAGAAGGACAATTCTTGGGACATTTGATCACCAAGCGGTATTAAAGCCAATCCTTGAAAGTCAAGGCCATCACAGTTGCGACCTCTAAGTCCCTCAAGGAGGTGCAAAGTCTCAACGGAAAGCTAGCGACCCTCGGCGGGTTCTTGTCGAAGGGTGCGAGACAGATCTTGCCGTTTTTCAAAACACTCAAAGGGTGCACGGACAAGAAGACGTTCCAATGGAGCATTGATGCAGGAGCAGCCTTTCAAAAGCTCAAGGAATTCATGGTTATTCTACCAACACTTACAGCCCCAATCAAAGGCGAAGTGTTGTTCATGTATATTGCGCCTCTTTCGAAAGCAACAAAGGCCGTGTTATTAGCGAAGGGAGAAGAAGCAAATCCCATATACTTTGTTAGTAGAGTACTACAAGGAGTGAGCTAAATTACCCGGCATTGGAGAAGCTAATTTTGGCTTTAGTTCATGCATGAGACGCCTTCAAAGGTACTTTCAAGCTCACCCCATAACCGTGCTTCACCGACAAGCCAATTAGCGAGATACTTTCAAAGCCGGAGAATGCGGAAGGATAGCTAAATGGGCCATCGAGCTAGGAGAACATGATATTGAATACAAAGGCGGGAGCTCGGTCAAAGGACAAATATTGGCGGACTTTTAGCGAAACACCCTCGAAGCGAAACTTGACAAAAGGTTGTTGAAAAGGAACCCGCTACGACAATCGAAGGGTGGAAACTTTATACTGACGGAGCCTCCAGCTCTGATGGTTCTGGTGCAGGTCTCATGCTCGTTGATCCCAAAGGGAAGGAATACACCTATGCACTTCGTTTCAAATTCGATGCTACGAACAACGAAGCGGAATATGAAGCCTTGTTAGCAGGTCTCCGATTGGCCACAGATATGGAAGTAGAAAACTTGGCTATTTTCGTTGACTCACTCTGGCGGTGGCCAACGGATAAAAGGCTCCTACGAGGCGAGACAACACGTGATCAAACAATATCTGGATAAGGCCAAAGAAATGCTCGAAGGGTTCACATCTTACAACATAGAGCATGTTCGAAGAAACCAAAACAAGAAGGCGGATGCACTTAGCAAACTGGCATCAATGGCATTTTCCCATTTAACAAAGGAAGTTTTGGTCGAAGTATTGACAGATCGGTCCATCGTCCGAAAGGAGGTATCTGACGTTATACAGGAGGAAGACTCGAATTGGATGACTCCAATTAGAGAATATCGATAAGTAGCATCCGGAAGATGCAAAGTTGGCTCGAAGGTGCGCATAAAAGCACCACAAGACAGGGATCATGGGAAATTACTTATACAGAAGATCTTTCCTATCCCCTTGGCTCCGCTGTGTAGGGCCAAGGCAAGCTGCCAACATCATCCAAGAAGTGCATGAAGGATCCTGCGGACTTCACGCAGGGCCTCGCTCCGTTGTCTCAAAAGTAATGAGGGTTGGATATTATTGGCCTTCGATGCACAGAGACGCCGTCGACATCATTCAGAAGTGCGAAGCTTGTCAAATTCACTCAAGAGTCCCAAGGCTACCAAAGCAAGATATGACTTCCGTAACATCCGCATGGCCTTTCAGTCAATGGGGGATAGATATCGTGAGCCTCTACCGGTTGCTCACGGAGGAGTAAAGTTCTTAGTCGTAGCCATTGATTACTTCACTAAATGGGTTGAAGCAAAGCCTTTAGCATCCATCACAGGAAGACACATGGAAAAATTCGTATGGGAACACATTATCTTTAGGTTCGAGTACCTCACATCCTCATTTCGGATAATGGAAAGCGGTTTGCGAAGGGTATTCCCGTATTTTGCGAGAGGCCGAATGTAAGACAATCATTCACCTCCGTTTACCATCCTCGGGGTAATGGTCAAGTAGAGGTTACCAACAGAGACATCATACAAGGAATAGAGCGAAGGTGGGATCTTGTCATCACGGTTGGGTAGATGAACTACCTCAAGTGCTCGGGCACATAGAACGATACAAAGTCAAGTCATGGAGAAACGCCTTTCGACTTGACATATGGCACTAGGTCGTCATCCCTTCGAGTAAGTGTTGAAGCAGAAGGGTCATGAACTTCAAGTCGTAGACAACGAAGAAAGACTCCGTAGTAACTTGGACCTACTTGAAGAGCGGAGAAATAGCCTCCATTAGAGGCTATCCACAAGCAAAAGATTGAGAGGTACTATAATAAGCGAGTTAGGCCTTGACCTTCAAACCGGGGAATATGTCCTCCGACTCAATAAGCGCAAGCAAAGGCGAGTACCGTGGTAAACTGGGACCTACATGGGAAGGACCCTACGTTATTAAGGAAGCATATGGCAACGGAGCCTACAAGCTGGAAACCTTGGCAGGAGACGTTATTGATAGAACCTGGAATGGCCCTTCGTAAGTTCTACGTATGAAACTTACAATGTCTAAGGACACATTTTACTTGCTTTCAATCAATGTATTTGCATTCTTCTCACTTAGGGAAAGAAGCATTAATGGTAGGCGTCTAGTATTCATTTCTTAAAATGATGTAATCCTCCCTACCCACTTAATGATAATAACACATTTCCCTCAAATCTCTTGTTTCGTTCAATACAACAAAGATTTGCCCACCAAGTCGCTTTATAAGTTTGAATGTCGAAGGGATGTACAAAGACTAAATAACATGTCTTGCTCATATGCATAACATCCATCTCAACTTCACATTAACTTTCCTATATGGCCTTAAGGTATTTTAAACCTTCACGCCCAAAGGATCAAGGCGAGTGGGTCGCGACCCTCTGTCGTGATCAAATTATCGATTGCTAATATTCTTGGTGAAGTAACTACACACAATGAGGCTATGCATCTACCATACGCCTTAGGTTGTAAAAAATATTTTTACGCAAGTAAAAGTAATAAGAGAAGAATCACACATAGCAAAATTTGAGCCATAGTGGTTTCGTTGTAGATTTACGACTAGTTTTACTAGTCTAAAATAGGCCATAGCCATAAAACATCCAACATTATAAACTATTGTCTTAGGCCGTAGCCTACTACCAATATGCAATAAGTAAATTGTTTCATCGAGCACGAAGCACGAAGCGAACACGACAATTGTTTTAAGCAGGTACATACCACCTTGGGATCAAATTACAACCACATGGTTGCCTTCTTTAAACCTTGGAATGAGTGGGGTCGGTGAGCACGGAGATGGAACACAGGGTGACGGAGTCCTCTTGGAGGAAGAAGGAGGTGGACTTTCCTTGGCTTCTTGGCTAGCAGATCCTCAATCGAGGTGATGGGTCCTTCGTCACATCCGCAGGAAAGGAACTCTAAAGCGGTTAAATGATTACCGCATCATCATATTCTTTTCATGAGTTGCCCTGTCACGGAATTTTCTCGACTACCGGTTCCCCGATCTTCGCCACCTCCTCCAACGTGGTACACTTGCCATGAAAAATGGCAGCATTCACCACATTCCCAATCGTAATCCCCACATCATCGCTATGATAAAGTTCCATAGCAATGTAGGGGATCACTTTGGTTACCAGGTCCACTCTATCCTTATTCAGCATCTTCAGACGGAGGTTTAAGCCATCTACCTTTTCTCGGAGCTTGATCTCTTGGGCCAGCAACTTTGACCTCTCCTGTTCGAGACCTCCACATTTGGATGAAAGAATGATATATCGCTCTTTGTAACCAACACTCATAGAGCTTTCGACAGTTAACCTGTTGCACTCAGCCTCACTCGTTGCCAATTGACCTTTGAGCTTTTCATTCTCAGCTCTGAGATCTTGAACTAAGGGATTCTTATCAAAATCCTCCAATGCCTCCTCACACTTCTTCTCCAAGTCAGCATACTTTTGATCTCTAACCTTCTCCCCCTTCAGCATAGCATCCATTTCTTCTCGAGCTTTGGTGACAGCGCGGAGCAATTCCCTTGTCCTAGCATTGAGTTTATTGTCAAGCATGCCCTGGCGTACATAGCTTTTATCATGCAGATCACAAAGCCTCTCTATCGACATACTATTCATCACCTCTTTCCACTTGGAGGGGATCACATGGCTCATAAGTTGGTGACAAGCTTGGGGAGAAGGAAGCTCCTTCGTATCAGGAAGTCCTATTACAAAAGTAAATTTCATTAATATATGATCTTGGGTATTTAATTTTATTTCACAGGTAAGAAGTTTACCATGGAAGTCATCACCGCTGGGCCCCTCGATGGCTGGAAATACCACAGCCTTACCCTGGGCACTCTTTTGCCGGGTGGTTCGAGAGGGAGGAGTAGGCAGAAGAAGCTTTCTCTTTGAATCGATTTGTAGCCTTGGCACTAGCACCTTTCTCGCTTGAACCCTCTCACATATGCCGGAGGGTCTGCGATGGCCAACGGTTGATCGGAGGCGGTTCGTCTGAGTCGACAATATTCTCCACTAGGCGATCTTCTACATCTATGGGTTCCTTTGGTGGAGGAGCGAGAAGATCTGAGTTCGGCGGGATGGGCTTCCACCTCGTCTTTGTTTATAGACACCGAAGGGAGCCCACGCCATAGCTTGTTTCTTGGGGATTCTTTGGAAGGAAACTAACCTCTTTGGCACCTCCACCACGACAAAGTTCCGAATGACATCTCGCAAAAGAAGCGGATAAGATAAATATCGACAAGATAAGTTTTGTTTCTTATGATAATTTAAAAATACATACTTTCTCCATCACAAATTATCTCGGTACCAACGGAGACCCTTCCCATCTCTCGACAATGCCGACCATGAATAGGATTGGCTCGGGAAGGTCTGGCGGTCGGTGGATAACGAGCCAAACGCCGATCGGTGGGTTTCTTCTCACGGTATAAGGCAATGGATCGATGAACCTTTTCTCATCATATTGAAAGTTTGGGTTTAACAATGCGAGTATCCGGGAGGGATAATGGTAGTCGAATATAAAAGAACTTGCCTTTCCAGTTCCTTATGTTTGTAAAGGCCTATCTATCAATATGGGCACATCCTTTCACCCTTTTGGCCAAAGTTAACCAATCTCCTCCGGATATAGATTTAAAAACCCTAAGCACGGTCAAGGATGGTTCAAACCCATAGGCTTTACACATCACAATGTATGTTGTCGACTTGGCTGGGCCAAAGGGTTGAACCTAGAAATGTGTACCTCATAATATCGGAGGAATTCTAAAATTAAAGGATGCGGTGGTATCCTAAGATTGGAAGTGGTGAAAGCATGGATATACAAGCCTACATAATTTTAGGGGCATCGAATATCCCTTGATCTTTACTTGGTAGCATTACTTTGTGTTCTTTTAGAATGGGATAATCGGTGAGGAACGCTTTAAGCTCCTCCACGGTTAATGTGCAACCTTGTTGTTTTATAACAAATTTTTGTTGGTTGACATGACACCTTCTACAAAACACAAAAATATTGGAAATCTGGGAGAAGAAGGGCGCTTTACCTTGTTTGGTCGAAGGCTTGATCGAAAGGAATTTGGGTAGGTGAAAACTTTGGGCGAAAGTTACTTTGTTAGGGTTTCTTGATTTTGCATTTTATATACCCTACAAGTATTGCATCTTAGCCCTACACGTGTCCGTGCTATCCCTTTTATACCGGATTTCAAACCTCTTTTAAATTTTGAAAGGATGTTTACTAGTACCGAGGAAAGCGGGTAGTTATAATTAACTATGCATTTATTACGGTCAATATTAACTAGACTTTTCATCTTCGTTCGTTTTGTGACGAAGGAGAGGTTTCGTTTTATTTACGAGTCGTAAGCAATATTTACGGTTCGTACATATCACTTTCATTGGGGGCTTGATCATTGATTGTTGTGTCGGTCATTGTTATCTCGATGACGTACCCTCCGATCGGTCGAAGGACCCCCCCGACCTCGATCGAAATTACATTACGAAGACCCAAGTCTTTCTTTATAAGTCATTGGTGGCGTAAAACCATTCATCATTGACATGGTTACCGGTTGGGAATTCGCCACCAAGGCCTATGCCGCCGGTGTCTTCTCTTGAAGATGCCAAGACAAACAAGAACCTTGACTTGGTCTTCCCACGTTCCCACTATGTCCTTAGCTTCCCGCCAAGTCCGAGATAGTGGGGATGAAGCCCTAGCGGTTACCATAAATTAGGGGCGCCCCCATGATCTCCTAAGCGTGTGCTAACACTCTCCAAGCTATTTTCATCACCTATAAATAGATTGGACGAGTCATTTCAATGGTATGTTCACTCAACACATTATTTCACATACATCATATTATCCATAACTCATATCACATACTTATTCACACGCGGAGGTGGTTCGCGAGGCCCAACCCTGCGCAATCACTTAACGAAGTGTCTACTATTTCTTATTGCAGATTGACTACAAGTTTGGCGCAAGCATATCACCCCTCATACCCTTCGATCACCATCGAAGGCCTGGTCGTACGAATTATTGTACAATCATATACCATTACTTCATTAGTATTACACACAATCTTATTTCTATTTGTGTCGATTAGGGCTGGTTTGCTGCTTTATATAAAACCCTAATTCTAGGGTTTGTTTTAGACGCGCCTTATTCTGGGGTATTGTTTGTTAATTTATGGGGTATGGATCTGAAGGATAGAGAGAGGGATTTCATTTGATGAGTTATTTAGGAGTCTTGGTTCACGTTTGAGGAATTTGGAGGGGACATCAAAAGTACCCATTTAACCTAGGAAGGCTGTGCTGTTTGTGGATATGTCGTCCACAAATCTTGGTAAGGAGTCTAATGAAATGAACATGGGGACTGTTGATATGCATCCATGTAAGGCTGTTAGTGAAGATGGAGGTTCTGCTGCAATGGTGGACGCACCTATTGGGGAACAAGCTGGGAATTTAATCGACAAAAATAAGGGTAATACTACTAATGGAACCATTCCTGTTGTGACTCCTGTGGGTGAATCGGGTGTTGATACTACAGCTGCTGTTGGTATAGGGTTAGATGAATCACAATAGGTTTTTTCGAATATGCATGATGTTGCACAACAGTTTAAGTCGAATGTTTCTAAGGGTACACACTCGGTGGAGGGAAACAAGTCGTACGCTTTTATTCTCCATGAGGAATCAAAAATGAAAAAGGTAAATCTTGTTCCATTAACTAATAAGGAATCCATTTCTCATGCTGATTTGGTAATTCCATTGGTTTCGGCTGAAGAAGTTAATAATCGGTTTGCTAATACTCTCTATGGGTATTTTATTGGAAGAGACTCCCATTTCCAATAGTTGAGAATTACGTTAAGAATACGTGGGCTAAATATATATGGTCTTGAACGTGTTATGCTTAAAAATTACTTCTTTTATTTCCATTTCTCGACTAAGAAAGGAATGGAGCAGGTTCTTGAGAACGGTCCATGGTTGGTTCATTTAGTTCCTATTATTCTAAACATTTGGACGCCAAACACAAAACTCAAAAAGGATGAAATTAAAAGTGCTCCGGTATGGGTTAAATTACATAACATTCCTGTGGCAGCGTATACCGAAGTGGGTTTGAGTTTGATTGCTACAATGATTGGCCATCCTATTATGCTAGATTCGCATTCAAGAACTATGTGCCTTAAATCTTGGGGGTTAACTGATTATGCAAGAGCACTTATAGAAGTGTCATCCGATATGGTTTTAAAGGATAAGTTGGTGGTAGCTGTTCCGTTTCTTGATGGATCTGGCCATTCAATGGAAACTATAGAGATTGAGTATGAATGGCAACCTCCCTAATGTTCAACATGCAAAGTATTTGGCCGTAATGATAACCAATGCCTAAAGATGCCCAAGGATGACAATATGAATCCGGTTTTAGATGATGGTTTTGTGAATGTAAAGAGTAAGAATGGAAAAGGTAAAAAAAATGGTAAAGGTGGGTCTCGTCCTATTGGTGGAATTTGTCTGAATAAACCCAATTCAAACTGTTATTATCGCCCTATAAACAAGCCCTCCAAATTTAACGAAAAGGCTTCTACATGCAGCCCAAGGTTAGTGTTGATACGAATAACAATGATGTGGATATTAATAATTCGAACCTTAAGGGCAGTAAAGAGAAAGTTCAATCGATCCCCAAGGATCATGGCAAGAATCAAAGTACTTCTAAGGAGTATGCGCCAATGTAACATCCAGGTAATAATACATACAAGGAAGCTATTAATTTTCTCTCTTTAAAGAACTTATGCGCTAATAATGAAGACTATACTTTTGAAAAGAGAAATGATAAAGAGACAAATAAGGATGTCGTTGATAATTCAACATTTGAAAAGGATGATGAAAATGAAAGTGAAGATAAAAGTATATGAGAACTACGATGATATCGGTAACTGTGCAACTAGCTCGATATTCAATGGTGGTTCTTTTTCAGACTTCAAGTTGCAGGGATGCAAAAAAGAAATAGTTAGGGGCCGTTTAGTTGGTGAAAAATTTCTCATTTTTTCACGAAATTTTTCATATGAAAAAGGAAAAATGGAAAATCCATTTAGTTACACTTTTTTCCAACAATTTTCAAAAAATGTGAAATTCTCATTTTCTAAATTTTAACTACAAATTTGAAAAGCTCATTCTACTCTTCTCACTTTTTATACGTCCGTTTTAATATGTTTTCATCCGTTTTTATCCATTTTCATACGTTTCCTTACACTGTCGTCTGTTTTCTTACGTTTTTGTCATATTGTACGCTTTTGTCCTTTTTTTACGTTTTAGTCCGTTTTTTACGTTTTCGACCCCTTTTTTAAGTTTTTGTCCGTTATTTTACGTTTTCATCTCATGTTTTACGTATTCGTCTGTTTTTTTACGTTTTCGTCCTTTTTACGTTTCCGTCCGTTTTTTACGTTTTCACCATTTTTTTACGTTTTCGTCCCTTTTTTATGTTTTCATCTGTTTTTTTACGTTTTCGTCACTTTTTGACGTTTTCGCCTGTTTTTTACGTTTTCGTCTCTTTTTTTACGTTTTCGTCTCTCTTTTTTTACGTTTTCATTCGTTTTTTTTGTTTTCGTCCGTTTTATTACGTTTTCATCATTTTTTTTACGTTTTCGTTCGTTTTTTACGTTTTCGTCCGTTGTTTTACGTTTCGTCCATTTTTTTACGTTTTCATCTATTTTTTTACGTTTTCGTCCGTTTTTTACGTTTTCGTTTGTTTTTTACGTTTCGTCCGTTTTTTTATGTTTTCGTCCGTTTTTTTTGTTTTCGTCTGTTTTTTTACATTTACTTTTGTTTTTTTACGTTTTCCTCCGTTTGTTTAGGTTTTCGTCCGTTTTTTTTATGTTTTTGTTTGCTTTCTTACGTTTTCGTATGATTTCTTACTTTTTCGTCCATCTTTTTACATTTTCATCCTTTTTTTACGTTTTCGTCTTTTTTTACGTTTCCGTCCGTTTCATACGATTTCGTAAGTTTCGTACGTTTTTGTACGTTATTCTACGGTACGTTATCCTCGTGAAAGCGAGCGGCGTTAAAAATGGACGAAAACGTAAAAAATTAGACTAAAGTGTAAAAACAGACGAATACGTAAAAAAACGGACGAAAACATAAAAAACTGACGAAAACGTAAAAAATGGACGAAAACGTAAGAAAACAGATGCAATCTTAAAAAA
The DNA here is from genome assembly GCA_022545495.1 of Chrysanthemum lavandulifolium. Taxonomy (NCBI): domain Eukaryota; kingdom Viridiplantae; phylum Streptophyta; class Magnoliopsida; order Asterales; family Asteraceae; genus Chrysanthemum; species Chrysanthemum lavandulifolium. Next base: position 232,258 of record JAHFWF010000163.1, read on the forward strand.
ACAGACTAAAACTTAAAAAAATGAAAATGGACTAAAACGTAAGAAACGGACGAAAACGTAAAAAAAAGAGACAAAAACATAAAAAAATGGACGAAAACGTAAGAAAACGGACGCAAACATTAAAAAAACATACGAAAACGTAAAAACACGGACGAATACGTAAAAAACCAGACGAAAAAATACAAAACGGACAAAAACATAAAAAAATACGAAAACGTAAAATAACAGACAATAACGAAAACGTAAAAAATGGACAAAAACGTAAAAAAAAAACTAAACGAAAACGTAAAAAAACAAACGAAAACGTAAAAAAAAATGACGAAAACTTCAAAAAAATAAGACGAAAACGTAAAAAAGTAGGCGAAAACGTAAAATAGCAGACGAAAACGTAAAGAAATAGACGAAAACATAAAAAAAACGTAAGAAAATCGGATGAAACGTATAAAAATGGATAAAAACAAATGATAACGTACAAAAACGAGAAAAAATTTTGATGAAAACGTATAAAAACAAATAAAATGGATTAAAACGTACAAAGATCCAATATGGAAAAAAAATATGATTTAAAAAAGAAAAATGTTTGAAAAGAGCTTCATCTAAACATCTTTTCATTTTTTTAAAAATGGAAAAACATAAATCCATCTAAACGGGTTTTCAAAATTTTCGATCTCTTATTTAGAAAAGAAAAACCAATCCCTTTTCTAGGAATTTAAAAACGGAAAAATAAGAAAATTTTTAACTAACTAAACGGCCCTTTAGTTTTTATATTTATGGCATGTCATAAACATTTCTTTTGTGTTTCTAGTTAGTTAGCTTTGTTTATGCTTGTTTGTTTGGTCTGTTGCACATGTGGTGCATGCTTTTAGCCCTGATCGGGCTAAGATGGGGGATTCACCCTCATCCTTTGTATTTCAACGTTTTTTGGTATAATATACTTTATGGGATGAAATGACATTTATCCAAAAAAAAAACTATAAATTTATTTCAATAAATAAGCGGCATATATTGAAAACTTGAAAACTTGCCTCCACATACATTATCTATTTTTTTATTATTATTATGAACCTTTATTAGGTCTATAGAAGCATCAATAGGTCACAGATTGATTTATAGCTTTTTCACTCGGAAAGAAAACATTATACGTCCAATATATTAAAAAAATCGAATGAAGCAAAAGAATTGATAACGGCCAACTTTGTGACAATCATAAATAACTTAAAATAACCACCACGTAAATACAGTTTATTGAACGGTCTTGAACAAGTAAAATTAAAACCAGTTGGTCTTCAAATAAATGAATATTCGCATAAATAGTTCAAGAATGGCATGTTTATATCTTGGGAGGTCCAAAACAAATCGGATGATGAGCACTGCAATATTTAACACAACGTTCTCTAGTATCGAAGCATTCGGACTGATCCTTACAGCAACAATAATGCAATCCCGGCCTGTCATAGTTATTGCAAACAATGGATCCTAGTTTTTCATTTTGCAAGGTTGAAATACTATCTTCGTATCTCTTGGTGCTGGCAACTCTGGCGCCTACATTAACGATAACAAGATATAAAAAGTACAATGTATAATGAAAATGAAGCATTCAACGTGAGGAATAAAAGAGTTATGTCATCATATACAACGTGGAGGAAAAAAGTTAGAAAAATTAAAACTTACAATCAAGACCGATGAACAGTGTTAAAAACACTAAGCATAACACAATAGCATATGTTCTCATAAGCTTGGCCATGAAAAGAGTGTTATCTGAGATCTATATGGTTTATTGTGTGAAAATAAATGATGATTATACAAAGGACACCGATACTTATAAACTTAGGTATGATTCTTGTTTAGTAATTAGTTAATGTCATAGACAAAATTAATGTTGGTATTAGGTATTTACGGATGTAATACAGTCATTAACTCATTATTAATGATTTTTATTACTTAATGATACTATAGTATCGGTCATCATTGACTTATTACAAAAATGAGATACGGTCATTAATACACTATTGATTACTAGCAGGTTATTCGCCCATTGCGGCATAAGGTACCCTATAATTAAAATTTTCAGCGAGTAATGTTTTCTGTGGCGATTGATGATAATATTATGATGTTAAAAGGTATTCGTATATTATTTCTTATGATGATAAATTTAACAAGGGGAGTTTGATGAAAAAAAATGAAAATATGAAAGTTGACATGTACGACGATAAAAAGAAAAGTTAAGATAAATAAAATTTGTAACTAAATAGTGTAATGCATTATGTTAGTTAGAAGGTCGTTACCATTTGGTTAAAATAAATGATTATAAAATTATAAAATATATGATTCGTTTGTACCAAGTAAAATAAATGATAGCTTTCATTGTCTGTACAAAAGTTTAATATTAATTGTATGCAGCTTTTTTATTTCATTAGTTTATACAATAATGATAATAAAATGTATTTTTTTCTAAAATTTATCGAAAGAGTTTAAAAATCAATGGTCAAATATGTTGTTGTATTAAAATGATTGTAAATGATGCTTTGTTAGTAATATTTGCTTAAATTTCATACATGTAAATCTTAATCTTTTTTTAAAGAAAAGTGAAAAATGCTTTAAAAGTAAGTATATATTTTATTATTTCATAATAACATATTAACTATCGTCATATTTACTTGTTAACTTATGTAATAGCATTAAAGTTATTAATAACTAATTATATGTGTTATCTTTTCTAACCCACCTATATGGAAATGACAAAGAAATCTAAACCAAGTTTGTATAATGTTGATCATGTGAGAAGAAATATGTTTAAAGATCACATGTTCAATTTTAAAGAAGTTTCGGAAATTGGAGCTGAAAAATATTTAAAAGTTCAACAAGGAAAATACACATTTTTTTTATCATGGTTTTAATTATTGTTCGATTGAAAAAAAAATAATAATACTAATAAATTGTTCCAAGTATTCTTTTAAAAATGAAAGAAATAAATTTGCAAAACCATTTGGAATATACTATGATGCAAATTTATGGAAGAGTACAACAAAGAAAACTTTTTGTTATTGAAAACAACAAATTGATTTTTCATTGGAACTTATGTGTGCAAAGCAAACAATCACAAATGAGGATCTTCTAAACCCGTCATCTCTTGAAGCTGAAATTAGATGAGAAACAATGTTTTAAAAACCGGTTTTTTAATTGAACCAATCGAGTCATCGGGTTAATGGTTCAACTTGTTCGACTAGCGGGTCAAACCGGTTTTCTATACACATAAAAAATGTAATAAATCATGTTACCAAGCATATATATTACTTGTGAAAACCAATACCAAACACATGTAAAACCTTTGAACATCAAATACTAAACATAAAATAAGTTTACCAAACATATAATCCAATAAAAACACATACAAGCCAATGGGAATACAAGTTCCAAACTCTAAAACAACATTGCATCCAAGTTACTTTGGTGTCGTCTGATATTCCCATAGAAGTGTTATATATTGTTGTATATATTTAAACATCCACGTTATCACAACTTTATATGTTGACAAATAATACTTACTTCCCGTATAAAATATGTAAATGTATAAACATTTTGGATTAAAAATGACGACAACACTACTACGCCAACATTACAAAATATTAACAGCATGCTAGATAACTTGATCATGTAATTTTATTTGTTTAGTAGCTTAAGATTTGATGTCAATAACTCTCGATTATCCATATTGGTCAATTAGAAAACAACAAAAAACACAAAACTGGCCAGTTTTAGTGAACCGGTTCGGCCCGGGTCAAGTGAAACCTGACGGTTCAATCCGGGTCTATAGAAGTATCAATAGGTTACAAGTTGATTTATAGCTTTTTCCCTCGGAAAGAAAACATTATACGTTCAATATAATTAAAAAAGTCGAATGAAGCAAAAGAATTGATAACGACCAACTTTGTGATAATCATAAAAACTTTAAATAACCAACACGTAAAAACAGTTTATTGAATTGAATGAGCTTGAACAAGTAAAATTAAAACCGGTTGGTCTTCAAATAAATGAATAATGGCATAAATAGTTCAAGAATGCCATGTTTATATCTTGGGAGGTCCAAGACAAATTGGATGATGAGCACTGCAATATTGAGCACAACGTTCTCTAGTATCGAAGCATTCGGATTGATCCTTACAGCAACAATAATGCAATCCTGGCCTGTCATAGTAATTACAAATAACGGATCCTAGTTTTTCATTTTGCAATGTTGAAATACTATCTTCGTATCTCTTGGTGCCGGCAACTCTGGCGCCTACATTAACGATAACAAGATATAAAAAGTACAATGTGTAATGAAAATGAAGCATTCAACGTGAGGAATAAAAGAGTTAAATCATCATATTCAACGTGGAGGAAAAAAGTTAGAAAAATTAAAACTTACAATCGAGACTGACGAACAGTGTTAGAAACACTAAGCATAACAGAATATCATATGTTTTCATAAGCTTGGCCATGAAAAGAGTGTTATCTGAGATCTATATGGTTTATTGTGTTAAAGTATATGATGATTATACAAAGGGGGCTGATACTTATAAACGTAGGCATGGTTCTTGTTTAGTAAGTAGTTAATGTCAATGACAAAATTAATGTTGGTATTAGGGATGTTATACAGTCATTAATTCATTATTAATGATTTTGATACTTAATGATACTATAGAATCGGTCATCATCATTAACTTATTAGAAATGAGATACAGTCATTAATACATTATTGATTATTTTTATTTCATGATAATGTGGTAATTATCATTATATTTACTTTTTTTTTTGGAATTTAACTTTTATTCACAAACACTCACATCAAACCGATGGAGCAACTATACAATACAACCGATTACAAAATATTGAAATGATACCATTCCTTCCAATCGACAACACGATGAGTAAAACGATTCCTAAACCACAAAAAACTAAGGGATTTGACATCTTGAATAATTTTTCGTACATCTGGTCTTAAATTATCAAAGCGTCTGTCATTTCTAGCCTTCCATAAACACCAACACGTAACGAACGCAATCCCCTTCACAATCTCCTTTTTCTTTCTGTCCATGCCCGACCATTTGTGGATATTAAATATATCAAACCTGTCAAAATGGAACAGCGGGGGTAACTTGCACCAACTGCCCACCGACTGCCAAACTTCCATGGCAATATCACACGAGCTAAAGAGATGTTCCACATTCTCTACATCACCCCCACACTGCTCGCAAACTGTAGAGCCAAAGAAACACTGGCGCGTCTGTAGCGCATCCATCGTTGGAAGCCTATCCAAGCCAAGTCTCCACATCAAAATATTACACTTATTAGGCAACCATTTTACCCACTTGAATTTGAAACCATTGCTATATTCCTTGTCGCTATTAAGAAATTTCTTAACAGCCCGAACACTAAACCCCTTATCTCCATTCCCCATCCACTTCCATCTATCCTTGCACCCGTTTAAAGTTATCCCCGCCATCAAAGAAACCAACCGATCCTTCTCTCCTACAACATCAGAGAACAGCTCCCCCTCGTTAGCCCTCCAACCCCCCACAAAGGTCTTTTCTTCGTAATCAAATTTGTCCGAAACCAAACACTTCTTATTCCTTTCCAGTTTAAAAAGGAGAGGAAATTCGTCTTTCAAGGCATTATCCCGAACCCAAGGGTCAATCCAAAATCTAATGTCTTGGCCGTTACCCACAACTCCTCTAAATAATTGAATCAGATTCCTTCCCTCCACTTTCGTCTTGGAAACAGTTCTAACGATCGAAGTCCAAACCCCCGAAATAGATGGTTTAACCGGGATAGAAAGCCAACCTCTCGACGTACCATGGATAGCATCTATAACCTTCTTCCAAAGACTCCCATTTTCCGCTCTATACCTCCAGACCCATTTAGTCAAAAGAGCGATATTAGAATCCCTCAACCTACTAAGACCAAGACCTCCCTTACAAATAGGGGAAACAACCTTTTCCCAACAAACCCAGTGAATCTTCTTTACCTCAGTCGTACCTCCCCATAGAAAGCTTTTAATCAGCCGTTCGATGTTATCAAGAACCTTAGTCGGGGCTTTAAAGAGCGAGAAATAATATGTGGGCAGATTTTCGAGGACCGATTTGATCAACGTTAACCTACCACCAATAGAAAGGCATGAAGCTTTCCACCCTGAAAGCCTAGCCTTGAAAATATCAATCAAAAAGTCCCAGTTAACAACCCTATTCATATTACCCCGATACGAATACCAAGGTAATCGAACGGAATCTAACCCGACCTACAAAACACCCCCAGCCACCCTTCTAACTTCAGCATCCTCCAGACCTACCCCAAAAATCTGAGATTTCCCCATGTTAATGTTCAGACCCGAGCAAAGATAAAAGCACCTTAGAATACGAGTGACCTTATTTATATTCTGAGTAGACCACTCACCCAAGAAAGAGCAATCGTCGGCATATAGGAGGTGGGAGACCTCGGGGCCGTGGTTAGGAAGTTTGATCCCCTCGTATAAACCATTGATACAAGCCTTCTTCATCATACATGAAAGAGCCTCCATTACAAACAAAAAAAGGAACGGCGAGAGGGGATCGCCTTGCCTCATTCCTTTTTGACATTGGAACTCAAAAGTTGGCGAACCATTAACCAAGACTGCCGACCTTGCCGAAGACAAGATACTATGAACCCATCTACACCAAAGATCAGGAAACCCCATTTGGTTCATAACCTCAATGATTGGCTCCCAAACAGTCATGTTTTATCACACAAGCTAACCACTTGTGAATGGCCAACCGTAATAAAAGCCAGACAGCTTGAGAACGCAATGCAATTAAATCCAGGGGAGTATAGTGTATCACCGGGTCGTTAAGTCCCAACGAGGTGTGAACACTGTAGTACAACGAATCTGTGATCAGGTGATATTGAATGGGAAAAGGTTTGTGAAATGGAATAATTACCTAAAGAAAAAGTTTGGAAATTACAGGGGCTTAAATGCAAATTAAAGAAAATTAAAAACTAAAATATATTAAATAAACGCTATCACTATTTTAAAATTGATGAACGTTTAAAACCTAAAACACAAAATAAAACGTAAATTTAAAAGAATAAAACACCTACGGATGTGAAAAGGATATTTTTACAATCCTAATAATAAAAGAAAATTATTAGAAAAATAAAATTATTTTTAAAACTATTTAATTAATTATTATTAAATAAAAACTATTTTTAACTATTATATAATAACCTAAAATATGATAAAATATGAAATAAAGCTAGAAAAATAAAATTATGACTTAGAAAAATCTAAAATACTATAAAACTTATTTTAAAATTGAAAATATATTTTTTACACTTTTATGTATTTATTATTAATTAAAAACTATTTCAAACTAATTAAAATTAAGAAAATAACAAATGAACAGTAAAAATAATGAAACTTTACAGGAAAATCTAAAATATTATTCTTAATCTAGGAAAAATTAAAAATTATTTTATGAAGCTTTTCGATTTATTTATATTAAAAGCTATTTAAAAAGGATTAAAAACTAGTTTAAAATAAGAAAAATATCAAACAGTGCTGGAAAAATATGAAAAATTCAGGAAAATACTAAAATATTATTCTAAGTCTATAAAAAATATAAAAACATATGCTTATGTTGAAGAATATGAAGCTGCAATGTAACTGACTTAAGAATAAACACTTAGAATAAGCTAAAAGGCACTAAAATGCACCAAATGATTACAGAAGCTAGATTATGTTATAACTACTTAATACTAACCTATTAAAACTATCCTAAACCTCTGAAAAGCAATTTAAGCCAAAAAATTAAGCAAGGCTAAATTAGTTTCAATTCAGAAATGGGACAATATTATAGCTGATCTAGGAGTGGGGTCCACAGAGCTTAAGCTCAAAAGCTTGACTGAAACAGATAGTCAGCTGGGTGGTGATTCCAAAGAACCAAGAAACACCTACTGGGGCCCACTGAGGTGGCCTGAAGGACCCACCAAAGTGGTGGTGATGGTGACTGTGGTGGTGGTGCATTATTTATTGCAGGCATGCTTTTTGAAAAGGTGCTTAAAAGAGACAAAGAAATAAGCGGTCAATAAGCTAAGAAGTGATAAACTAATATTTTCTAATTAAAATGAGCAGACTATATTTTATAATCCTAAAAGCACAAAGCATGAAACTCAATATTAAACCCTATATAAAATTATCTATTTAATTCAAAAATGACTTAAACTGAAAATTTGACTTTTTGATTTACACTAAAAGTTGACTTTTATGAGTTTATAATTGATCCTACTTATTAACTATGTTATATTAAGCTGTAATAAGATAAATTTAAGCTAGAGTAACATATTATAAGCAACTATGATGTAATTTGCAATCTAAAATCTTAACAGATATGATCTTAGGACAAATTTAAAGTGATAATGACTTTTATGGTATATAGATGCAAACCTATGACTAATATGAGTAAACTTATACCTAAACAAACCTATATCAACTATTCTTAACTGGTAAACTAACCTCAAACATAGAATAATAAGCAAATCCAAACAAGAAATTAGAAAGAAAATTTGAACTCACAAGTGATCCAAATTCATATGCGATTTTATCACGAACCCAATTTATCACTATTCTAATCAAAATCAACCCACTCCGACATCAAGATCAACCCAAATCCATTTTCGAACCAAAGAGTGATTTACATTGACTTTCGTTGACCAATTTTGGTTTTCTAATTTAAAACACTAGAGTATATAGCAGCTCATGAAAAGCTATAACAAGCTTATCCGAGCTTGTTGGAAGGATAAAGAGCTTTTGAAACTTCTAATTAGTTTAATTTACTTAATACTGAATTAACAAGAAACATTAAAACTTGAAATCTTATTAAACCGAAATAATTACAATACAAAAGTGATTTTAACTTGAAACAAACTTAAAATTACATCGAGAACCGAAATTTAAATTAAAACAGACATTTAAGTAAGTTTTACACTACAAATGGTCTAAAACATCGACCCCATCTCTTCATCTTCTTTTTTTTTATAAACATCCAAAAGCTTCCTTGTCGACCTCTAATTAAATCCCACTTTATTCCGACCATTGGATCATCTTAATTCATCCAAATCGTCCAAGTGGAGTTTTGGCGGGAAAAGTCTTTTGAGCAGGTTTCTTGCATTAAATAGATTTTGGTGTTTGTGGAGGTGGCAGGACAGCTGGGGAAGAGTGGGTAAGGGTGGTGGTGAGGTGGAAAGGTGGTGAAAACCACCTGGTTTTGAGTTAACAGGTGTGGGAGAGGAGATGAACAGTGTGAGCTGTTTTGGTGCGGGTTTGACTTTTTGACCGGGTTTAATATTAACGGGGTAGATTGGGCTTGGGGTGTTGGGCCAGCTGGGTTAAGGATTGGATTTGATTTGGATCCGGTTTGGTTTAGTAGTAATACAAGCCCAAGGACCATTTGTGTAATATTCTGAAAGTATAGGGCTGGATGTGTAAACCTTCCAAAGTTATCACAAGGGTTAAACTTGCCAAGCTTCAATAGTACAAGGACCTCAATTGATAATTTCCATTTTTACACTTCCAGGGACTAAATCTGCCAAACTTTCAAACTTGAGGGACCAATATTGTAATTTCTTCAATCTTTTCTCCCAAGGACCAATTGTGACAACTTGTGAAACCTAAGGACCATTTTTTACTTTTATTCCATTTTAAACCTTCAGGGACTATTTATGTAATTTTTCAAAGTTGAGGGACTAAACTTGCCATTTTTGCAAACTTGAACTTCAAGGGTAAAATTTGTCATTTCATGATTCTGGGGACTATTGTTGATTTTCTTCAAAATATTTTATCCAGGACCATTTCGACAATCTGTGAAAGTTCGAGGACTAAAGCGCCAATTTTGTAAACTTTGTTGTTTTCATCGATTTTCAATCCTTTTGCATTTGTAACACATAAAACACATTTTCATGATATTTATAACATTTATATAGTCATTTGTGTGTTTTTGTACATTTTTATGGGTTTAAATAAGGTAAAATATATGTGTTTTAGACACATATCAAATCCCCACACTAAACTATTGCTAGTCCCTAGCAATCTTTTATGAAAAGTTAATGGATTTCATCTCTTTACCAAAAGCCATTACTCGGAGTAGCCAATTGTTTTAGTTCAAGTAAGAACCTTGGTACAATGATAACCAAATGATTTTGAGCAAATCACCGGTGTCAACGGTTTTGATTTGTCTTTACGTGTCGCTTCCTTACGGACTAGCCAACTCTTAGATAAAATATCTTTGGTGAGTCGATTACCAATTATGGATTTCAACCGCCTTTACCACAAGCCATAAACTTGCGGGCTAGCCAACTTTTCACTAATTTAAAGATATGGTGAGTTGAACACCATACAATTTTGGGCAAATTGCAAGCCATAAACGGATTTGAGATATCTTTACCAAGAGCCGTTTGCTCTGGATTAGCCAATCCTTATGTGGGTTAGACATGGTGGATGATTACCATTTGTTGTGTTTAGTACATAGTACTTCCACTAAAATAAAAATTTTAAAATTTGGCCATTTTGGAGGAAAAAGGGACTAAAGGGTACATTTATGATCAAATTCGCGAATTTCCCCACACTTAGAAATGAATATTGTCCTCAATATTCAAAGTACCTACTGTTATGCCGAAACTTAGAACGTAAAAGATAACATTACTAGCTAAGTGTAGAAACACAACAATTATTCTCTTTTAATATTTACAATTTTCATTCATTTTAAGATCTATATACAACATGTGGGGCATCTCCCCACACTTAGTGGGACACACGGTGAAAACCCATGTTTAACTCTTGTTTTTGATTACCGAGTCGCTAGCTTGACTCGACCACAATTAATTTGTTCATGGGAAGTAAGTGGAAGAGACAATCTCCATCGGTCTTTCATTCAAGATGTTTGTATAAACATTGAAATACGTGAAAGTTCCACACGATGAGATATACATAGAACCGCTCAAAATGATAAATGAAAATGCGGGATCAAAAATAGTGTCCTCATTCACGAAGGAGAAAAGGGAACGAGAAACCACACCATCTCGTGAAAAATGGAATAAAGATGTGCATCACAATGCAATCCCATTCTTCATTAGTGAGGAGCAAATCACCTTTGTTAGATTTTTAAGCTTAGACTTGAAGTTTGTATGGTGATTGGCAACAAAATTTTCGGAAGGAGAGTGGAAGCGGTTCTTCAATCAATGATTTTCAAGAAAGAGGATGTCTCCTCCGAATCAAAGTAAGTATTGTCAATCCTGTTGGAATTGACTCATCACTAAGAAAAGCATCGACCTCCTTCCAAAAGTTGTCATCTTCCTCATCTGGAGTGAGAGAAGGAATGGAAGAGTCGGAAATGGGACAAGAAATGAGTGGATGATCATTATATAGGAGTTTTTTAGTTTCTCCAAAATCAGCTTCAAAATCAAAGAGATCATCGTCACTTTCTGATGAAAGTGGATTGATGTGAGCGAGTTCATCGGTGAACTCCTCAAGAAGAGGATCAGCATCAGATTGTGGGAGTGATGCCTCAACATACTCGATGTCTCCATAAGATTTACAATCATCGCTAAAATCGGAGAAAGTTTCAAAATGATCTTTTGAACACTCAAGAGGGAAAGGGATATCACACATATGGTCAAAAGTTCCCTGTGACTCTCTCGGGATTGGGACAAGGTTCTCAACACTAGACTTTATGAATTCGTCCGATTCCTTTTCAGGAACAGTGTCAAGATGCTCATCCTCCATATTTAGAGAGTGAGTGGGAATATCGGGTGTGATAACAACAGACTGAGGGAGTTGAGAAGGACTTGAAAGATATAACTTTTCACATACACATCAAACCATAACACAAAGTAGCATATAGATGGAATTCTAGAGAGAGAAAGTTAGAGGTTTAGGGAACTTAGTGAGAGAAAGTGAAAGATATTATTATGAGCTCCACTCTCTACCTTGGAAGGTAGAGAGTATTTATAGTCTTACATAACTCGCCACACTTTGGGGCGTGGATCGGGCATACAGATGGGTAAAGACCGTCCGTCCTCCACGGTGTTACTAAACTAAATTACTACTTAACTTAAAAGAACTACGACTACGAGCTTTTAACGATTACATATACTTGAGGTGACCGACTCTTTAATACCGGAATTTCTAATTCCTAACAATCTCCCTAAGGAGGTCACCTCAATCATGTACCAAAATTACATTGAATACAAATAGATATTACATTAACAATTGATCTTGCATTCTTGATGTAGTCCTTTGCTCATAAGCTCGTAGTCATTGATACTTCACATTGCTTGTTTGGATATTCCAAGTGGAGGTCTTTTACTGATCCACGTGATAATAATTTTGAGCCATCATTTGAGATCATCAGTTATCAAAAATCTCTAAGACATCCTTAGTGGTGTTGGTATTATGTGATGTTATGACTTTAGGACCGACATGCTCACATTCGGATCATGAAATCTTCACATCGTGGCGGGAGCTTTTGTTGAATCATGATATTGGCGGCGTAGCGAAGCTTGGTGTGAAAATATCGAGTCATTGATGCACTAATCATGATTTCTTTGAGTTGAATGTGTTAAGTGAGCATGCGGCTATGGATTGACCGCTCCATTACGATCACCGCAAACGTCGGCCGTACACGCATACAACAGATTAGCAATAAATCGCACGAAAGTGTCTTTGATCACTTCGTTGAATTGAGGTACACGCCCACGGTTCCCGTTGATCAAGACGTGCATCGCTGTGAATGTATAATTCAAGAATTTCCTTGACGGGGTTTCGCATGTGTTCTAGTCGTTCTCAAACCGAACATCTCAAAGAAGACAACACGGAGTGAGTGAACCGGTAATTTTAAGTCCACCGATTGATGAAAAGAGATTTGAAAAACAATCGTGTATTGCTCAATAGAAATTGTTTTGCAATACAACGGAGGTTTTATTGAAAATCAATTATCAATCATAAAAACACCTTTTAGTTTGAAAATTAGTACACGGTCGATGTGCTAAAGAAAAGTGTTTTTAAGCACAATGACCGGTTTTTCAAAGGTATCCGTCAATCCATAACTCGAACCAGATTGATTCAAGAGATTGAATCGCCCATTGTTTCATTCGGTTGTCACATGGTTGATCTATATAATAGATCTCACATGCCACCTACCGTGAGCTTGTTTGATGTTGGCTCGAAGGCTTTCCATCTTCATTGTGAATATGTAAACACATCACTCGGATGTTCGGTAATACCACAAGGATAATGCGTGGGACTCAAGATATAATCTCTCTTTCCACATTGTGTGAAACAGAGAGTCTTCATTGAAAGTGTCCTAATGAGATTTATTGATGATCTCGTGGCTCTAGACTCAATTTGTGCATATTTGGATCCTATAACGGAGACTAGGGAGAGGGTCTCCTTCTTCAATATCAACCATCTCTAAGAGAAAGTCGATAGATAATGTCGGTTCCCGTGAGAATGAAACAAGCCCTTTAAGAGGAACTTGAGTGGTTTGGAAAGTTGAAGTGCGGTCGTCCTTTGGGTCCATGACGCCTTGTCTTCAATACCAATGTTACCATCGGTAGCATATGAATTGAACCCGGTTCTCGCCCTAAGGTTGAATAAATGGAGGCTATTTGTTTTCACCCTTTTCTCATTCAATTCTTTTTAATTCTTCAACCCTTGATGCTTACCGAGACTTCATAGCTAGAACCTTGTTGGGTTTATTCCAAGACTAGCTCGGTCTTAGTCCGCACTCTTCCCATATCTCATTATTCTCCTTTATCATCATACCTAAGGACTTCTACACTAACTAGTGGATTATCCTCGGTAGATCCCTCCGGGCTCGGCGGATCATGGGAACACATACCTAACCTTATCATCCTTATATCACCGTACATATAGTAGAGTTGGTCGGTCTATTTGGTATTGTTCATCCGCCATTGGAACCAATTGAAAACCATTTGAAAATCAATTCGATACTTGTGATATATTATCAAAGCATTTTGTACCGAATTGTTTTTGATATTTTAGAACGAGAACTCCCCCTCAACATGTGCATCCAAGATTTGAAAATGTTTTGCACACGGAGGCAAGAGAAAGAATTAACTTCTTTGATTACCATTTTCTAAAGATATCAACATCACTTCCCACATCAAATCAAGTAGATATAGCATTTCGGGAAGGATGAGGTTTCCATAAATTTGCTCCCCTCAATATGTGCCTCGAGGTTTGAAAAGAGTTTTGCACATACTAGAGGAACTTGCACATGAGATAAGTTGATCACATTTCAAATCATAGGTTTAAGATAGATGCTCCCCTCAACATGTGCATGGAAAACTTGAAATCGTTTGTCACATGTGGGCGGGATAGCATGTACATCCTTATAAAACCATTTACCTAATTATCGGTTTAAATCCAATTTAAATCACACATTCTCCCCGATCACAATTATCAAATCATTTGAGATTTGTGATCTCGTATAGATTTAAATTGATTTTGAAAGCTTTAAGGAGAATTGTGACTTGATTGTGAAAGTGTTTGAACCGATAAGGATCGGATTTTAAGACTTTAAACTCCATTGATAAAACATGCATGTACATCTTTTGAAAACAATTTAATGCCAAATAACTTTTAATTTAATTGAAATCATTCTCCCTCAATCAATGACATAGGTTGTTGATTGAGAGATAGGATTTTGACATATAAGTCCCGATGATTATGAAAAATAGAAATCGAGTTATATTTCAAAGCATTTGGTTTCAATGAGATAAGAGTTTATAGAATCGAGCATAGTATTTGAAAACATGGTAAAACATGGCTCTGTTCTTTCTTTAAAACCGGGTTATTGCTCGAAAATGACAATAAACCATTTCTCTTTCTCCCAAATTTTTTTTTTTTTTTTTTTTTTTTTTTTAAAGGATTCGAACAACATCTTAAGTCCGTGTCATTCTTTGAATGACAAAGACAAAGACCGTAGATATTATCGAACCGGAAGAAACATGACAAAAATGACAATATTTTTTTGAAGATTTTTTTTCGAATTTTTCAAATTTTTATGGATTTTGAAAGTTTTATATTTTTCTATTTGAACCTTAGATACAACATTCTCCCCATTGATCATTGGCATTTTCCCTTTTACCTGACTCTTCAGATTCTCAATTTCCTTTTGCAATGAAGTTATTTGTTCGTTGTTTTTGTTACGAGTGACTTTAATTGATTCAAACAACTCATTGAAGTGACGTTTAACCTTTTCATTTTCTTCTAGAAAACTTTCGTTTTCCTTTTGTAAAGCATTTACTAGGTTTTGAAGATGAAACGTTTGAGAATTCGAGAATCTAAAGAAGGAGGCATTTGGGAGCTGTCATATTCTTTGTTTGACCCTTTAATTGAGAGATTTGGGCTTTCAACTTTCGATCGTATTGCAATCGAGCTTGAATCATTCATCACGTTTGTTAATTTGAAAAGCGCATCAAACTCTGGAGCATCGAAGATGTCTTGACATTTGAAGTTTTGACATTTTCTTTAAGATGTTGATATTTTAGTTGTAAATTAAAATGCTCAACTTCTAGTTTAGAAAAATGTTTAACGAAGTTGTCGTGATCATCCAGTTCAATTTTCTCATTTAGTTTAGAATTAGTTTTTCAAGCTCAATGACACGATCATGGGAGACTTTCGAGGCCCGAGATAATTCATGAAATTTGGAAGCATTAATAGAGCAATTTGAAGCGATGAAAAACACATCTTGAGCAACACATTCGATAATAAGATTCTCATTTAATGTATGCGTGTTCTTTCTCTCAATCTCATTATATTTGAAGGCACGCTCATAGTCACTAACTTCAACAACCATTGCATCAAATTCCTTTTCCATTCCCTTAATATCAGTTTCTATCCCCTTTTTAAGACTCTCAAAGTGATCTTTTAGAAGTTTAAAGAAGGGCATGACCTCAGTTAAATAACATTCTTTCATTTGTTCAAAGCCCCTTTCTCCTTCAGTTATACCAGTGGGTGTGATTCTTTTCTTGCAAGTTTTCTCAAAATCAACAAATAGTTGAAATATAACGTATTGGCTAATTAATGTCTTGCTTTTAGTGGCAATTCTTCTAGGAACAAGATGCATTGGTGTATTCGGAGGATACACAGTCGCTCTAGGCATTTTCCTAAGGGGAGGATTAGTTTCAACAATATTTTCCGCTTTCTGCTTATCTAAATCCTTTTTCCAGAACACTTGTTCGGGAGTCAACAATGTCTGAGGCTTAAACATGTTTAAGGAAATCCAGTTTTCCTTCTTGTAATCATGAGGAGTGATAATTATGTTTTTCTCTTTTCATTTTGGATCATTTTGTTTCTTATTCATCTTTTCCTAGTGATTTCATTTGATTTCTTATCTTCCTCGGATTGCACTCAACGCAACTAGGTTTCGCCTAGGCTTAAGGATTTCATCACCATCATAAAGTACCTTATGAGCATTTCTAGCCTTTTAATTACCTCTGGATTTGGTTCCTCAACAAGGGAATGCTATACTTATCGCTAAGACTCGATGTTTGGTGACCATGTGAGCGATCGAATGGTGTTTCCTTGTATGTACAACTTGTTTTCAAGTTTGTTTTTCAAAGTTGTCGATTAGAAAAATCTCTCAAGAGTTTTGATTCCTTTGCATTAAATTCTTGCTTAAGCATTTTCACATTTTCTTGAAGTTCTTGTTTTGTTTAGTTGTTTTAGAAAGTTTTTCTTGCAAGGAATTTAATTCTTGTTTCAATACTTCTTCTCTAAACTTACTTTTTCTAATTCTGTACTCACTTGGACATCCATTTCACGCTCACGAGTGGTCAACTCAAATTTCATGACGTTGTTCATAAATAGCAACACGTTCCTTATAGGCATTTAGTTCGAAATTATGGAATCATCGAGAGCACATGCGGTGTATTCATCAAAGACATAGTCATTGTTGACTGCAGAAGATGCATCACTTGGTACAACTTCACTTTCACTTTGTTTTACGTATTGATCGTATGGGACAATATTGATATTACCCATATTTTCAATATTTGATTCAATAGTTTCAGTTGGTTGTACTTTGTCATGCATCATTGCACATCAACATCATCGTATAGCTTTAATACCTCCGAGATGAGTTTGTCCTTGGATGGGCCAGCTTGTGGTGAAGAAGAGATCTTGGGAGAAACCATTGGAGAGATGCTAGCCATAAAGATTGTGTGTGCGATGGGTCCATCATCTACATCGTAGTCGTATGCATCACGATCGGCGACTTGAAAGGCGTTCGATGATTGTGACCAATCTCCGAATAGGTTGCTCATCCACATCGCATCATAGGTCTTGGCATTGCCTCGGAAGAAACAAGAATTCCTCTTCATCCAACGCAGCACCATTGTCCCGAGCTTGTGCGGCAACATCTTGTCTCTGAAGTAATCCGCATTTCGAGGCGCTTTGGAGATGCGGTTCCTTGCAATGTGTCCTTCACCACCACAGTTATAGCATTTGATTGGCTTAGCTTGACCTTGGTTACCATTTCTTCCTCGATTCGGTTGCCAACATAACCTCTCCCGGCCCACCTCTTCCCCGATCATATGTCTTTCCGAATGGTTGCACCACGATCCTTCCATCTTTAACAAATGGCTTGATTATGTGGGTTAGATGCGATTCGAGGTTGTTGTTGGTTTGTGGGAGAGAATTCATGTTTTGACTAATGAGAAGAGCAAGTTGATTAATGATGTTACCCACGTGTGCATCAAAGATCGACTTGTTTGAACATAGGATCGAGGATGGGTTTGTGATTACCATTACCCAAGGGTATGACTTGTGATGCTTTGGTTGTGATTCCGATGTTTGAGTAGAAAGTTGTTGAGTCATTAGACGAGCTTGTCTCTCCACGGTTGGTTTTGAACCGATTGAGAATCAATTTTCAAACATAGCATGTCTCTCATTACGAAGGAGGAAGGCATAGAGTTGCTCATAGTTTGTATTCTTCAATCCTTTAGTGAGTTTCACGGTGTGACAAACTTGTGCCATTCGGGATTCATGTTGTTCACAAACTTTGAGTTCAAATTGAATGTTAGGCATAGTCATTCGATGTTCCTCATGTCATTCACTAACTTATGAAATCTCACATAGTACTCATAGACACTCTCATCCGGTTTCATCTTGAAGTGCTCAAATTCGTCATAGAGTTGGGATTCTCTGTCTTCCATAGTTAATTACGAACACGAGAGAAGCATCTTAACGTTATCCCAAACCGCCTTTGCATCGGTGTTATGATTGATCGACTTGTAGATGTCTTTAGGAAGACCTTGAAGAACAATGTTTGAAGCCACGATATCGCATCGAATCTCTTTTCTCCTTATCATCAAGCTCATCATACATCTTAGGTGCATCCATTCCGTAAGCAGGAGTACCATCTTCATTAGTATCAAGTATGTCTCTAGTCGTCTCAACTCGATATGGTCCTTCATCAATGGATTTGAGAAAATTGACACCATTTTCCTTTCCAAGGCAATACAATCGATTCGTTGAGCCCAAGAATCGTAGTCGATTCTGTCAAGCATGGGTGGGCCAGTATCTCGAGCCACCGCTTGTACATCCTCGACAGCGATGGAGATGACATTAGGGACGTTGGTAGACATGTTAACAGATTATACGGGATTTTATAACTCTATGATTAAACCGGGAAATAGATTCTTTCACGGGATTTTACTAAATCAAGAGAAAACCGTAAACAATCACTCAAGTCGCTAGAAGATAATACACTAAGTTGCTAGAAATTAATGCACTAAGTCGCTAAGAATTAATGCACTAAGTCGCTAACCCTTAATTCGCTAGCCAACTAAGTCGCTAGAGTCCCAAGTCGCTAGACACAAAGCAAGTCGCTAAGTAGTAACTCGCTACCCCTCAAGTCGCTAGCAAAATTTTGGCAGTAATTCGCTACCCAAGTCGCTAGAAATGCAAGTCGCTAAAGAGCAACTCGCTACAGACCAAGTCGCTACCACAGTCGCTACTCGTGGTGGAGAGTCCACTACTTGTACTTTAACTCGCTAGATCTAACTCGCTAGGTTTAAAGCGTAACTCGCTACAATTTTGTGAAGCAAGTCGCTATGAAGAAAGTTATCCGTGAACTAAGTCGCTAGCATGAAAACCATATAAACTTCACTTTTCAATCCAAAACAACCCAACCAAGATGATTCAAGCTATCCAAATGAAAACCTAAACACTTGTGATGATTCTAAACAAGAAAGTACTAACAAAATTCAAACTTTAACACAAGAAATCAACCAAATGATGCAAAAACCACTAAACTTTTCAAACTCAAAACCACCTAAAAACCACTAGAAATCCAAAGATGTGCAAGATGTGATCTAACCATGGCTCTTGATACCAATTGAAAGATATAACTTTTCACATACACATCAAACCATAACACAAAGTAGCATATAGATGGAATTCTAGAGAGAAAGTTAGAGGTTTAGGGAACTTAGTGAGAGAAAGTGAAAGATATTATTATGAGCTCCAACTCTCTACCTTGGAAGGTAGAGAGTATTTATAGTCTTACATAACTCGCCACACTTTGGGTGTGGATCGGGCATCTGATGGGTAAAGACCGTCAGTCCTCCACGGTGTTACTAAACTAAATTACTACTTAACTTAAAAGAACTACGACTACGAGCTTTCTAACGATTACATATACTTGAGGTGACCGAATCTTTAATACCTGGAATTTCTAATTCCTAACAGGACTAGCATACATATGTTTTATACTTTCCATTTGTTCTTCTGCTAGTAATTCCATCATAGTCTTTTCTCCCTGATTTTTCATGGAAGAAATTTCAACTGATGAACTTGATGAACCTGTACAAAATTGACTAATATCAAATTGTAACTTCCTCATCATCGTCATCAGGAATGAAACGGAATCGAGAGCTAGATTTGACTGCTTTTTCTTTTGCAATTGATTCCCTAATAGATTTTTCAAAGGCAATTTGAGAATTTAATTTAGCGACCATTTCTTTGCTAACAATTCTTCCATGGATTTCTCATTTGGATTATTTTGGGAATGTTTACATTCCTTCAAATCTTCACTAAATCCAAAAGATCAAGGATAAGATTTTGAGGAAGTGGGTCAGTGAGGTGGTGCTGATTCATTTGGTCTTGTGGAGGTTGGTCATGATACGAAGAGTCGTAATTGTTACAAGGAATTGGATTCCTTGTTTGACAATCGAGCTAGAGTGAGAACCTCCACAATACTCACAACGAGAAAGCGATGTGGCCGTGAGTTATATGTGTGGTAGTCATAATTGTTATCGGGAACCCGCTCATAGACAAGCGTGTTTCCCGATTGACAATCGAAGCGGAGTGTGAACCACCACGGTTTTCAACAAGAAAGCTGCCGAGTCTCACGATGTGGTAGTCGATGGAATAAATCGGTTGTGTTATGGTAGGAATAGGGATCACGGTTATAGACAGACCCGTTTCACGATTCCACCATGCTACAACCGGGCAATTGCCACTATTATAAGGACCACCACACCATTGACAACCAAGAGGGTGAGGATAAGACATAGAAAGAATCAAAGGTTTACAGAGGGGTTGGGATGAAGAATCAAAGATGTGAGAGGGTAAAGATGGATATTTTTGGATTTTTGCGTTTGTTGAAAACTTGAATAAAAAAAATGTTTTTGGTAATCGATCCGTCAAACGAATTAACTTCACGATAATTTTGGTTTTATATGAAAACAAGGAAATATGGACAAAGATGGTAAATATACAATGGATGTATATTCAATAACAATGATGCTTCAAATTCGTAGTACGCTGCACACCTCCCCGGCAGCGGCGCCAAAATTTGATTGGCTCCCAAACAGTCATGTTTTATCACACAAGCTAACCACTTGTGAATGGCCAACCGTAATAAAAGCCAGACAGCTTGAGAACGCAATGCAATTAAATCCAGGGGAGTATAGTGTATCCCCGGGTCGTTAAGTCCCAACGAGGTGTGAACACTGTAGTACAACGAATCTGTGATCAGGTGATATTGAATGGGAAAAGGTTTGTGAAATGGAATAATTACCTAAAGAAAAAGTTTGGAAATTACAGGGGCTTAAATGCAAATTAAAGAAAATTAAAAACTAAAATATATTAAATAAACGCTATCACTATTTTAAAATTGATGAACGTTTAAAACCTAAAACACAAAATAAAACGTAAATTTAAAAGAATAAAACACCTACGGATGTGAAAAGGATATTTTTACAATCCTAATAATAAAAGAAAATTATTAGAAAAATAAAATTATTTTTAAAACTATTTAATTAATTATTATTAAATAAAAACTATTTTTAACTATTATATAATAACCTAAAATATGATAAAATATGAAATAAAGCTAGAAAAATAAAATTATGACTTAGAAAAATCTAAAATACTATAAAACTTATTTTAAAATTGAAAATATATTTTTTACACTTTTTATGTATTTATTATTAATTAAAAACTATTTCAAACTAATTAAAATTAAGAAAAATAACAAATGAACAGTAAAAATAATGAAACTTTACAGGAAAATCTAAAATATTATTCTTAATCTAGGAAAAATTAAAAATTATTTTTATGAAGCTTTTCTGATTTATTTATATTAAAAGCTATTTAAAAAGGATTAAAAACTAGTTTAAAATAAGAAAAATATCAAACAGTGCTGGAAAAATATGAAAAATTCAGGAAAATACTAAAATATTATTCTAAGTCTATAAAAAATATAAAAACATATGCTTATGTTAAAGAATATGAAGCTGCAATGTAACTGACTTAAGAATAAGCACTTAGAATAAGCTAAAAGGCACTAAAATGCACCAAATGATTACAGAAGCTAGATTATGTTATAACTACTTAATACTAACCTATTACAACTATCCTAAACCTCTGAAAAACAATTTAAGCCAAAAATTAAGCAAGGCTAAACTAGTTTCAATTCAGAAATGGAACAATATTATAGCTGATCTAGGAGTGGGGTCCACAGAGCTTAAGCTCAAAAGCTTGATCAAACAGATAGTCGGTGGGTGGTGATTCCAAAGAACCAAGAAACACCTACTGGGGCCCACTGAGGTGGCCTGAAGGACCCACCAAAGTGGTGGTGATGGTGACTGTGGTGGTGGTGCATTAGCTGCACAGGGCATGCTTTTTGAAAAGGTGCTTAAAAGAGACAAAGAAATAAGCAGTCAATAAGCTAAGAAGTGATAAACTAATATTTTTCTAATTAAAATGAGCAGCTATATTTTATAATCCTAAAAGCACAAAGCATGAAACTCAATATTAAACCCTATATAAAATTATCTATTTAATTCAAAAATGACTTAAACTGAAAATTTGACTTTTTGATTTACACTAAAAGTTGACTTTTATGAGTTTATAATTGATCCTACTTATTAACTATGTTATATTAAGCTGTAATAAGATAAATTTAAGCTAGAGTAACAGATTATAAGCAACTATGATGTAATTTGCAATCTAAAATCTTAACAGATATGATCTTAGGACAGATTTAAAGTGATATTGACTTTTATGGTATATAGATGCAAACCTATGACTAATATGAGTAAACTTATACCTAAACAAACCTATATCAACTATTCTTAACTGGTAAACTAACCTCAAACATAGAATAATAAGCAAATCCAAACAGTAAATTAGAAAGAAAATTTGAACTCACAAGTGATCCATTCATGCGCGATTTTATCACGAACCCAATTTATCACTATTCTAATCAAAATCAACCCACTCCAACATCAAGATCAACCCAAATCCATTTCGAACCAAAGAGTGATTTCATTGACTTCGTTGACCAATTTTGGTTTTCTAATTTATAACACTAGAGTATATAGCGAGCTCATGAAAAGCTATAACAAGCTTATCCGAGCTTGTTGGAAGGATAAAGAGCTTTTGAAACTTCTAATTAGTTTAATTTACTTAATACGAATTAACAAGAAACATTAAAACTTGAAATCTTATTAAACTGAAATAATTACAATACAAAAGTGATTTTTAACTTGAAACAAACTTAAAATTACACTGAGAACTGAAATTTAAATTAAAACAGACATTTAAGTAAGTTTTACACTACAAATGGTCTAAAAACATGCGACCCCCATCTCTTCTTCTTTTTTTTTTATAAACATCCAAAAAGCTTCCTTGTCGACCTCTAATTAAATCCCACTTTATTCCAGCCATTGGATCATCTTAATTCATCCAAATCGTCCAAGTGGAGTTTTGGCGGGAAAAGTCTTTTGAGCAGGTTTCTTGCATTAAATAGATTTTGGTGTTTGTGGAGGTGGCAGGACAGCTGGGGAAGAGTGGGTAAGGGTGGTGGTGAGGTGGAAAGGTGGTGAAAACCACCTGGTTTTGAGTTAACAGGTGTGGGAGAGGAGATGAACAGTGTGAGCTGTTTTGGCGCGGGTTTGACTTTTTGACCGGGTTTAATATTAACGGGGTAGATTGGGCTTGGGGTGTTGGGCCGGTGGGTTAAGGATTGGATTTGATTTGGATCGGTTTGGTTTAGTAATGTCTGCCCAAGGACCATTTGTGTAATATTCTGAAAGTATAGGGCTGGATGTGTAAACCTTCCAAAGTTATCACAAGGGTTAAACTTGCCAAGCTTCAATAGTACAAGGACCTCAATTGATAATTTCCATTTTTACACTTCCAGGGACTAAATCTGCCAAACTTTCAAACTTGAGGGACCAATATTGTAATTTCTTCAATCTTTTCTTCCAAGGACCAATTGTGACAACTTGTGAAACCCAAGGACCATTTTTTACTTTTATTCCATTTTAAACCTTCAGGGACTATTTATGTAATTTTTCAAAGTTGAGGGACTAAACTTGCCATTTTTGCAAACTTGAACTTCAAGGGTAAAATTTGTCATTTCATGATTCTGGGGACTATTGTTGATTTTCTTCAAAATATTTTATCCAGGACCATTTCGACAATCTGTGAAAGTTCGTGGACTAAAGCGCCAATTTTGTAAACTTTGTTGTTTTCATCGATTTTCAATCCTTTTGCATTTGTAACACATAAAAACACATTTTCATGATATTTATAACATTTATATAGTCATTTGTGTGTTTTTGGCTGTTTTTGTGGGTTTAAATAAGGTAAAATATATGTGTTTTTAGACACATATCACTCAAGCAGGAAACCCCAGCTGACATTGTCATATGCTTTATTGAAGTCTACCTTGAAGATGAAAATACCTTTTTTCTGCTTCTTCGCCCAAGAAATAATTTCGTTCAAAATCAAAGGCCCATCCAAGATCGATCTATCCCCAAGAAACGCGGATTGATTTGCTGAGATCACATCCTTCAACACCAATTTAATCCGATTAGCCAATACTTTTGAGACCACTTTACACAAGACCCCGACGAGAGTAATGGGCCTATAATCATTAAGATTGCTCGGATCTCTGACTTTAGGGATAAGGGTAATAAAAGCCGGATTATTACCGTTATCTATACCACTGCCTGTAGATAAGGAATCAAAAATTCCTCTGAAGTCCTCCTCAAAAAAAGCCCAAAACCGCCTAATATAACTAAAAGGAAAGCCATCAGGACCGGGAGCCCGATCTTCCCCACAATCAAACACCGCACTCCGAATCTCCTCCTTTGTAAAGCGACTCACCAACAGAACACCAACCTCCCGAGAAAGTTTAGACTCAATCCCACAATCCAAGAGAGGCCTCTCCTTCCAGTCTTCTTTAAATTTACATCTAAAAAACTCGAATATCTGTTTCTTCACAAGCTTCGGCTTCGTTATCCACTCATCCCCAATCGCAAGCCCGTGAATCGCATTGCTCATTTTCCTATTATTTATCAACCCATGAAAGAAACGGTTATTACCGTCACCCTCAGCGGCCCATTTATTCCTAGATTTCTGTTTCAAGTCCTTAGTCTTCCGGCCATCAATCTCGTCCATTTTCTGTTTACATTCGTTTCTAACCCATAACTCTTCTTCTGTCAAGTCATTATTCTCCATAGCCATCTCCAGCTCTTCGAACTCATGCTTACATAAGTCGAATTCCTCATTCTCTTTCTGCATGAAGTTATCTCGCCACTCCTTTAACCGGTTCTGCAGCCATCTAAATTTCAGAATAAGTTTACGAGAAGGATCTCCAGTATATTGGAAGTCCTCAAGAGCCTTCGTGATAACGGAGATACACTCTGGCTGCTCTAACCAAGAATTAAAGGCCCGGAAAGGCTTAGGCCCAAAATTAGAATCATTTAAGGACAATAAGATCGGGTTATGATCAGAGAAGCCTCTAGGAAGAGCCCTAAAACAAGCCTCAGGCCACCTATCAAGGAATTCTCTACTCACCAGACATCGATCAATCTTACTCATCTTACAACCCTTCTCATCTTCTTTAATATACGTGAACTTAAACTCTTTCATCATGTATTCATGTAAATCAGCTGAAGCGATAAAATCGTTAAAATCTCTAGCACAACTATTCTTAAAGTTCGAACCTTTTCTTTCCTCTCTAAACCGCACCGCATTGAAATCACCAATAAGAATCCACAAACCATTATTATTTTCCTTCAGTCTTTTGAGCTCTTCCCAAACCAAACTTTTAGCCCTTCTCGATTGCGGAGCATAAATATTGATCACGAAGACCATCATATCAATACCCTTGATTCGACCATTGATAACCAAAAAGTTATCCCTTTTGATACTTCCCAACTTTTTGAACACCCCGGGATCCCATATGCTAATAAGACCACCTGATCTCCCATTAGGTTCCACCATCTCAAAATCCATCCCTGACCTGCCCCAAAACTTACGGATCGCTAACTCCTGAACACCATTACTTTGAGTTTCTTGGATCGCCAAAAAAGAGACTTTTTCCTTATTTTTCAACCCACAAATCCATTTAGATTTCCTATCTCCTCCAATCCCCCTAATATTGATAGAAAGGAAATTCATTGGATAACGGGATTAATACCTTCCTTCACGATAATTCCTTTGACCTCCTCTCGGACCTTTGATAAGTCCAGCCCCACCACTTTACCAATTTGGATCGTCTCGTCTATTTCCGAATCAATCGCCATCTCTTGATCTCTATTAAGGTGTGATGTCTCACCACCCACGTTGAAACCTTCGTTATTATTCCTTCCCTCATCAGAAACTGAAGGAGTATTATTGAGATCCAAGTTCCCATCCTGAAAGTCAGAACCGAAAACACCTTGGTTGTCATTCTTAATACTCGCCTCTTCTTTATCTTTATTAACTTCCCCCCCCCCCTTTAAGGCCCAAAATATCATCCAAGGAGAATGGGTCGGACTCTCTTTGCCGTTTCCTGGGCCTTTCAGAAAGCCCAATGTTTAATTGAGTCCAGTCAAAACCCGGAGGGTGAAAATTGCCTATACCTTCCTCACGTGCATCCGAATTAAATTGCACATGACCATTTGGTCCCACCTCCTCACATGAGACAGCATTAAATTGCGCATGCGCATTAGGACCCATATCCTTAAACAACGAGTTAACTCCGCCAACTTTTCCGCCTCCTTTCTTCACCCCATGCAAATCCTCCTCGTAATCCCCCTTCATCCCATGCACCAACTCTTCATCTTCTGCCCTAAACTCTCCATCTTCCCTCTCGTTAGAACTGGAAGCTGAATTCATCATCGTGACTGGGTTCAAAACAGGTGAGGATGATCCCCCGGAAGCTATAATATTACAACATGGAGACCAGTCGATCATCTTCTCCGCAAACCATACCTTGTATTTCTTATCCCTCCATGTTAACGACATTTGGCCTTTGATTTCTCCTCTTTCACTAACCAAAATTCCGATACCTTGGACTGCTTTGTTAGGACTTCCTCCGTTAACCGATGAATGAGAGACAATCTTCCCAATATTACTACCAATCTTGTTATAAGTCGAGACATGGGCGAGGTGAAGGGGAACCCCGTAAATACCGACCCAAGCTATTCTTTCGTATGGAAGAGATTGACCCCTCCATACCTCTAACTTACAGAACCATTCCTCCCAAATGTCCTTCTTAAGCATAAATTCCTTAGCCAATAACTCGTTGTTGAAAATAATAAGCATGCTCAACCCTCCCACATATTGGAGTCTCACATTTGAGAATCCATGATTGCCCAGTTGCTCACTCAGATTCGATAACATAGTGAAATTTTTACATCTTCCGACTAATGCCAAACCATGGATATTAAGCAGCTTGTTAACTTTGGAGTCAATCATGATTTCATTAGCTTCGTTATTCTTCTCAGTCGATCCTTTCACCACATTGGAAAAGGATCTCCCCGCCTGAAAGCCTCCGGAGTTGCCAACCGGCCTTGGCAAATTGACAGTATGGTTTGTCTTCCTCTGTCTCGTCACCCCAGTAATGCCTGCATTCTCGTTCTCCATAGCATACCTTGCAAGATTCACCTCCAGCTTATTGTTCCCAAGTTTCACAGTTTGTACCCTTCTTTCCAGTTCCTTCCAGTCTTGAATACCTTTGAAACTAACAAATCCAAAACGAGTACCTCTCGCATTCCTCCTCCTGGCGATAAAAGCTCCTGCAATCGACCCGAAAGACTCGAAGGAAGAAGCAAGATCCCAAGGTCTACATCCGTCAGGGATGTTGGCCACAAAGAACTTGACGATTCCATTCCTGTCTTTCCCGTTAAGATTCGAAGGCCTCTCGTCTTTCCGTCTTCTCCTCCCCTTTACTTCTACCCACTCTTGGTTTTTCTCTCTCTCACACATAGTAATGTCTCGCAATATATAGATACAACTCATTATATTTACTTATTAGAGTATAACCTATGTATTGCCGTAGCATATAAAGCATGGGATTTTTTTATTTTATTTTTTGAACGGAAATTTATTAAAGAAATGCTAGTAAGGAACTAGCAAATTACAAAAGAATTAAACTAGGATTTTTGATCCAGTCAGACATATTAAACGAGGAATTACATCTATTACAAACCCAAAAATAAGACATAGACACAATATCGTCAAACAAGGTCGCCTTCCTCGGTTTTTTATCGTCAAAGAGCATCTTGTTGAGAAAAGTCCACACATACCACCACATAATATAGAACACACCCTCCAACATCCTTTTTTTCTTGATAGGAAGACGAAGATTTTGTATCCACAGTTCCCAGTCAGAATAAGAATCAATATCCACGCGAGTAACATTCCACCAGCGAGCAATCAGATCTACAAGATTACGTACTAAAGTGCAAGAGAAAAATAAGTGGTTAACCGTCTCCACACCCATATCATAAGTACCGCACTTAAGGGAGTCAATGAGAATACCTCTACGCGATATATTGAACCTAGTAGGCAACAAATTAGATTTTACCTTCCAAGCGTGCACATTAATCTTAATCGGCACCAAACGAACCCACCTAGTTTTTTGCGTAGCATCTGGAAGAGTTTTATCATCTATCAAACTTCTCACAGATGACATTGTCAACTCGCCTGAACTTGAGAGACTCCAAGACCATCGATCTTCCATAACGAACCCACCTAGTTTTTTGCGTAGCATCTGGAAGAGTTTTATCATCTATCAAACTTCTCACAGATGACACTGAGAACTCGCCTGAACTTGAGAGACTCCAAGACCATCGATCTTCCATAGGAACTAACTGAATATCTTTGACCAGCGACAAAAGAGCCATTAATTGTTCTTGTTCCACCCCTCCTCTTGGTGGTCTACGGAAAGAAGAATCAAAGGTATAAAGCATGGGAAACATTAAAGCATAAGCGCATGATATGAACAAATATAATTATGGATATGTTATAAGACCCCTTATAGGTCAATCGTATAAACTGTGAGGCACATAGTACAACACCGTGATGCACAGTGTAAAACCCTCCGATGCGTGCAATGATTAGAAACCCCCTCTAGGGGTACGTATAAACTGCCCCTATAATTATATGTTCCAAAGGTACAACTAAGTTCGCAGATGCCTATAGTTATGGGGTCTCTACCTAAAGTGAAGGCAAAGGCAAATATCTACACGTGGGGCTACTACAAGACGATTAAAAAGCATAAAGGGAGCTAGTTATACATCTCTATACCTAGTTACCTACCAACTAACTACCTAATCTAATTTTAGCTCTCCACACGTTCCTAGTATTCCTAGTAGAGGTCATGTCCTCAGAAATAAGAAAATCCTTCATGTCATGCTTTAGTTTGTCTTTGCACTTACGTTTTGATATACCCTTTCTCCTCAAGTTGTCGACTACCAAAACTTCCACTCTTCTAACTCCATTTTCTGTGGTCTTCTCTTGATATGTCCGAACCATTTCAACCGCCCTTACCTCATCTTGTTTATTTTGAACTCTTGACCATCTCCTTAATTTTAAATGCTCCATGGCTTTATGCTAAAAGTTGTGCCAAAATAAATCTACGTTGAATCACACACTTGAAGTATGTGGCTAAGCCAACCATACTTTCTCTCATCAAGAATAGTCACACAAAAAAAAAAAAAAAAAAAAAAAAGGCGTAGTTGGAATTAGGGGCGTTCACGGGTCGGTTCGGTTCGGTTAGTTAGAAGTTTTAAACTATCTATCACGGGGCGGGTAATTAATTTTACTACCCGAAACCGAACCGCACTAGGCGGGTAACCGGTCATGCGGGTACCCAAAGTGAGTGGTTACCCACGGTTCGGGTCACGGTTAACCATTTTAGACGTTGAGTCGAGTTTAACCGTATAAATTATAATATGGTCTAGAAAGTAAATTGTCATTTTTAGTAAAATTAAATGACATTAAATAGAGAATACTCATATAAAAGTTATTCTATTACAATAATTGCATTTAGATATTTATACATAACATATAAATAGAATAATAATATATTTGACGTTTATAGATTACAATCACATTAATCAATAATGCACAAACGACTCTCTCTCCTATTTAATTTTCAGACTTTCAGACTTGTAAGTAATAAAGCATGATGTACAACACATTATAGCACAAAATTTCAGACTTACAACCACATATGCATTATATACAACACATTAATACAAGTTTCTTGACCAAACAATTAATACACCCCATCACCAATTAATACAAAATGTAAAGCATAATGTACAAATCTATACTCCATTATTTCCAGCAATAAATATGATTCCGCCATTGTTCCGCTACTTGTCCGGCTAGAGTGGCGGTACGCAAAAAAATTAAAAATGCTAGATCTACAAACATAAAATCATTAGATCTACAAAAAATCGGATCTATAAAATTAAAACTTATGGTTTGACAAGTTGAAGTATTAAAAATTTACGTAACTATTTTTTATCACCAAAAACGATATTTATGAAAAAGATTTACGTAACTATTTTTTATCACCAAAAACGCGTATTTATGAGAAAAAAATTACGAATCTATTTTTAAGGCCAAAAACGAATATTTATGAAAAAAAATACGGATCTATTTTTTTAAGACAAAAACGCGTATTTATCAAAAATAATTACGGGTCTACTTTTTAAGACCAAAAGCATATTTATCAAAAAAATTACGGATCTATTTTTTAAGACCAAAACGATATTTATCAAAAAAAAAAAAAATACGGATCTATTTTTTAAGACCAAAACGATATTTATCAAAAAATTACGGATCTATTTTTTAAGACCAACAACGATATTTATTAAAAAATTACGGATCTATTTTATTTTAAGACCAAAACGCATATTTGTGAAAAAAATTTGGATGTATAAAAAACGTGGTAGGGTGGGCGTCTTTGGTTCTTCTTTGTAGGAGGGTGGTGGCCTTGGTAATTTAATAAAAAAAATTGGATTGATTAAGATATGTTGAGATGAGATGGGTTTTTTTTTTAGTTTATTAGATGAGATGAAGATGTTGCTAATTTGAGTTTCAGATCCGTTTTTGGAGAGAGAATCGTTTGGTGGAGGCGTATTTGTCTTTAGGGTTTGTGTTGTGTTGAGTATATTTAGGGTAAATGAATAATAAGTGTGCACTTATTAATACGGGTTGTCAACTGGTTATGGATCCGTTTTTTTTTTTTTTTTTTGGGCTTGATTGGAAATCCTAAACTTGGACTGGGTTGTTGATTAGTCGATCCGAACGGGTATGATCCAAACGGGCACCGACCAACGGGCTCGAGCCGAAGGGCACGAGCTAAACGAAATTTTGAAATCAGTAAATTTATTATCAAAAGAACATAATAAACTAAAATACATGATTCACGGAAAATTTTATTTCATGGTATCCGCCGCCACAACGCAGGAACCCTGCGCATTAAATGTCACTAATACAAATAATATAGCACATTATACAGATATTCAAGCTTGAACGGTCAATGGGCAAAATAGGCTTAAGCCCGAACTGGTGCGGGCTAAACGAACTCGAGCCAGAATAGGCACGGGCCAAATAGGCATGGGCCAACGGGCTCGAGCTCGAACGGGTACGGGCTAAACGAAATTCTTGATATCCGTAAATTTATTGTCAAAAAGAACATAATAAACTAAAATACATGATTCACCGGAAAAATTTATTTTGAGACCACACAAGAACGCTGCGGTACCGCTAATCACATTAATCAACTCAAACAAAGATGTTTGAAATGTTTATGCTAGGAGGAAAATAATCGTTATACAATAAAAGTAATGCAATAATATAATTAATATTCTACAATTATTTGAATATTTAGTTAAGAATACTTTATGTATATTATGCACGGTTCGGTTCGGTTAACTGCGGATATGTAAAAATAAAAACCAAAACCTAACCGTGATAAGCGGGTTTTTTCGGTTTCGGTTTCTTCGGTTTTGGGTTTTTGTTGGAATATACTTTGCGACAGAGAAGAAAAAAGGCATGTTTTCTGGGCACGTTCAACCCTCAATTTTACCTAATAAATTCTTTATAGGGCGGCTTTAGTACTCAAAATCATTAAAAGTTTTTGCAACACCCTTTTTAAAAAAAAAATCTTGGGTCTGTCTCTGCTTGGCGATGGGGAGGACAAAGCTTTGGTGGCTTATTAGACGACTCATTTGCTTCCTAACCAAACTGTATGATATGTCTAAACGAACCACATTCAAAAACTAAAGTGATTAACAGACAAAGCAATAATTAGTCATATCAACTGAGATTCTCAGTGGGTCAAACAGTGGCTAAAGCACAAGCCTCCAGCGGGTCAAAGTGGGTCAAAATGTGAAGTCCTCGCCCATCCAGATAAATATGGACATAAAAGAATCGGTTCTAAATAAGATGATGCAGTAACATCAGTGACAATAATGTAAACTCTGATTTTTGGGATGATTGACAACATTATCTCCTTACTTTAAACGAAGTCAACATGCAATGGACAAAATTTGATGAAATAAAAAGTCATTGAAAACAGATATAATAATCCAACATAAAAGAAATAGAGTTTCATTTCATTACATCAAGTTAAATGTTATGTGAAAAGCATTATATACAAAATCATATAAATTTCACGGAATGGGAATCAAGATTAATGATTTCTTTGAAATAACGTTCAAATGTATCATCACTATCTAAAGATGTCAAGTCCCAACCAGATGATAGTACATCTTTTCTGGTTACTGAAGATGAGCCGATTGGATTTTGCTTTCACGAAGTCATTTTTTAGAAAAATAAGTTCTTCAAGATTCAACAAACCTGCATATGTAAGAAAAAACATCAACATCTTTACCATTTATACATGAATCACAGAAAGCATTACCTTGTGCTAGAAAATAAATGCGATGATTTTTAGGATCAATAGAAGTAATTTTCGACATTAACATTTATAAGTAAGTTGAAAGATTGCAAAATTTTGGAAAATGTGTGAATCAATGACATCCATTGAAAACAAAATAATATATCGTGAACTAACGAGGAATATAAACATATAAAATAATATATCATGAACTAACAAGGAATATAAACTTTCAAAATTAATATATCATATATAGACAACAATTACCTGCACCAGTGAAGAAGGCGCTATCTCATAAGCTTTATGCATGAAACTCAGCCTTCGCTCCATTGATGGAAATTCATGAAACCTTTTCATACCTCCTCTAAATGTCGGCTGAAAGGGAGGCTCCTGTTAGTCATAAGTCAAGACAAACAAATATTACTAATGCTCAAATAGTGATTCGATAAAAGAAAAGCTAAAGAAAATAGAAATGCATGAATAACCTCATCAAAGAATCCAAGCTTTGGTGATGGCATTCTAAGACCTGAAGGATTGCTGTTTCTTATTAGCGATCTTGTGGCACATTCACTTATATACTTGTTCACCTCAACATTAGAACACTGAAAATCTGATGCCGATATGGTAACGTGGAAGCTACAAGCAGGAGATGTACTAGAAGGATAGGTAGTCGGTTTTGTTTTTCTGTTAGTGATTTTCCTTCTACTACACTTGGGTGAACCACTTGAAGTTGGTCTATTTGAGTGATGAACCTTTGAGTTCTTTTCAGCTGTAGGAGAAGTAAAAGAAGTCGATTTAAAAAGATCAGCTTCTAAAGTCCCCAAATGTAGGCCATCACTGTCCGACAATGACTGATCCCGGCCAGCAAATGTATGTGTTACTATGTGTATTTTAGTTTCAGAAGTTGATAGACTGGATTCAGATTTCTTGAAGCCTTCTTGCAGCTTAAACAACTCTTCAGGATTTAACAAACCTGTGTAACGAAGATAAAATCATCTTCATATTTACCACTATCACATGAACTCCAATGTAAATTGTTAAATTTGACAGAGCACAATATCAGAAATTTGGGGTCCAATAAACTAAATTGATATATAAGACATAAACATTTACCTGCACCATGACATAAGTCACTATTCCAATCTAAGCTTTTACGCAAGGAGCTAAATCTTCTTGAATCCTCTTGGCTCTCACAGTCGTCTTTGTTCTTCTCTATGTCTATCACACATTTTCTGTGATATGAAGCAATATCTTCTGTTAGGCTTTTTTGCTCCTTGTTCATAGTGTGGATATCAGGGATTACGTCTTTAAAAGTCTCCACATTAAAGCCATTATTATCAGCTAATGCCCGATTCTGATCATAAACTAGGTGTGGTTGTACGTCTTTTCGAGTTTCAGAAGATGGTTGACTGGAATTAGCTTTCGTGAAGCCTTTATTTATCACAGAAATCTCTTCGGCATTTAATAGACCTGAATATGAACAAAGAATTGTTTAAAACCATTGCAAGCATTAAAAAAAATAGAAGCAGTCTTTCATGTTAGAAAAAGAAATGCAGCTTGACATTTGGAGTCAAATGACATTAAACAAACAGGCAAGCTGAGACTTGAAAATTTTCCAGTAACTTTTGAATGAATAGGTCAAGAGCGTTGAAAGTTGCCTTAATGGTACTTTTGATACATAGACAACCTCTTAGTAAATTTATCACAGATTAGTATTGATATTTTAATAATATAATTGTATTCATACATAAATTAAGGTGTTGTTTTTGTAAAATATTTAATGTTTGATTATCTAAAAGATAAACAAAAATACAAAAAAG
This sequence comes from Chrysanthemum lavandulifolium, assembly GCA_022545495.1. Lineage (NCBI taxonomy): Eukaryota > Viridiplantae > Streptophyta > Magnoliopsida > Asterales > Asteraceae > Chrysanthemum > Chrysanthemum lavandulifolium. The sequence continues at coordinate 266,819 of JAHFWF010000163.1, forward strand.
TACTAAACAGACTCATGTAGACATCAACAATTACCTGCATTAATGAAGAAAGCAGCATCCCAATCTAAGCTTTTACGAAACAAACTTAGTCTGCTTGTCTCCACTAAAGGTTGACCATGTTTTTCGCAACTGTGTTTCCTTTTCACCTCAGCGTCAATGTCAAGATCAATGCTCTCCAAGTGACTGCTTAAACCATTGACTTGATCACTCTCGTCTTTCTTTTTCTTCATATCATTCACAGCTTTTTCTTGAAATGAACCACAGTCATCTTTAAAAATCTTTCGCTCTATGTCCATTCTGTTCTTTGAGATCTCTATGTGTATTTTCTCATTAGTCTTCGGCTTCCTACAGCTTGTACCGAATTTTCTTTCATCATGCTCCCTACTGAGTACTTTCCGAACTTTTGAACAATTTTGAGTAGAAACAGAAAAATTAGATACTGGAAACTTGTTCAACTTCTGCACACTTCCTCTAAATACCGGCTGCTCCTGTGAATAACAATTAAGTTAATAAAAAAGATATTAGTAACTTTATCTACCATCTAGTAGATGAAAAAGAAAATAGAATTACATGAATTACCTCATCAAAGAAGTCGATCTTTGGAGATGGCATTTGTCGACCTGAAGATTTGATATTTCTTATTGATGATCTTGTGGCACGAGGACAAGGAGTTTTAAACACCGAGGGTGTTGTGCCGTTGTGAATACTTCTAGCGGGAGATGTGCTAGAAGAACAAGTGGACGACATTGGAGACAGGACTGAGGAAGGATCAGCGGTGGTCGGTTTGATGTTTCTTAATTTGATATTCCTTGTAATACACTTGGATGAAGCACTAGAAGGCGATTCATTTGAGCGATCAACTGTTGACTTCTCAGTTGTAGGAGTTATAAAAGAAGTTTCATTAGATGACAGGTCTCCTCTTTGAGATCTCTTGGACAAAGTGAAACCTGGTAAAAAAATTCAGTATATCAAAGTTTGCAAACTTTACAGATACATATATTACTCCTTTGTTTGAAACCAAACCTGCTCCAGATTTTCTGGTTCTATGTTCCATAACCGCTTGGCTGGATGCCAATCCGCCGATGTTGATAGGAACTTTAGATCGTTTGTAGATATCTCGCTTTACATCTTCTCGAGTACCAGAAGATTGTTGCCGAGATTTAGCTTTCTTGAAAACTTTATTTATCATAGACAACTCTTCAGGGTTTAACAAACCTGCATATGCATGTGAACAACTTTAAAATCTACAAAATTTTCCATCTTTACAATGAAAGGCAGAAAAAAATTAAACAGTGCATTGTACTAGAAAAAAGATGCAGCTTGACATTCTCGGTCTTACGAATTACTTTTCAACACATGATGGAGCAAAAACATGTGGATATTTTGAGTAATAGCAAAAAAACCTTCAAATCTCATAACAAAATATGAAAAGTTTGTGGACTAGCAACATTAACAAACATGTAAATGTAAGAATCACCTTGACTAGTGCAGAAAGCACTATTCCAATCTAAGCTTTTACGCAACAAACTCAGCCTTCTTCGCTCCACGGATCCCATTTCACCACGTTTAATCATCGAATCATTCACATCATCGAAACCTACTGCAAAACAAGTTCCACAACAAAGCATAAATATTCACATGGATAATGCACAAACAAACCGAAAGCTAACAAAATACAAATAGAATTATAACCCGCGCGTGAAATTCTAACATCTTCGACAGAATCACGAAATGAAAACTCAAGTAAACAATCATCTTCCTTAGAAAAATCAATAAGTTGCAGGTTATCCATCTCACACATAATTGCTGCTCTAAATCAAAATAGAAAAAATGCAATTTATTATTTATGTCACAAAATGTGAGATAAGATATATTTACGAGCTAGTTCAGTATCAAAACAAAATATTTGTATATATGGTAATTTGGTCACAATTGTTGCCTAAAATATTAAACGTGTGTAATAACATATATTCTATATATGGTAATTATAAAATATAAAAAATAAAATCATTTGATCAATCAAACGATTTTACTAAAGCAATCACTGATATTCAGATAATCAATCTAAAAGTTTAAATATATGTAACGAATTAATAGAACATTCGTTATGTATTTCATGTGGCTATCCTTAAATACCCCCTAAGGTTTCAGTCAGTGAAGAAATAGCCCCTTTGACCCTCTGGATGGTCGTCCTCTCAGGTCACCCCATAAGAGGACGCATCCTCCCGGTCACTCCTTGTTACACGACTGCGGTCTTCGATCAAACAATACATAATTAGGTCGTGCAGACGACCGAGTCCCCCCTTGTGTGTGAGTGTGTGTTTATTCAATTGTTTTTATGAGGTATATTTGTGTTTAAGTGGGGTATGTATTTTGTGGTGACCGTAGTCGTTATATCACACTAAGTTGGTCATGAAGAAGGTTGTAAAGAGAGAAAGTTGAGTTGGTGCTAACAGGCAGTGGTGACCGCGATCATGTGTGCTTACATTACACTTAGTGACAACACGTCTTTTAGACGAAATATCTTTGCAATTTGCGTATAGTAGGAAAAACAATATTAACCAGTAACAGATCTTGAATCTTAATCAAGAACAACTTCTTTTATTCAACCAAAACTTCAAAGATCAATCAGTAACTGATCTCAATCAGTACAACCTCAAGAACCAGAAATACCTCAAGAATCACAAATAGTAACAACACCACACAATCCTTCCCACTGCTACTAAGGTGGAAGGCTATTGACTAATTATCAATAGTTCTTACAATATTAACTTCCTCACAATCACTCTAAAGCAATCTCTGAATCAACAGATACAAGTTTTGGTTGAGAGAAGATTGGGTACAATCTAATCTTTGAGAGAGATAATAATGGGTGATAATAAAACCCTAAACGGGTTAAGGTCTATTTATAGCCTTGACCAAGCTTGACTCCAACTTATCCAGAAAAACAGAAAGCACCCCTCCATCTTTCACCAACTTGCACTTTATCACCAAACTTCATTTAAGCTTAAAACTGAGAATACAAATACACAAGATCAGTCCCTGAGAATAAGTGTTTCAGTTTGAGATACATTTTAACATCCCCCCTTAACTCAAGCCTGAAACACATCAAAAAGACCAAGTCTAGAAACCAGTTTCTCATGTTGCAGCTTATCCAGTCATTTGGTAAAAATGTCAGCTGTTTGATTAACAGACTGAACTTTTTCAGTTTTTATAACACCAGCCAAAATCTTTTCTCTCACAAAATGTAAATCAATTTTCAAATGTTTAGTCCTTTCATGAAAGACAGGATTAGCAACAATTTTAATTGCAGCCTGACTATCACAAAATAGTTTGACTGGCAAAAAATGTTCCGAGTTTAAGTCTTTCAAAATTTTCAAGACCCAAACAATTTCTGAAGTAGCAGAGGCCATTGCTCTATACTCAGCCTCTGCACTAGACTTAGAAAGGGTGTTTTGTTTTTTACTTTTCCATGAAACCAGTGAACCATTAAGAAAAATACAAAATCCTGTAACTGATCTCCTAGTAACAACACACTTGGATAGTCTGCATCCACATAAGTCTCAAGATTTTCAAAAGAGCTTTTAACAATATGAATTCCTCTACCAGGAGAACCCTTTAGATATCTTAAAACTTTAAGTGCTATTTTAAGATGAGACTTAAGTGGTTTATGCATGAACTGACTCAAACAATGTACAACATATGATATATCAGGCCTAGTGTGTGTTAAGTAAATCAGTTTTCCAATCAGTTTTTGATATTCAGTTATGTTGTCTAGAACAGGATCAGAAGTAGTAGGTTCATTAGAAATAGAAACACTTTGTTCTAAAGGAAAAGCAGATGGCTTACAAGCTAGTAAACCAAATTCAGAAAGTAAGTCTAAACAATACTTTCTTTGAGTTAAACATAAACCCTTATCAGTTTCAATCACTTCAATTCCCAAGAAATACTTAAGTTTACCCAAATCCTTAATCTGGAATTTAGACTTAAGAAACACTTTAAAACTTTCAATCTCAGCCAAGTTATTACCAGTGACAATAATATCATCAACATACACAAGTAAAGCAACAATATTACCTGAATCATTCTTGATAAACAAGGAATAATCACTTTTACTTTGTATGAAACCATTCTCAAGCAAAGCACTGGTTAACTTAGCATTCCACCGTCTGGGTGCTTGTTTTAGACCATATAAAGATTTTTTCAATCTACAAACTCTCTTATCATTAGCATTAAAGAAACCATCAGGCAAAGACATATAGACAGTCTCATGTAAATCACCATACAGAAAGGCATTATTGATATCAAGCTGAAATATAGGCCAATTTTGTTGAACAACTAAATTAATGAGACATCTAACTGTAACAATCTTCACAACTGGTGAAAATGTTTCATCAAAATCAACCCCTTCTTTTTGGTTAAAGCCCTTAGCTACAAGTCTAGCTTTATATCTATCTACCTCACCATTTGATTTATATTTTATCTTAAAAACCCATTTACAACCTATAGCCTTTCTGCCTTCAGGCAAAACAACAAGCTCAAAAGTATCATTTCTATACAAAGCTTCCATCTCATTATTCATTGCATCAACCCAGTGCTGGTACATGCAAGCCTCCCAATAATTTTTAGGCTCAAAACTTTTATTCAGTTCAATAACAAAGCATAGAGTATCATTTTTGAGTTTAGCATAAGTAACAAACTTTTCAAGACCAAATTTTACTTTAGAATCAACAATATAATCATTATATTTGTTAGGAAAGTTTGATGTTCTACCAGTTCTTCTTAAAGAAGACTGGCCATTATTATGCAATCCAACTTCTGCTGCTTGTTCAGGAAAGGAACTAAAGTCACCCTCAGAAGCACTCACATCACTTGGTGTTTCAGCCCTCTTACTAGCATTGGTAGCCTCATTAGAACCAGGAGAATGCCCCAATTCATTCTCCCCTTGGTCAATTGTTGGGCCATCCAAATGCTGGGAGTAGCTGCCATCACCCAAATGATGATCACTTTGATTAATATTACCTATAGGGGTACCTTTTAGCTCATTGTCATCATTGGGTGTGTCAAAGTCTTCACTAGCAATTTCATCAAAGAAATTAACATGATTTAGACTCTGACTGAGAGGGTCAGGAGCAGCAGAAGAGTTTTTAATCTTGAAAGGAAAAACTTTTTCAAAAAGTTTTACATCTCTAGAAAAGATAAATTGTTTCCTTTCAAGACTATAAAGCTTGTAGCCTTTTTGAAAATTAGAATACCCAACCAAAACACATTTTTTTGCTCTACTATTGAACTTATCATGACTGGTAAGAATAGTAGCAAAACATAAACAACCAAACATTCTTAAGTGATTTAGATCAGGTTTTCTTTTAAAAACAAGATTAAAGGGAGACTCTCCATTCAGCACCGAGGAAGGCAATCTGTTAATCAAATAAGTGGCAGTTAGAACATATTCAGACCACAAAAATAGAGGTAATCCCCCCTGAAACATAAGGGATCTAGCCACAGTTAAAAGATGCCTATGTTTCCTCTCTACAACCCCATTCTGTTGAGGAGTATAAGCACAAGATGTTTGATGCACAATACCTTTATCTTCACAGAATTTATTAAACTGATGATTAACAAACTCAGTTCCATTGTCACTTCTAAAAATCTTAACACATTTCTCAAACTGTGTTTTAATCAGATTATAAAAAATTTGAACACAATCAAACACCTCATGCTTATATTTAAGTAGATAAACCCAAACAGCCCTGGTGAAATCATTCACAATAGTTAGAAAAAATATGTGGCCTTCTTTACTTTTAATTCTATAAGGACCCCAAAGATCAAGGTGAACAATATCACCAAGATCTGTGGTTTTATGGTCACTTAAAGGAAAAGACTCTCTAGTTTGTTTAGCCTTTTGACAAACCTCACAAGGTTCAATTTCATTTTTATTTTCATAAAAGATTTCACCTTTTAAAATAGAAAAGACCTGATCAGAGGGGTGACCAAGCCTGCAATGCCATAAGTCTTTGGTCAAATTACAGATAGGACTAGAATTCTCAAATCCTAGGTCAGTACCTTGATTTCCATCAAAGTAATACAATCCATCCTTTTGTTTACCAATCCCTAGCACATTCATTCCTCTCAAATCATGGGGTAAAACATAACACTGTGACTCATCAAATGCAATAACAAACTTGCTGTCTCTAGCCACTTTATGAGCGGACATTAGACTAACACAAGATTCGGAACAACCAAAGACATCATATAATGTTAAATGTTTAGTTAGAATCATATTGCCAACCTTGGTGATTAAAGCCTCAGTTCCATTGGGATGAGAAACTTTAATTCCAAGTTTGGAAATGTCAATCACATTAACTAAACATTTATCAGTATATGTAAGATGCTGATTTGCACCAGAATCAACAATAAGTCCAGCTGCAACAAGTGCATACCTAAACTTACTATTATTACAGAAAAACCTTTTAAAATTTTGATTAAAGAACTTGCTATTGTTTAAAACAATACCTGCCATATTGGCATGTACTCCTTTCCCATTTCCATCAACATTATTAGAATTTTCTTTAATCAAAGAAATCAGTTTAGAAATCTGGTCATCTGAAAAAGTAGAAGTGGAACTAGAGCCAACAGAGTTGTTATTATTTATAAACCTTTTGTTAAAGTTCTGAGCACCTTGATTATTATTACTGTTATTATTCCTTTTATTCTTCCCAAAATCAGCAGGATACCCAATGAGTTTAAAGCATCTATCAACAGTATGTCCATTAAAGCCAAAGTGTTCACAAACAAAGACAGGACCACCAACAGCCCTTCTATTATCATTAGACCTAGTGGTATTAGTTTGCTTGGAGTAATTACCAGAAGATGGGGGCTTTTGAGAATTAACTTTATTGGGCACACTGGAGTTGAACACAGTTAACTGAGACATGTTAGAAGTCCCACCAACTGAACCAGTAACCACAGATCTGTGAGATTCCTCACTAGAAATAATGGCAAATGCCCCTTTCACATCAGGAAGAGGATCTCTAGATAACACATTACTCCTTATTTGCATATAAGAATCATCCAAACCCATTAAAAATTGCATAAGTTTCATTAACTGGTTATGTTTTTTAAAATCATCAGCAGCATGACAAGTGCACCTAGGCAACTGTATCAAAGCATCAAATTGTTTCCACAAAGTGCTCAGTTTATTAAAGTATTCAGCAATAGAACAACCATTTTGAGACAGAGAATTGATTTTATGATGCAGATTAAAAGTAACTGAACCATCAACTCTATCAAAAGTCTCTTTTAATTCAATCCACACATCAAAAGCCTTTTTAGAAAAAAATTGACCCAAAAACAATTCTTCTGATATAGAGTTCAAAATCCAACCCAACACAACAACATTAACCCTGTCCCATTGTCTACCTAAAACTTCATCAACATGTGATCTTATGCAAGTACCATCTATAAAACCAGTTTTATTTCTGCCCTCAAGGGCCAACAACATAGCACAAGACCACACATTATAATTTTATGTGCCCTTTAGTTTAATAGAAACAACAGTCAAAGGTAGCTGAATCATTAGGATGCAAATGAAGAGAGGTGACTAAGATCAAGTTTACTAATAAGAGTAACAGGAACATCATCCTCATCATCATCAGAATTATGAACAAAATTATGAACAAAATTATCAGAATTATGCACAGACATAATGAATAAACCAAGAATCACACAAACACTCAAGAAAGGAGAAGAAGGTAGTTCCCAGGTTTTCCTTGCCACTCATGGTGGTAGGTCAAGGGCACAAACAAGAAATAAAAACAACAAAGAACCCTAACACTACAATCAACCAATCTCAACTTCCAAAATCTTAAATCTTATCCTCCAAGCAATCTAATGCAAGAAAATAAAAAACAGAATTTAAAAGAGAGCGTGAGAGGTGTTACAGAGCACGCAAAGATCCAATAAGCAGCGGAACAAGAACCCAGGTTATGATCTTGATTCACTTAGTCAAGAATCACAACCCAAACAATCTCAATAACCCATAATCAATTGAATCTCCAAACCCTAATTTTCAAGAATTAGGGAAACAGCCAAAGAACCACCAAGATTTACCAGAATCACCAGTCAATCAACCAAGAACACTTAATCAACCACCAATCGAAGCAGAGATCAAAATCCCCAAAAGTAACCAAACCCTAATTTTTCAAAAAATTAGGCGTTTTGTAACACGATTAAGAACCAGCCAATTAGAATCAAAAGAACCCAATTAACCATGGTTAATTGAATTGAATCAAGTCAATTGTAAAAAACCCCCAAATTTTTCGAAACCCTAAATTTTCCAAAATCAAAGATTAGAGCAAGATTCAACAGCCTTGCTCTGATACCAAGTAGGAAAAACAATATTAACAAGTAACAGATCTTGAATCTTAATCAAGAACAACTTCTTTTATTCAACCAAAACTTCAAAGATCAATCAGTAACTGATCTCAATCAGTACAACCTCAAGAACCAGAAATACCTCAAGAATCACAAATAGTAACAACACTACACAATCCTTCCCACTGCTACTCAGGTGGAAGGCTATTGACTAATTATCAATAGTTCTTACAATATTAACTTCCTCACAATCACTCTAAAGTAATCTCTGAATCAACATATACAAGTTTTGGTTGAGAGAAGATTGGGTACAATCTAATCTTTAAGAGAGATAACAATGGGTGATAATAAAACCCTAAACGGGTTAAGGTCTATTTATAGCCTTGACCAAGCTTGACTCCAACTTATCCAGAAAAGCAGAAAGCACCCCTCCATCTTTCACCAGCTTGCACTTTATCACCAAACTTCATTTAAGCTTAAAACTGAGAATACAAATACACAAGATCAGTCCCCGAGAATAAGTGTTTCATTTTGAGATACATTTTAACAGTTTTCTCAGATCCTCCTTCGCGGTACTTGCTTAGCTAAACATCTTGGATAACTCGTAAACTTTTTCCTTGCGAATGTTATCGTCGTCAATCAGTTTCTGAACATCATCCTTGACTTCTTCGACAGTGTGTGGGAGATTACAAGCCATGATTTTGGAAAGAAAAAGTGTATTAAAACTGTGATTTGAGTTAAATGTATGTAATTTGTTTAGCCAACTGGGAGATATTTATAGGTAAAAAAAGGTATTTTAAAAAATATAGCCATTACATTTTAGCATACTTTCATTTACGCACTTTGAATTTCCAAAAAATTCTCCGTTACTTTTACTACATTCAACTTTAAAAATAAATAAAGGCAAATGGTCGAATGACGTGAGCCACGGCTTTTTTCCTTTCGGCTCACGAATGGCTTGTAGGCCGTGATGACTAATGGCGCGCCAAAGGTAGGGTTTAAAGGTGTGTTTTGCATGTTAAATGCATGCATACCGTCTGCTCTCATTTACAAACCTCAAAAGATCAACACCGAATATATCTATAGCCATTTTGGGTGTTGATTTTTATTTATACATTGCCTTTTTCCCAACATAAAATAAAATAAAATAAATAAAAAATCACGTATATCTAATTGATTTTTGTAATATTTTGAGGCTTCACAGGAGGAGATACTAAACTTTTGACTTATTCCTACGCTTAATTTAAAAAAATCAATTACTTATATTAAAAGCATTTAATATTTTATCTATTTTTTAGAATTTAAATATTTTTAAATCGTTAATCGTTAAGCGAAAATAATTACACCACGACGAGCATTTAATTATCTTTCTATTCTATAGACGGGCACTTTGATATACTTTCGAAAAACTTTTTTTTCGTTTTTTCAATCTTTTTTTTTTTTTCCTTTGTTGTTAAAACTTGTATGAGAAATCACATGTGATTAAATACTAATTTGAATATTTTAATAATATCACATGTGATATTAGTGTAAATCACATATGATATGTAATATAACATGTGATATTAGTGTTAAATCACATATGATTTGTAATATCATATGTGATTTAACACAAATATCACATTTGCTATTATTAGAATATTCAAATTACTGTTTAATCATATGTGATTTTTTATGCAAATTTTAGTAATGAAAAAAAGAGTTAATTACATAATTGGTCCTTGTGGTTTGTCGGATCTTGCGAAAATGTCCTGTGTTTTTTTTGTGGATGTCCTCGTGGTATGCAAAAGTTACGGGTTTGGTCCTTTGACCAATATTTCATAGTTTATTTATTAAAGAGAGGGTATAATCGTCTTTTCATCTATCTTGTATTAAATGCCCACGTCAGTTGTCTCCCCCATCATCAAACACAGACATTTCACATCTCACACTCTCTCTTTTTCACAAATCTTAGCTCTCTTAGGCATGACGGAATTGCTCTGGGTAGCCATCGAGTAGCATTAGGGTATTAAGACACCAATCCTTCCACATCGGGTAGGGTATTAGGTCAATTCGAGTTCACAAACCAACGGGTTGTGTGTGAAACAAGGTTGTGTGTGTGTGTATGTGTGTTTTATGGGGTTAGGGTAGAATTGGGTAGGATCGCATCATCTCCGTACTAGTTAGGGTAGTGTCGGGTAGAATTGAGTAGTTTGAGTTGGAAGGTTTTATTGGTAATGAAAAAATGTGAACCCCTCATACCTTAATTTAAAACGACCATGAACATCATCCCACCTGTTTCTATGATTATTTTCTTAACGCATTCAAAAACAAAACTTCTTCAACCACTTAAACATTTCATTCTATCCCTTATTTCTTTTAACTCTACAAATTTCAACACCATATTTTTCAACAATCTTCATCTACCTCATACCATATCTCAGACACACACACACACACCCCTGCACACACGGCGGCGAGATAAATCCGATGACGACTAGATCTGGAATGTTTTAGATGGTGGATGTTAATTTGAAAGTGTTGAGTTTGAAAGGGGTTGGTGAGGGGTAGGATGATGATGGAGTGGTGGTTGTTGACAGTGATCGGAGATTGGTGGATGTAACGGTGGCGGCGATGGACATGGTGGCGGTGGTTTGTGCGGCGGCGGCGGGAATTATAGAATCTGATGTGGGATGTGAGAGCCATAAAAACAAGAGATGAAATTTTGATTTTAGTTTTTGTTATAAACTTGTATATCTAGTTGTGATGTTAGTATGGTTTGATCAAGTGTGTGTATTTTAAATTTCTTTTTGAGGTTCAATTAAATCTGGGTAAGCACATCTTAATGATATATTAATATTTATGAGGAAAAAACCATTTAAGTAATTAACTTGAAAAACAAAACCGTGAAAAAAATTTTTTTTTGTGTATATAATCATAGAAAGATAATGAAGTGAGTATTTTAAATTGATTAATCTCTTCTGTTAGATCAAATAAAGATGAATGGTGGAAATTGATCATTGGTATATAAAAAAATGTTTGGGACAAATAAACATTCCATCAAGTTAAACATTATGTTTGTTAAAGAAAAATAAAGTTAAAACCTTTGTGAGGCTTCAAACTATGCAAAAACCATGACATTTTCTGCTCTTAATTACTAAAGGTGAAAACAAACATAAAACAGTATAACCAAATGTATTAAAAAAAGCAAAAACAAGATATGATAACACCAAACATTCCAGATAATGCAAAATTCTATCATGTGCTAATAATCTTTTCAGCCAGTGGAGTTCTTGAGCAAAGTGGAGTATGCTCAGCATTTGGTAGAGGAATAACTTGACCATGCTGCTTAGCACCAGTTCGTTGACCATTAACTTCAGCTACATCTCTATCAAGATCAATGACTTCCAATTGTTTGCTTAACCCACTGACTTCATCTTTGTAACCATACACATTCTCCTTTTGGCTATCATATCGGTCACTCTCCTCTTGTTTTTTCTTTGTGTCAATCACGTGAAGTACACCAGAATTATCTTTCTGTCTCTTTTGCTCCACGTTCATTCTATTCTTTGAAATCTCTTTAGGTGCTTGCCTATCAGGCTTCAACTTGCTACAACTCGCACTAAATTTCTTACCATCATGTTCCTTAAATTTTCTAGCTTGTAAGCAATTCTCGGTGGAAACAGAAGGAGAATGAGGAGATGACTGTATTTTTACACTGTTGTTATTAAGCAAGGGACTGTGGTCCCCAAAACGGTCTTTCAAAATTCCTCTTAAGATCGGTTCCTGTGAGTAAAAATTTCCGAAGAAAAGGTACTAGTAAGGTCACAAAGTATCTATAAGATGTAATGGTGGCAATATGGACAGGTTGGGTAACGGGTCAAACTGCATATTCTGATGCGCACATTGTTGACATCTTTTCCCCAAGATTTTGTTTAAATAGTTAGTGAATCAAATATGATTGCAATACACATTTTTATTCCAAAAATAATCTTAACTCTTTAAATAAGATGAGTTATAGAGTTTCATAGAGTAGAAGTACATAGTGGGCCAACTTTTCACCCATTTAACCATTAAAGATAAAAACAAAACCGAATCACAGTTCCTAAGTAAATGAGATGAAATTATTGTAAAGAAACTAGGACGGTGTGAAGTACCTCATCAAAAAATCCAATCTTTGGGGATGGCATTCGAAGACCTGAAGATTTGATCTTTCTTTTCGGTCCACCAGAAAATGGGCTAGATCGTATTGATGATCCTGTGGCTTTTTGACTAGTAAACTTTCCTTCCACAGAATTTCGACAAGATGCAAGTGAAAGACTTTGAAAATCCGATGTCGGTATGGTGTTTTGATCAGTAATGGTAGTAGTTGAAGATAAAGATTCTAAGAACCATCCATCAATGGAGCTAGCAGGAGATGTGCTAGAAGAACACGTAGATGACAATGGATAATGAACCGAGGAAGGAGAATTTGTCAGTTTCAACTTTCTGGGATTGCTTTTACTTCCAATAGATTTTGTAAAATTCTTAGAAGATGAAGCACTAGACAATGATTCATATGAGGGATGAAACTTTGACTTTTTTTCAGTTATAGGAGTTGTAAAAGAAGTTGATTTATAAAGACCAGATAAGTCTCCCCATCGAGACCTCTTGGACACAGTCATGTCTGTCACTGCATCAAAACAAACAATGTCGATATGTCAAAATTGGAAGATTACAAATCCGATACACGACTCATTTATAATTCTTTGAGCACATACCTGTTCCAGCCTTTCGGGTTTTGTTTTCCAATTTCACACTATCTGATCCTTCAAAAGCTGTGTTGTTAGTCGTCTGTGTAGATGAGATGAGCTTTGGCAGGCTTGACACCTTGTCCTGTTTTATAGCATCAGATTATGCTTATAGTCAATACTGATCTAACTTAACAGGATAAAACAAATTTGTTATATTTCTAACGGGCTAAGCGTGTAAAGTTGGACGAATTATTAGCTATAAAGAAAATGGGTCAAACATGCTGCATAACAACAAGATGTGTACTTTTGCATAAAACCAATGTGTATAACCTCCAAAATTATTTTATTAAATATATATATTATCGTTCAAATAATATATTTGTTGGGGATAAACATTCTACAATTTTGTAGTTAATTATACACAATCTTCATAAAAAATACACTAGCAATGATTCAGGGACCCACAGAAAAGAATCAGGACCCACAAAAATAATCAAGGACCCATATTTTTAGTACAAAATTGTAGCCAATTAGCTACAATTAATTGTAACTAATATATTCCCTATTTGTTATATCTGAAACTTTATTAACTTAGAGAAAATTTAGAAATATTTGGGACAAAAAGTACCCTGGGTCAATCCAACCTGACCCTTACAAAATTACTCGTTGTGACATGAAGTTGACCCGTCACCCAACCTGACATGCCCACCATTTTTCCATCTCCTATATAAATCATAAGATGTTGTTAAAGTTCACATATACCTGTTTGATTTGGTTATTGGTTATCCTCGTCTTGGTTACAACCTTTGGTCCTTGTAGGTTAATGCTCTGGCTATGTAAAGCTCGAACTGATTTCATCTAAAATTTTGAAGATAGTAACATTTCATTTTTCAGATTAATAATGAAAAGAAAGATATGCTAACAAGTGAAGAATGACTAATGACCAACGGCAAAGTTGAACATACACACCTTGTTTTGAGAGCAAACATTCATTTTCTTGCTGGCTGAAAAAAGAAAGTACAGAGTACCTTATTAAACGATGTTCTATAAACAATACGGAAAAGCTCATGATTAAATAGAATCACGTATATACCGGATTACCGGAATCAATATCATGGCAGCCAAAAGTAGTTTAATTTAATGGTTTCTCAATCTTTAGTACTTACAGAGTGCATTTGCTTGCCCACATGCCGGTCCACCAATGTTTGTTGCAAATTTTGATCTTTTACTATTTAATGATATCTGATCTTGACTAGATACAAGATCTAATCGTTTGTCTTTACGAGTTCCATGAGACGGATTTTTGGGTTCCGCTTTCCTGAAGCCTTTATTTATCATGAACAATTCTTCCGGATCCAATACACCTGTGAATGTCAACAAAGAAACATATTCACCTTTACCATCTTCAAACAAATCATTATATGAAATACTATCCTGATGCTCAAAAAGAAACGCAGCATTATATCAATCTTGCATCTGAAACTCAAACCTAAAACATTATAATCTAATATAATCTAATAGCATACATCATTACAGAGTCATAAAGAAATCAAGAATACCTGCACTAGTAAAGAATGCACTATCCCAAGCTAAGCTTTTACGCAAGAAACTCGGTCTCCTTGGCTCCAATGATTCATTCTGAGCAGGTAAATTCGCACCTACACACTGCTTGCTATGATCATAATCGTTCACATTATCAAACGTTACTGCAAAACAGATGCCCTCATAAAACCACTAATAATCATACCATTCTAAAATGTTGAAAATATCCTAATGCCTCTTTTTTCATTTACAATTTCAAATCTAAAATCGATATTAGCATAGTTTCAATGACTCCATATACATTTTTGCAACAACAAAAAATGATTCGAAACAAAATCTAGGGATTCAAACTAATTTTGGGTGTTTGGAATTAACTTTGCAAACTAATTATCTAAGTAATGTGCATTCTTATCGCGAATAATTAACTCTTAGTGTTTGGTCCGTGTGATTTTCACTTTTATGCAGATAAACAGTTCGGGGTGTTTGGATAAACTAAACTTCTTGTGCTGATGTACTTAATCGGATAAGGGCGTTTACTAAAACTCATAATCTTTATAAAAACGCAACCACAATTCACAGAAACCCAAAATGTCAAATTAATCAGTTTCCGGTTTATCTGTAAAAAAAGCCGTGATCACCAGAAAGAAAATTTACCACACAGTGTAAATTTTCTCAGAACTTTTTACCAGATTCTTAAATTTAAATCTGATAATAATCAGTTCCCGTTTTATATATTTTTTAAAATCATCAAAACTCTACACTTTTAAATCAATCAAGTGACATGAATAACACGACAATAACCTCGAACGATTCAAGTTTAACAAAAGGAAATGATCAAACAGAAACAAAAAAAAAAAAACTAAAATCAAGAAACAGATTAGTCATAAACTAACAGAAAAACCAAATTTAGTTACTATATAAAAAAGAAAAGATGATAAGGTGGTATGTTACCTGAAAGTCGAAGGTCTTCAAGATTATCGCGAAACGGAAATGCAATCAAGTAATCATCTTCCTCTGAGAAATCTATAAGTTGTAGATTATCATCCACTCCGATATCATTCATCTTTATTGTTTTAACTAAATTTGATTGAAATGAAGAACAACAAATTCAAATTTGTTTATTGAATTAAAAAGTGAAATTTAATTTGAATGAAGGAATTGATTCAATTATGAATAATGAAGACATAATCAATTATGAATTTATTTGGTATAAATTTGAATGTAGACGCTCCTGCGTAAAACAGGAGGGAAATATTTATTATTATTATATTATCATTGTTAAGTGTTACTAATATTTTGTTGACTAATTAATTAAAGTATTGAGTTTTAAAGTGAAGTGTTACTTTTGGAAGAAAAGGATAGCTTTAGCCTTTAGTATTCAAATTTTATTACTGATTTTAAATTAGAGGTTATTGTATTCTATTAAATTTAAAATATTTTCATTTTTAAATTTTAAATAAGAAAAGTTATTTGGCTTTAGGATTTAATCTTTTTTTTGCATAAAAACTCGACAATAACTTTGCCAAAATAGGGTATAAAATACGGAAAGTGATTTGCACACTCTCTAAATTGATTTGCACATTCTAAATTAAAGTGAGTTGACATTTATATCTTCATAAAGTGAAAATGTGTAAATTAATGTAAAAATATAATTATAAACACACTCTAATTTAATCAATCAATTAAATGAGTGTGCAAATCATCTCTCATAAATTACGAGGACATAGGCCACTAATACGAGTATTCCCACTAAGATGCATGTGACCCTGGATTTTAACACTCGATTTATTCTTGATGTGACTAATTTTGACAATTTAACTCGATTTTCTTTTGACTTATATAACATTGACCGGATTTTGATGAATGAATTAATGATATTATCATGGTACCAGCAAAGCAACCGGCTAGAGCAATTGTGTTTAACGATTTTTATATATATATATATATATATATATATATATATATATATATATATATATATATATATATATATATATATATATATATTTTTTCGAATATTGTTTAATGATTTTTTATAAAAGATGATAGCTTCTAAAAATTGTGTGTATGTGTTGTGAAACTGAAGAATTAATATGCCATATTATAATATATACAAATTAAAAAAGTTATTAATTTTAACTATAAACATACTAAATTCATTATATTAGTTATATTTTATTATTGTAACATGCATTCAATTTAATGTGTAATTAGTGTGTTTTTAAAATTTTCTATGAAAGATGATAGTTTCTAGAAATTGTGTGTTTGTGTTGTGAGGCTGAAAATTAATATGCCATATCATATATGCAAATTAAAAAAGTTATTAATTTTAACTATAAACATATTAAATTCATTATATTAGTTATATTTTATTACTGTAACATGCATCTAATTTAATACCATAATTTAATGTGCAATTAGCATGTTTTTAAAATTTTCTATGAAAGATGATAGTTCCTAGAAATTGTGTGTTTGTGTTGTGAGATTGAAGAATTAATATGCCATATCTATTATTATATATAATAAAATAAGCTTTTGTACAAGCCTACTAAGCACATTGCATTAAAAATTGGTTTAATGTCATACCTTATTTAGCTTCTAAGTACAATTGTTTTATGCAATACGCTTTTAAAGTCAAGGTAATAATATTCAACATTCAAAAACCACGCTCCTCCTCAAAAACCACCCTCTCTCTACACTTCAGAATACGTTTCAATATTCCAAAACTATGTGCCATACCATTTTCTGTGCCATACCGATTCAAATCCATCAAGAAAACATTTTGATTGATTCATTTGTGTGTTGGTGATGTGTATGATGCACCTGCAGAAAGAGCTGGTAAGTACTGATTTATTATAATCTATAGGTTATCGAATTATTAGTTCCATATTACATAATTTTGTTTCAATTCAATTATAAGATAATTTTCAATATAACTATTCAAATTTATTTGTATTTTACCAGAATCCTATGCACAAAACCTGACTTTGAGCGATTTGTTTGTACGTTTGGAAAGCAATTAAATTGTTCTTCATTTGCCAGTGATTTGGTAAGTATTGAATCTATTCAACTTTTTTTTAATTTTTTAGGTTTTTGATGTAAATTCCATAGTTACGATGCCTGATGATTCTATAATCTTTATTTTTTGATTATAGTGCAGGGGTGTTTGGTGAAACTGGATGAGGACAACACCAAAGCTTCTGAGGATTAATTGAGGTGAGTTTCGACTTAAATAACCAAGTTTTTTAGGGCTATACTTTGAATATGGATTATGTTAATGATTTTAGTATGTTTTTGTTTATAAAGTTTAGTTTTGATTTTTTCGTATTCTTTTATTCGGAATGAATTGTTAAATGTGATGTGATTTTTGGAGGAATTGGGTATGGTTTAATGGTTGGTGATATGTTTTAGTTGTCATGTATACTTGATGATATACTTGCATGTGTATTGGGATAAGATTAGGGAACAAGTTTGGGTTAAGATTTAGCACTCAGAACTCTATTTGAGGTACTTAACAATAACCCATTTTGTGAAGTTAATATTGTTTGAAGTTAAAAAATGGCAATAAATGAAAGATATGTAGCAAAGTTTTATGCTTTTTTGGCTAGATTGCTTTGTGAAAAGCCTTTGAATCATCGATCTTTTTTATAATGAGATCCACGTTCGAATGCAAATGTTATTTCAAAAACGCCACGTGTTTGTGTAGTTTGTCATCAAAATCAACTTCTTTATGCCTTTGGAATTATTTATTTCACAGGGGTTAACAGTGCTGGCATCGTTTATGCATCTCTTGTGACTTATGCAGCTATTCAGGCCTTACAACCAGATTTGATTATAAATGCTACCACTTCTGGTGGTTTTAAAGAATGATGCTCCTACGTTAATGGTATTTTGATCTTTTAACTCTTTACGTATGTTTTTTTATCGTTGTATTTTGATAATTTGATGATGGTGATTTATATATATTAAGAGATGTTAGGATAATCAATTTTTTTGTACCTATAATTTGCGGGTGCAACACAATCCCTTGGGGCAGAGCTATTCTTGGTAACTCATGGAACATGTCGGAGGTGCAGCTTCAATTGGCCAATCTTGTGAATTTTAGTGATCACGACAGCTTCTCAGCCGCATACTTTGGGGGTTCATATGAAGGGGTTACAAATGCACAAGGTATGTATGCTTAGACATATCAGCGTACTATTATCATTCTCACACTGAGTTTTTACCGAAATTCATGGACCGGATAGGATGATTACCGGCACTCCCCGGTTATTGCTGAAGAGCGAGAAAACATCTGAGTGTGGAGCCTTGTAATATTTAAACTTCATTCCAACGAGTTGCTCCTCTTCTACAAGATCGGCCCTGATGTTCAAAAGTATGTTTTAGCCTTTTAGCTTTCTATGATTTTGAACAAACAAGTTCTATAAATGCAACTGATAGCTAACATGTTTGATACCATAGAGTACCTTCAAATTCTTTTAATAACTTACTATCAACTTCATCAATCTGGTCATGGAAGTTCAACAACCCATTTTCAACAGGTAGCTATGCAATACACACACAAAGATCGGACATGAAATGATAGATTTGGCTAACTCTATGTAATGATATTCTCTTCTCGTGATTTCATAATCTTTTCGGTGTTCGTTCTCGAACCTAAGCTATTGCCCTCCAACTAAAGTTAATAGAAACTTATAAGCCTGTCATGTAAGCTGAGCTAAACACCCCTTTAAAGTTTTAGCTTTCATATTGTTGATAATAGTCTCATAATAACGCAGTACAAATTAGGTGATTATCTTACTTTTTGGATTATGATATGTTCAATTATGCGCTCACTTTTTGGATTATCTTACGAGGTTTTATTGGTTTTCGCTTAGCTGTTGTTGTATTTGAGGTGAAAAGAAGTGCAATATCAGAAGCTAACAAAGAAGAAATCTGTAAGCATGAAATTGAGGTAAAAGTTATAGTTATTGATGGTTAGAATGTGTAATTTAATGTTAATGTTGCTAAATTTCAAACAAGTTTTTTCTGTCGAATAAATTTTTTTTAGAAAGCCAACGTGGAGAAGGATGTTAAGCTTTGCTGCTGATATAAATGGAAGATAGCCGAATCCGATTGGTAGAAACTGTTGGCATACCAGGTGAACATTTTTCTAAAGTGAAGACCCAACTCCTTATTTAAGCTCATAACTCATTGGTGAATGCAATCGAGTCCTACAAGGCAATGTCACGAAACAACATGTATGCTATACATGAGCATAAAAGGAGGAAAAAATTCCTAAAAGTTTTCTGTATTGAATTCATTATGTCTTTGTGATTGCAATGGTTTCTCGATGGATGCAATCCAATTCTCAGGTGGCTACAAGAGATGTATATTGTTTTCCATGCCAGTAGTAGTTATTGATGTTTTTCCTATTTAAAATGATTAACGTTACCCTTCTTATTATGTCTCTTTGCAAGGGCATGGCTTGAAGCATCAGCTGGTAAGGTTAGGTGGCGTTTGGGATTGGTTAAAGACTCATCATCATCTATCAAGGAAGTTCGATCAGAAATCTACATTACATACAGAAGCTGTATCACTCCTATTAACCAAGAAAAGCTCTTCGTTCTTGGATGATGAGGTTTATTTCTTTCTTTTTCACTACCTATGTAATTAGCTTATTTACAGCGTCGAGAGCTCTTCCTGTCAATCAATAGAAGTTTATAAATATAAGAAATAAAGCAACTATTTCTAACAAATAACGTATAAAATCTAATCAGTCACCAATTATTTCTAACAAATAGGAGTCTGAATATATGTAAAAGTGGATAAAAAGTAGGGAAATTAGAGAAATTTCACCACTACCAGAACCTTACCACATACCATTTAACTGAATCTGATAATCTGTTGTTATCTCAATGACTATCCTAACTATGTATCCTGATACACTCAATTAAAAAGCATGAATGATACTTTCACATTTTTGTTCGAATTGAGTAAAATTTCCTCCGCTATCTTAGTTGATGTCTTATCTAATTTTTTGTTCAGTTCCATAATAAGATGTAGCTTATGTTCGGATCATGTGTTTAGACGTAAAAGGGAGTACAAAACACCACAAACTGGATTAGTATTTTGTCACTTATCGATTGATTGGAAATATGCAACACAACTCAATTTTCAGTTCTTTTATACTTACTTATTAATTTAGTCATTATATTACGAGATGCCTTCACAAAAAGGTTGAATTATTGGTTGAGTACTCATTTTGTTTTAGGCACTACTAAATTGCACTTCAAATACCATACATAAGGGAATGTATTTTGTTTCGACAACCTTTAGGGATGTGTTACCACAGATTTGTGTTAGACACTATTAAGACACCGTTGTAATCATTTTCATTGTAGGCACAACACTAAACGAATAAAATACAGTACATAGTTTGTGGTTTATCTAAACACATGATGTAACACAACATTCAGCATAAATTATAAGAGTTTTTAAGAGAATTAGTCCTGTTGTAAAATTCATCATGATGCGAAGATCTGAACATTTTATTATATTGCAGATACGAACGATGTATTTACATGAGTTATCATGTTTGTTAATTTTGTTTTACAGAACTTGATACTGAGTGATGACTTTTCCTCTATTCTTGGAGAAACCAATTACTACAAGTAAGTATTCTATATCATTTATAGTGCATTTTGGCAGTTAATTAGTGGTGACAAGTTTTGACCAGTTTGTCTATAAATGGGCTGATTTTGGGTATGTTTATCTCTAACGGGTCAAAGGGGTTATACTATAAAATTTATTGAAAAGGATACGGGTCAAATGGGTAAAAATTATCTAAAGTGGTACTCCAAAATTACTATCATGATGCGAAGATCGAACATTTTATTATATTGCGATCGAACGATGTATTTACATTACTTATCATTTTGTTAATTTTGTTTTAAAGAACTCGACCTTCGAGTCTTGACTTTTCCTCTATTCTCGGAGAAACCAATTACGTTATAGTTTGCTTATTCCTTTTTTCGATTATATAATACGTAGTAAATGTCTGCATGTCGTACTTAACTAAAAAACTTGCTGACACTTTCTAATTATAAGCAATTTGAATCATCCCATCAATAAGTAAATATGTAATTTGCCTCCTATAGTTGGAATTTGTCTCCATCTAAGGTCTTATTATGAACACTCCGTCGATAGTGTACATTTTACATGCCTACTCATTGTTCTGTTGTGGAATTTTCAGCCTTGGTTTGAACGACTTTGATGCTTAAGATGCATTCAGCCACGTGATCACAACTTCCAGACAAGGTGTGTTTGTAGAGTGCCCAAGCACCTAAGGGAGGAAAGCGTAATAGAGTGTGTGCATTATGGTTGCAAGGGTTGCATAGTGGTGGTGATCGTTATCTTTACCAAACTTAACATCTATTAGGAGGTATTCTTAATGATCTTGCATTCTTGCTTTTGTTATTTGCAAATTTCTAAGACTGCATCTATGAGCATTGTTAACCTTGTATTTTGTAGTCAAGTATTTGGTCTTAAGACTGTCTTCGAGTGCTTATTTAAACTACTTATAGGGCTGTTTGGAGTGCTTATATTAAAAATTAATAAAGTTGTTTTGGAATGAAATGGGTTATCGAGTAGATAATAGATACCTAAGTACTAATTTACTAAAATGGGTCACTTTTTAAAACTTTTCTCAATAAGATATATGGGTTGTTTGGAGGGCTTATTTAAACTACTTAATGGGTTGACTTTACTGCAAAGTTCACGACCGGAAGATGTTAGCGAAATAAGATATATGGGATTACTGCAAAGTTCTTAAGCTAACCGCTAACATGAGGCTTACTGTTGGTTCACGACCGGAAGATGTTAGCGAGATAAGAGAATTTGCAGAATGGATATTGAATGTGGGAGACGGCAAGCTTGGAGGACCAAACGAATGAGAGGTTTCTATAGATGTGCCGGAAGATATTCTAATAGATCTTGCGATGACCCCATAGCATCTATTATTGACTTTACTTATCGATTGTGACTACACATATTTTAAATTTAACAAATTTACGTTATTACTTTTATTATCATCTCATTTATCTATTTCTTTAAAAACTAACCCGGTGTCAACGGGTCTCTAAGCTAGTTATCATATATGCAAATTAAAAAAGTTATTAATTTTAACTATAAACATATTAAATTCATTATATTAGTTATAATTTATTATTGTAACATGCATCCAATTTAATGTCATAATTTAATGTGCAATTATTGTGTTTTTAAAATTTTAATTTAAAAATTACTAATAAAAATAAAAATCATAAATGTTTTATATATAGTAAAGATTGGCTTGATTTTCACTCGACAAGGTATAAACTTTTTTCAAGTAATTGATTCATTATTCGGTTTCACTCAAACTAATATTTTATTATTATTATTATTATTATTTTTCAATTTATTTCATCAAAAAGAGAATATTGTTATAAACTTTTGTGGGAGCTCTACCTGAAAACATTCTTCTTTTTACTCTTAAATAGAGAGTGAATGATTATACCTCTTTCATAATTTATGGACTAATTATATAGAAATAGTTTAACCGCAACACATTGGTCAAAATGCTAAAAAGATCAAATCAGACAAAGCTAATCAACGTCTTAATAAATTGTCATATTGATGGTAAAGTTGAAAAAACCTACAGGTCTGCGAACGGGGGTGGTCACGCCAAATAAGCGTGGAATGAGGATGCACTAAGGTGATCACGGCAAACGAAACAAACAAATATCGTTTTTTAGGGGCGTGCGTCATATATTTTGATAAAAGGAAAAGTTTTAGTAGCGACATAGACTATAATTTTAAGATTAATTTCTATTACAATTGATTGTAGAAAAACAAATATTCTAATCACAATGTAGTGTTAATTACAAATAAACTTTTTTAGAAATTGCATTCATGTTTAAAAGGAATTTCTATCCATTGACAGTCACTTATAATGATTATGTGTAATAAGTTTATATTAACTAGAGTTCTAAAATGCCATTGACAAAACTCATTAAAAAAAATTAAAAAATAATAATAATGATAACATCAAATAGTCATGATATTCTAAGTGTCAATTTCTCTCATAATAATGATTTATTGTGCAATTTTATATTACAATATGCTCTTATTTCTTATTATTTCATTTTAGGGTGAAAAAAAGCATATGAACGGAATAGATGCAAACATTGGCACAAAACGGACTAAGTGATACACGATGATAAAGTCTACAAGACTCGGGGTTACGGTGTAACCAGATCGTTGAGGTTACGCCGTATATATTTGAAGACTTAGTCACATCCTTGCATTTTGTAGACTACACCGTAACTAGTTAATAAGGTTATGGCGTGAAAATGAAAAAAAAATGTTTACGAGAGTTTTACGGGCATAACCTACCCTTGAGGTTATGTCGTAGTCTGGCTAACGTATTGACCAAGGGTGTTGACCTTGGAGGTTACGGCGTAACTTGGACAATGTAGTTACGCCGTAAGTGTTGATAAAATCAGATAAAGATCAGTTCAAAGAAGGGTTTTGGCGTAACCAGTTACTTAAGGTTACGCCGTAACAAAGCCATGCACTTGGTGCTTATAAATACTCAAAGAATTCTGCATTACAAATCATCTCCCTTTTCTCAAACCTCGACTAGGGTTTGGGGAGAGCAATCCTGGAGATAAATGGAAGGATTAGAAAGGCTCAAAGAAAGGATTTTCTTGTAGAGATCTACTAACTAGAAATCGTTCTAGTTTATTTCCGATTATGCTTTACATTTTATTTGATCATTCGATGAATTCATTATGCTAATCTAAGTTTTAGTTGTATGCTTTATCTTTGTTTCTCTATTTAGACATCTTCTTTTCCTATTCGTGGCAACCTTGTTTCGGTAATATTAAAGCTTGGTAGTATCTATAAGGCTAGCTTGAATTGACCATAGGACCCTAGCCGAGTAGGTTGCGAGGAATGGTAAGAATTGACCATAGGACTACCATTTCATTGCGTGCGAATTTACCATAGGATCACCTACCTTGTGGAGGTATTTAAGAAGTTAGGGAACCTCAGAGCGGATCATGTCGGGTTTAGTGCTTCATGCACTAAGAATAGGTCTATTAGATATGGTGCTTAATGACTGAAAATAGATTACCCAAGACCTCTATCGAGTAAATACAGCAGAATGGGAATATAGGATTATAGGCTATACAAATTGACCCGAGGAGTATAGTGACACTTAACCACTATATGGAATAAAGGAACAAGATTTACTACAGCTAAAGTCTTGATTAGTCATATCATTTTCCCTTCTTTTCTTACATTTTAATTCTGTTAGGTTAGAGTTTTATTTATAATTAAACAACATTTCACTTAATCAATCAATTCAATTAAAACACCTTATTTCTCCAGACCACCAGCTCTTAGGACGATACTTGGATTTACCTAGGCTATACTTCACATGACCGGGTACACTGCCCGTTAGTATGTGTTATTGTTGTTCCCTATTCACTATCATATAAAACAGTTTAAGTACTTAAGACAAACTAATAGTGAATCAATGAGTGAAATGATGTAAGTAAAAACACACTGATAAATTTTCAACTTAATATTCTTTATTAGAAATCAATCAAAAGTAATAAATTACCCAAGTACTTGCGGAACAATACTTGGGATTGAAATGACAAAGTGTTTTAACTCCTCACGAAGCTCAGGCTAAGTCTGAACACAACTACTATGGAACCACTGAGCTATCTCAGGGACTGAGTTGTATTTGGAGGAGTGAAAGATGGCTTGTGTGTGTGTGTTTTACAATTCACAAGCTTAAATCTTTCACTCCATCACTTATGCTATTTATACAAGTATGAGTTTTAACTTTATCCTAAGTGACAATCGACAAGTTCTGAAGACAAAATCTTGATATGTATTTTGTCTCATTCTAAAACTATATTAAGTAAGAGACAAGGTCGCTTTCCATAAGTCGGTGATGACACCGAGCACGATAGTTAGCCATTCAGGAAAGTTGACTTTGGTTGATAAGGACTTCGTCTTATCTCGATTCAAACTTGTCCCGCCTTATCCCGCTCATTCTTGATCTTCATTGCCTTGATCTTCTACTTTAGTTTGTCTTGATGTAAGTAGTCGGTGAGGAGTTTAGGGATTCGGTGAGTTATTGTCATCACCACCGAATCCACCATCTTCTTCTTAACTCGTCTTCACCCCTTAAGTTCCGCCTTCTTGGTGGAGAGACTTCTTCTTCGCCTCTTCGAGTATCTCGAAGATGGCTCACTGAGAGACTATGCACTCAGTGACCTGTTAGTGTTTAACGGCCTAAACACTTAGGGTGTTTTCTATTCAAATCCTAGACTTAAGGGGTTTGGGTATTTACTGAACCCAACAGTCTCCCCTATTTGGATATACAAATAGCCTAAGTGTTTGATCAGTGTAAGTGAGCAAGTGGCTTCTTCTTACACTGAATGTACGAATGAACATAATAAGGAACACTGAATATTTTAACAAAACATACATCATTTATTGATCAATTACATAGTTCCTATCACTAGTACAAAAGATAAAACAAAATGTCACTCAATGTGGATTCCCAGTGCTTCAAGCTTTGGTTTCTTCTTGAGGAGTGTTTCTTTATCAGGGTGCTCTCTTATCTTAGCATTCAGGTCATTGCAGAACCTGACGTTTGCTGGGGTTTGGATCTGAGAGGCCACTGGTAGATAACTTGCCATTGTAGACACTCCTGCAAGGTCAATGTCACTCCATCTCTGGAATGATGGGTTTCCATAGACATCTATAAAGAAGAGTCCTCTTTCAGGCTCTTCAATGCAAAGACAGTTGACAAACTTTACTCCCTCTGGTAGCTCCCTGTTGCATTCCAGGCCAAGCACTTTGAATTCAGGCTCGAACTCAATCCTTTTTCTTTTGGCTTGAGCTGGCTGAGACTGAGATCCTTGTGGTGCAGTTAGGGCAGGCTGAATTCCAAGTAATTCTGGTGCTTCCATCAGTCTTTCATACCTTTTGCTCAGGGATTTCATCAGCTCCTTGACCACTGCATTCTGCTTCTTAGAAATGATTGGACCAAGTTCATCGAGTTCAGTGATCCCAAAGTCAGTGAATTTCATAGGATCATGAACCTCGAAATGTCTTTTATCATCCCCCTTGTAGACATTCATTGCCAGTGGTTTAGACTTGGGGATAATCTTTACATCTGTGATCTTCTTAGGCAGCCTTCTGCTTGTCATTAACCAATTGTAGTGGTCAATTCTTTCCTGCCTGATGGCTGCAGCTCTCCTGGTCTTTTCATCAAGCTTTTTCCTCATTGCAGCCATTTGAGCAGCCTGAGCATCCTTGAACTTTTGTCCAGCCTGACCCTTTTGAAGCTTTTTAGTATCAATTCCAATATTTTCAGCTTCCTCAGCAACAACTTGTACTAATGCTTCTTTGCTCTTTCTTTCTTCCTCAGCTAGTTTATATTTCCTTTCTTCCTTAGCAAGGTAGGCACGTAGTTGTTGTGGAGTAAGCAGATACTGAGTGTTGCCAATGACATAGGGAATCTTCTCTGGCTCAGGTGTTTACATTATGGCTTTTCTTTTATCCTGGCCTGAAGAAGATGATGCTACCAAAGGTAGTGTTGTTGTCATGATGGGTGTTGCCACTATCATTGTCATAATAGTTGCTGTTGTTGGTGGGATTGATGAAATGGGTGTTGCAGAGACTGGCTGAGATGGCTCCCCTCAGTGTGAGAGGAGTCTCTTGATGGCTTTCTCCCCTCAACTGTTCTTTGCAACATCGGTGAGAGCAAGATTTTCCTCGGACACTGGGGGAGTTGGAGTTGGTTGACCTTTGAAGGCTTGGTAGATCTCCATGACCATAGCCTTGATGTCAGTTGTATCCTTTTGAAGACCGGTGACCTTTTCTGCTAGATTAGCCTGAGATAGTTCCAAAGCAGTCATCCTAGGCCCAAGATTCCAGGCCATAGATGACGATGCCTTAGTCAAAGTAGTCACTTGAGCATCCAAAGAACCCATTGTTGTCTCAAGTGACTGAACAGAAGACTGAATACCCTGAACATTAGCATATTTGAGCATGTCGATTAGTTCAGTGAGGTTGGAGGAATGCTTCAAGTAAGCCTCAGTAGCCTCCAGCACTTTAGAGTTGAGTAATGGGTCTTATTTGACAGAGTCCCTGATTTCATCTATCTTTGTGCCACAACCCTGAAGGTGCTTGAGAAATTTAACCAGGTTTTCATCCAGTCTGTGAAGATGTTGGTACATGAGATATTTGTGTTCGTCAGTGTTTGCATCAAAGGCATG
The DNA here is from genome assembly GCA_022545495.1 of Chrysanthemum lavandulifolium. NCBI lineage: Eukaryota > Viridiplantae > Streptophyta > Magnoliopsida > Asterales > Asteraceae > Chrysanthemum > Chrysanthemum lavandulifolium. The sequence continues at coordinate 294,771 of JAHFWF010000163.1, forward strand.
TACCTCAGCTTTCAGATCTGCATAGTTGGCATTGATCCCATAAAGTGTCAGTAACCCTAGAATATAACTTCCTTGAAGCTTTAGTGATCCACATAACCAGTTGTCTCTCTGTCAGTGGAAGAGTGTTGTCAAACTTTCTGAATTCTTCAGGACAGGAAGAAAAAGAAGAGTCAGAGTCATTATCTTCAAGCTGGAAAGGTGACTCTTGAGGCTCTTGTGGATCATGTTGATGATCTTGTTCATGTGTTTGAACATTAATGTCCATTTCTTCTCCTGCTGAAAGTATGTCATCTTCACTGTCAGCCAGTTCTTCATCAGATAAAAGAATTTCATTAACCTTAGCAACTGTTAAGAGACCAGTGGTGGTGATGGGTTCCATATCGTGGTGGTATTAATCCCTCGAGTCTTTGTCCCCGTTGCTCCTTCAAGCTTGGTGGGTGTTTCCTGCTATCCCTAGAAGCGATGGCGGTGAGATCCCTATCGGTGGGTTGTTCATTTCCTCCGAGTGTTTGGGATCATTCAGTTGGCCCTCAGACAAAAGCTGTGATTTACGAGTGTCATCCTTGGGCAGTGTGGAAGGCACTCCCCTACCAGTGGGTTGTATGTTTCCCTCTGGATCTTGGGGAGTAGTAGTTGGGACCAAGGGCACTGACTGTGATGTATCAGTGTCCTTCGTTGTCACCGGGGTGGATGATGTTTGGTCTCCCTTAGGTGGCTGATCAGTCTGGGGCTTTCTTTGCCTTTTAGGTTGTGCTCCTGAAGCCTCAGGGCCCTGAGACTTGGGTTTGGTCTTAGTCCCAGTCTGAGACTTCCCATTTCTCTTTTTAGGAGCAGGGTTTGGAGACACTGAGTCCATTTGGTTGTTTACAGCAACCATATGGGCCGTCAATTCAATTTCAGTGACTTGGGATGGGTCCTTTTGAAAATTTGATTGACTCAAGATACTAGGTAAAGCAGTGTATTTGTATTCATGAGGGTAATTGCAACCCAGTAACACTTGTAAAGCACATGAGACAAACCTAGGATACGAAACGTATTTCGTCCTAGTTTTGCTCAGTAGCTTGGTTACGAGATCACTGTAAATGATCTCCCCAATGTTGACAGTGGCCCCGTTCATCAAGCAATATGTCACCATCAACTGAATAGAATTAACTTGTTCAGTGGATGAGTGGTTCCCGCCGAGAACCTGAATCACAAATGTGAACAGGATCTTCCAAACCGCTGGAAATTAGTTCTTGGTGACAGGGGTTCTGTCCAAAAATTTTGGATCCAAAACAATTTGTTTTAACCCATCCTTAACTGTGGAGGGTTCATGATGGGTAACATAGTTCCCAGAATTATAATCTAACCTTGTTGAAGTACAAATGTTTTATAATCCAGGGTGACTGACTTTCCCCCGTTAAAAAGACTGAATTTGATGAGATACTCCCTGAGTGGTCGTAGGTCAGTCTCATCAGTAGAGGGTGTCGGGTCATAGGCCACTGCTATAGCCCAAAACTCCCTGAGGATTGCCAATTAAAACTTCCTTTTAATCTATTTAGATCGACTTATGTCAATCTATTTGGATGTGTGTGTTGGATGTTGATAAACAAGCATATAAAGGTAAGTAATGAAAAGATAAGAGTAAGAAGCACAAAACCACAACGCGAGTAATTATAGTGGTTCGGCTACAAGGACACCTTCCTTGCCCTACTCCACTCCCCGAGTCACCTACTCGAGAGTTCATAATCACTACACCAATCTTCTTATGGCGGAGAAGCCTTCACAACGTCGCCTACCCTTTTTCCGGTGCTAGGCTAACCACGGGTTCTTTCACTCAAGGTGAACCACACCTACACAACGTCGCCTACCCTTTATAAGGTACTAGGCTAAGTACCTAGTTCTTTCACTCCAAGGTGAACTACACCTTCACAACGTCGCCTACCCTTTATTAGGTACTAGGCTAAGCACCTAGTTCCATTACAATGGAGGAACTACTACCACACTACACCAACGACTAATCCCAAAGGAGATCAACTCCTTTACAACATCATCAAGGATATCAATATCTTTGGATCTAATACTAGTCTATCTTGTACATTGAAACACACCATATCGAATGTACATCTAAGGCACCTTTCACTAATGCCTTTGACTAGATCTACAAGATACCTTTCACTAATGTCTTGTGTCTTCACTTCTAAGCACCTTTCACTAATGCTTCTAGTCTTGACTTCTAAGCACCTTTCACTAATGCTTCTTGTCTTGACTTCTAAGCACCTACCACAAGTGCTTATGTTATAGACGATAGATACCCTTCACTAATATCTTCGTCTTGACACTTGAGACATCTTTCACTAATGTCTTCAACACTACACTTCTTTGAGGAAAGAAAGGAATCATCAACAAGAAGACTTCAGTAGCCTTGATGATGAGGAAGCATTGCAACTCATGGACTTGAGCTTGCTCGACTTCAAAGGTGGTGATCTTGTCTTTAAGAGGAACCTAAAAGATCACACAAAATCAAAACTACAAACATAGATCTCTTGGATATGAGGTTAGTGATTTTTTAACTCAGGGAGAAAGTGTGTTAGAAAGGGGTGAGAAATAATGAAGAAATGGCTCACTATTTATAGAGGAAAATCCTCTTGTTCCCGGATCCCACGGATCCTTCCACAAGGATCCGTCTAGCGTTAAGCTAGGGATCCGTGGGACGCCCTTTACCCATGGGTATTTTGGTTATGGGTCATGGGTCATGGGTTGAACCATGGATCTTTGGCTAGATACAATGTATCTTTGAGTGCAATGCACTTGGTCACTGGGTATGGGTTGATCCATGGGTTATGGATATTATCCATGTATGATATAAGCATGTTGTCATGCAATGGGTTATGGGTCAAGCTCCATGGGTTATGGGCTTTGGGTTGTACCCAACTACATTCAATGTATTTGCCCAATGGGTTGTGATACTTAAGTTTCTACCCATTTATATTACCCAATATACTACATACTAGTTATGTGTATATTTTACCCAAAATATGTAAACACTAGTTGTTGTACATATGTATTACTAAATCATAAAATCACTTATACTTGTTTTAGTGTTTTATGTGAAAGTGTGAATATGTTAGAAACTATTAGTTCAAACCATTTACGTATTTTATTTGTTTCGTTAACATGATTTTACGTTTGTTATCGACAAAACATTAAAAGATCGTAAAATATAAATAAACGTTTTTACGGCTTATTTGTATTAACAATCTCCCCCTTTTTGTTGATGACAAAACATAAAATTATTTTAAGGAAAAGCTAAAATTCGTAAAAGTTTGAATTTGTAGTTTTACTTTCTTCTCCCCTTTTGTCGAAACAAAAAGTGTTTGAAGAAAGCAACACATCGTTTTAAGAAAAACATGTGAAAGAAATAAAAATAAAAAGAAATAGAGAGCAAGTAACGGGAAAGGATCTTGTCTTTACTCCCCCTTGACGAGTCCATCCCTATGTAAGGATGTCAAGAAAGTGATACTAATCTAGTTTGTTTGTAAGTAAGTTTGCAAAATATTTCGTCTAAGTGACGAATGTGCTCCCCCTTGATGATTGCAATTTTGCAAGGGGATGTCACGAAAAGTAAACCTAGTATTGCAAGTAATTTGCAATGTATTGCTTTGACATAAAGCTCCCCCTAGCTTTAGGATGTCAAAGTCTTCATGTGTAGATTGAATAACTACAAAACAAAGGTTAGAAAGCAAGTATAATTCACAATTTCCTGCAAATGTGGTCCAAGTTAGTAGAAAATAGCTTTACATCTCACGGATCCCATGGTTCCCTCCTAGTAGGGATCCGTCTAGGCAATTCGAGGGATCCGTATTAGGCGATCGTTTAAGCAAAGGTGATATAACAAGTAATGTTATCACAAAATGAGATATGAATACAAAGTAATCATATGCTCGGAAAAATAACAAGTAGCATGTAATTCCATTTAATAAAACTAGAGTTATGATATACATGACTCTAAAAACTAAGAAAATACATGACTAGGAATTTCTAAACCAACTATCGCTTGATGCTAGGACACCACTAAAATCTTCTAGCTCGAGTTTTGTTTAGGTTCAATCTCGTCGAAACGTTCGAGGAGATGATAGAACATGAAACGTTGGTCTTCTCGTACTTCATGTATCAAACTTTCAACATGTTGACAATGATAGCAATCTTTGTCATGGCGAGGTAGTTGTGGTGGAAGAAATGAAATGGCTTGATGCGAAGGATCAAGTGAAGCGACTTGTGGAGCTTCAAACGATGGAGGGATTGGTGGAGGCGCATTTGAGAATGATTCGACCAAGAATGATGGTGGTGGTAGAGAGGTGTCAACTTCCATATGGTCGGGTGGTTGACTTTGATGATTTCTCATAATCCAAATGGGATTATATGATGGAAACGGCGAAAAGGAGGCCAGAGCAAGTGTTGACTCAACACCTTGATTATGTAACATTATTCCTCCTAATGAGGAGAATGTTGTCGGCGAAAGCGGATGAGACGGCCTAGGAGGCAAGTCCTCTAAATTATAGAGGTGTGGTGATGATAGTGGGGATGTAAATGAAATAGCTCTAGGAACCAATGTTGATGGTTTAGTGGAGATGATATGGTTTGGCCTAGGAGGTATGGTGGTGTTTGGCATTGGTAGTTTTGTGGGTACTATCCTTTTAGGAATTGGTTTGATTGGATGAGGAGGGATCCTATCATTTGTTGGCTTGACCGGAGATGATTTGGTTGAAGAGATTTCGTGTATAACACGCGCCTTTTTCATGGGTGGTTCTTTGGTGGATAAGTTACTACTTGGGATTTTCCTCATGATGAGATGATTTCAAGAGGTTTGCAAGGTTTTCTAAAGTGCTTAAAGTTAGGATGAGAGTGATGACTATGGAGGTCCTAACAAAGTGGTTTATAAACTAAGAGATTTGGCAAGTGCATTTAAGCCTTAAGCCACTAGGATTCATTGGAATGTGATGATCAACATGAACAAGAGTCAACTTCCGAGTTTGTACTGATCTAGGAACTCATTTAAGATGAGATGGAGTGTTTGAGTTAGGAAGATGAGTTGAAATGATTTTTTTAGCAATATTTGACATAAACCGTCATCCAGATCCCACGGTTCCCTCCTCAGAGGGATCCGTCTAGGCTAATCGTAGGGATCCGGCTCTCAGCAGCTATGAAAGAGTGGAAATGATGTTTCTAAGATCTAAGACCTATAACATCTTGAGTGTTTCAGTCCTCCTAAGTGTCTTAAATGAATGGGTGTTTAAGTACTTGAAGGTAATGAGTGATGTGGCTAATGATTGTCTTTTATGGAAGGATTTGGAACTTTCAAGAGTACCAATGGATGAGCAAGGATGACACTAAAGATGAGAGTGTCAATTGAAGCTAAATGATCCTAGAGATCAGGTTGTGACTTAGGATAGTGTTTTGGAAAAATATCTTAGAAACATTGAGATGGGAAAAACAAGAATTTGATCAACTTTGATCAATTTTGAGGTAAGGATGATTTATGATCAATTTTGTCATAATCGAAAGATTTCTAAATCTAGATGTGAGGGATCATGTGAGAATGATGAGTAATCTAGAGAGCGGAAGAGTAATGGATTAAGGTGAAAATGATAGATCTACAAGCGTCTAAGAGTGTGATCTAGGTGAGTTATGTGTGAAAGGAAGGATCTACTTATCTTGATAAGGACTTAATTTTCCTTAAGACACTATTTTTAGCTTAGTGTGAGGTGTTGTAAGGATATGTTTGAAATATAATGCTTGCAATTGCATTTTACATTTCTTAGGATCCCACGGTTCCCTAGGTGTAGGGATCCGTCTAGCACAAACTTTGGGATCCGCCCATCTGCTCAGCAGGACCTTTACTAAAGGTATGCAATGATCTTGACAATGCATTATATTCCAAGGTTAGTTTAAAGGGGTTCTAACACTAAGATATCAAATGTAAGATGTTTTATTTTATGAGAGAAATAGGATTACATTGATAAAGCACGAGTACAAGAGAATTGATCCTATTTTGAAATACTACTAGGTTTCTTGAGTGTTTTCACTAGGAGGATCATTACGTGATTGATGAGTGTTGGTGGAATCAAGAATGAAGAAAGTCTTCATGAGAGATATGTTTAGCGGTTCCATCATCTTGTTCACAAGTACGTACAACGGACTTTGAAATTGAGGATGGAAGTGCATAACATTATGATAGAGGCGTGTCAAGAACATTCCATAAGGGATGAGTTTATTCTTGGAGCCTTGAAGATTTAAAATTCGCCTTGCGAAGAAGTAGGCGAGATTGTATGGTTGTTGTGTTAGCAAATAGTACAACATGTGAGCACAACAAGCGGGAAGGATTTCTCGATTTCCCCTAAGACTCCAAACATTCTCACGTAGGATGAGTGCAAGAGGCTTGTACTCTTCTCGGATGTCCCGTGTGAAGATAATGTTTGGATCAGAGTAATATGGTTGAGGTTTGCATATTATGCGATTTAAATCTTCCGGGAGGGTATGTGTGAACAATATGGGCTATTTTCTTCACGAAAGTTGAAGAGAGAATCGAGACCAATCTTGGTGAAGGCACATTGTCCATGATTTGGAATCCGGAGGATGTGAGCAAAATGCCTAAGGGTTAGAGTAAACTTTTGGTTTTGATATAAAACCAAAGAGATAGAAGCGATCCTCGTTACGAACGAGTTCAACTTGACGGAAGAATTCCATTATGAACCTTGGACATATCTTCTCATTGACTTCAAGAAGACATTCTAGTCCTATGGCTCGGAAGGAGGTATTGATACCTTCTTGAATTGTAGAAAGGTGTCTACAATCGTCCTTCGTGGAAGTGACGGTTTCGAGATTATTGAACCCACGGACATGATTGCGGCGTGTTGGGTTCAAGAGAGATGTTCGAGTGTAGGCGCTTAGTGAGTGAAAAATCAAACTCATATTCATGCGTCATAGTTGATCCTATAGAAATGATAAGTTAAAAGCAGAGATGTTTATGGTCAACCTATGATTATCTAATGTTTTACTAGATTTTTATTAACAATGGTTTTAACACTCTAACTCACTCAAGGTTTTGACTTTCAAGTGGATTATTACTTTTAGAAAGATAGCGGTTTTAATCTTGCATGAAAGCTGTTTTCGAAGAGACGGATCCTCTGGTTCCTTTACAAAAGGGATCCGCTAGTATATCATCCGGGATCCGTGGATGCAGTAATGTAAATGATTTGATAAACACATAGGTTTTATATTTTTATACCACGAAATATGTTTTATCCTACAATTTCTTTTAGCATGCATACCTGACTTCTAATGTATAACGAAAGAATATGAAACAAATAAATCAAAGGAAATGACAAACATATTATGATAATAATAACCTAGATAACTAGATTATAAGTAGTATTGCATTTCAATACTAAGGATGATACAAAGGATTGGGTATATGATCCCAATGTAGATTAACAACACAAAGTAAATGTCTCCATATGTGAACTTCATCATAGGGAACACAAGTGCGATGAGTGTTAAGGCGATGAGCACGAGCGCGATGTAAACCATGTTGATGACGAATCTTCTTGGTTTCGGTTGAGATGGAATGAGGAGGAAGATGAAGTTTTTTTGAATGAGAGGAAATTTTTGAAATTGGAAGATTTGAAAAAGTGAGGATTTGATAGAGTGGTCGACGGTGGGAGTGTTTATGGGGAAGGAGGAATTTTTGAAATTTGTGTTTTGTTTTATTATTGGATTAAAAGAAACAAAACATAAGTTTTATATACCACGACTTTAGACGAGAAATATAACACGTATGTGAGAAAATGGCTTCCTAATGAAGCTTCATGTAATACATGTATAAGCACAAAGGATAATCATATAATTACCTAAATAGGCATACTTAATTATCAAGCAAACTAAAAAGAAAATCATACCTCTAGCGCACTTAGGAATGTCTTTACAAATGACACAACAAATGTCACTTAGACGATTCCTGCTCCTTTGCGTTTAAGATACCTTCTTAAGGAAGGTATTCTTGTTACCAAGCGATTCCTATAGCTTGGTGGGTATGAGCTTTGACTAATCAACATGACAAAGAGGATTAGTGCAATTAAATGAAACAAGTAAAAAAAATGTTGTTATCAACTCAACATCCAAACATATAATTTTAAAAAAAACATGGTGTTTGTTTTTATGAAAAACCTTCTTTGTAGTTTTCAATTAACCATGGATCGTATCAAGTTTTAAAAGTACAATATACTTCAAAAAACTTGGTAATGAAGCTCTGAAACCAATTGTGGAAAAATAGAAGGGGGGGTTGAATAGTTTTGCCAATTAAAACTTCCTTTTAATCTATTTAGATCGACTTATGTCAATCTATTTGGATGTGTGTGTTGGATGTTGATAAACAAGCATATAAAGGTAAGTAATGAAAGATAAGAGTAAGAAGCACAAAACCACAACGCGAGTATTTATAGTGGTTCGGCTACAAGGACACCTTCCTTGCCCTACTCCACTCCCCGAGTCACCTACTCGAGAGTTCGTAATCACTACACCAATCTCCTTATGGCGGAGAAGCCTTCATAACGTCACCTACCCTTTTTCCGGTGCTAGGCTAACCACCGGGTTCTTTCACTCCAAGGTGAACCACACCTACACAACGTCGCCTACCCTTTATAAGGTACTAGGCTAAGTACCTAGTTCTTTCACTCCAAGGTGAACTACACCTTCACAACGTCGCCTACCCTTTATTAGGTACTAGGCTAAGCACCTAGTTCCATTGCAATGGAGGAACTACTACCACACTACACCAACGACTAATCCCAAAGGAGATCTACTCCTTTACAACATCATCAAGGATATCAATATCCTTGGATCTAATACTAGTCTATCTTGTACATGAAACACACCATATCGAATGTACATCTAAGGCACCTTTCACTAATGCCTTTGACTAGATCTACAAGACACCTTTCACTAATGTCTTGTGTCTTCACTTCTAAGCACCTTTCACTAATGCTTCTAGTCTTGACTTCTAAGCACCTTTCACTAATGCTTCTTGTCTTGACTTCTAAGCACCTACCACAAGTGCTTATGCTATAGGCGATAGATACCCTTCACTAATATCTTCGTCTTGACACTTGAGACATCTTTCACTAATGTCTTCAACACTACACTTTTTGAGGAAAGAAAGGAATCATCAACAAGAAGACTTGATGGCCTTGATGATGAGGAAGCATGGCAACTCATGGACTTGAGCTTGCTCGACTTCAAAGGTGGTGATCTTGCCTTTAAGTCTTTGAATAAACCTTTCATTTCATATAGCAACTCTCTTCAAGGAACCTCCTCTCAACTCTCTTCATCTATCAAAATGGCTTTCTTGTTTAATCACAATCCTAGACCACCCGAATCATCTAACAACATAAATATTAAGATCCTACAATTGGCATCAGAGCCTAGGTTTTGTTGTTTGTTTTGATTCGTGGTTCGACTCATGGTTGTATGCGGGTTTTCATGCGGGTTTTTGTATGGGTTTGGTTGCTTCTTGATGTGGTTATGATGTTTTTCTTGTATCTGTTTTGAATCCGGTTTTAAACATGTTCTTTATCTGTATTGAATCTGGTTTTCTGTGACTTGGATAAGTTTTTAAGCAGTTTTTGTGTTACTAATTCGGGTATCAATATTGTGTCAAAAGTTTGCTGCTCATACATGTTTTTTTTAATGCGAGTTGGTCATATTCATACATGCGAGTTGTTTTAAACTGTAAGCGACTCAGCATTCTTTTGGTCTAGATTCTTTGCATCCAACATGCGAGTTGTCTAATATCATGCGGGTTGATTCAAAATGAGGCTAACTGCGATTTGGTCAGGTCATGTTGATTTGCTATTGAGCGAGTTGCTATAATGGAAATGCGAGTTAACTATTTTTTAAAGCGAGTTGATGATGATTGATCGTCCCGACTCAATGTATTCTTGGATGTGAGTTCTTTGTCATCTTTGTCGGATACAATGAACTTTAAGCGAGTTGTCAATATTTTCTAAAGAAGCGAGTTGGGTTTACTGAAAAACATGCGAGTTGGTCATGAATAATGCGAGTTACTTAACTCGCATATGGTAAATCTGCACTTGCTTTTGAACGAGTTGCTGTTGATGCGAGTTGCCCTCAACCCGCTTTTGAGCGTGTTGTTACTTATGCGTGTTGTTAACTCGCATATGGTTTATTTGGTATTGAAGCGAGTTGGTAACAAAAGAAGCAACTTGAATCAGAAGTAAGCGACTTGGCTCAAGAATTTGGCTAGCGACTTATGACACAAAGGATGAAGAAGAAACTACCACCTGACCATGACCACTACATCAAAAACCAAATTCCAAAAATTATATCTCGACCTCAGTAACATCTAACATCATTGGCCCATGTTAACTGAATCCGAAAAACATAAATGAAGAAGTATCAACATATCCGAATCTAAACCTTTAACTAGTCTTTAACCTAGACTCAACCTATAACCCTTTCAACACTCCTTCAACTCTAATTTAATCAAGACTCTTAACAGAAAAATTACAAGATTAGATCTCAGCTTGTATGACTCGTGGTCCTCAAAGTGAAAACATCAAGTATATCAAGGAGCCTCATACACGGGTTACAATCATCATCAATCAAAACACAACTCTACAAATCTGAAATTAATTTGATCTCAGTTTTATCTCTCCTTTGGTACTCAACGTTTCGTCTTTACACAATAAGGAGATAAGATACATCACAGATCCATTGGTTTGAAGGATGTCGAAATGATATTTAATGATAATGATCACAGCTTTGATCCCTTGTGTGCGGTTCATAGAACACATAGATCTTTAAAGATCTATACACAAAAATCACGTGCTTCATGGATCTATACGTTTTCTTTTGTGTGTTAATATCCGAATCTAATGATAAAGAAAATAGCAAGAGTGTTATTTCTTTTCTCATGGCTCGTTTATTTAAGGATCAAAACAAGATTTAATTTCACATCAATATAAAACCTACCTGTGAACCTTTGTGTTATTGAAACCGTGACTAAACCAAACCATCCCTGTGGCTTCTTGAAAACCTTACCATTTTTTGGTTCAATATCTATGCCTGTCACTCAACCTTATACCATCCCTGTGGCATGGCTATTTAGTGACGGTGATATTGTAAATGATAAGGGATATTCGAATATGATGATGAGATTAGGGGTATTCATGAGGTTGTTCATAAGGGAGGCGTTATTTTTTTTTGAAAAAGGATAAAAGAGGCGGTCAGATAAGTTGGAGTGATATTAGGGTTTGTGGGCGAATGTTTTGGGTAAGTGAGAGGAGAGGCGCATATTTTTGAAAGTGTTTTTAGGGTTAAGAGTGATTTGATTATGTTTTATACACCCCAATGTTTTAGGGTAGCTTTTCATTATGAACGGATGAGTGTTGTGATGGGCTGTGATCAGGCCTCGTGGCTAGGGTGTGATGTTTGTTGGGCTGACTTGATCTCTTGGGTTAGAAGAGTATTACATGGGCCCTGTTGATTTGTGATTATAACGTGGAGACAAGGGTCTCATTTGTGCATGATGGGCCTCTGCGTCTTTCCGCATATAGATTTTGTGGTCTTGGTTGTTTTTATAAGTATCCATTGGATGATTGAAAAAAAAATGTGTACACACCTTATTTGCAATGGATAGTTTTGGGAATATGTACTAACGATTTTAAATGGACTTGGACTCGTGAGTTGTCTTGGGAATACGGATTAATGTGATAAATGGACCAAGTCGAGTTGTGCTTAATTGGATCGTGTTGTGTAATATTGGATATATTTGTAGACCGAGCGCTCGTTGATCATTGATACATGCTCGAGAATTTGAATTTATGACAGATGATAATTTATGGGCTACGAGTTATTCAAGATGTTATGATGTGATTTGATGTTGATGAGATCAGATGACGAGCCTTGATTATTCAATGCGACTTGAGACTTGATGCGAGTTGATGATGAGATTTCGTATGTTATGGGGTTTGATACTTTGGTGTATACTTTTTCACGGATAATACTTGAACAAGGTTGACTATGGGTTTGCTTGGACGATATTTCTTATTTCAATTTGAAGTAAGACTTACTGGGCGCGTTTACTTATTTCATCTTCTTTCTTTCTACCCTTCCGCGAAGATGACTTGTTTGGGCATTTATAGAGGGTGATAAAGACTTGGCTATTTAGTTACGGGTGTGATTCTTTCTCTGAACCCACAACATAGCTATCACCGGTGTCTCACGCGATTGAGGATCGTCAAGAGGTTTTGTACATTGGGTACACCGTTTCTTTTCCACGAATATTAGTACAAGTTTAAGTAACAAATCTGGGGAATTCACGTCATGTTCGAGTTTGATATATCGGGTTTACTTCTCCATATGGTCTTTGCAATGACCTCTGAATGCGTGAATGATGTGTTTGCAAAGTGTTTATTGGATGTTGATGATGTTGGATAATGAATCGTTGATGAACATTGCATGTTCCCTAAACAGATATTCACCGAAACCCAAATTGTCATAACACATTCTAGACGACATTGTTTACGGTTTTGTCTTGATTTTGTAAAATCCGCGAAGAACCTATTTCGGTTTAAATCATAGACTGTAAAATCCGTGACGATGGAAACATCCGGTAATTGTAAAGTGCATTTCCGGAACTATCATACGGTTTATTCTTAGTTTTGTAAAATCCCATGAAGAAACTATTTCTCGGTTTAAACTATAGAATTGTAAAATCCCGTTATGATGGAACCATCTTGGAGAAAGGAAAGCGTATCTCGGGGTCTTCTGATGCTGGTGTTACGGGTTCTGTTTCGAAGAAGGGTTAAAATGATGTACTTCATAAATTGGATGTGTGTTTGGATTTTTTTCATGGCGGTTAGGTTACTTCAAAGTTTTACGGGGTTATGCTCATTAAACCATGGTCGGGATGAAACCATTATCATAGTTCACTTTAAATGTCAAAGAAGGCTAGATTTGAGGTTAACTAGAAGATGTGACAACGGCGTTAATTCAAGATTATTTATTTGAGGTTGAAGTGAATTATCATGGGCGAGTGTACTTAGTATCCAAGGTATCGGGGATGGATGGATGAAGATTCTTCAAGATCCTTGTTCGAGCTTATTATCAAAAACAAAGACTTGGAAATCTAGTTATTGTTGGGTGTCTTTTACCTTTTCTTTTACCACTTGGGGGAATTGGGCTCATACCACTACAAAATAACTATCACTTTAAGGAGTTACGTTGTAGTGCTCAGTGTCACATTGAATTGTGGATTCTCAAGAGGTGATGTATGTCTATTACTTGATGGTTGGTTGGATGAAGAGTATAGAGTACTTAGAGATTCAATGGGGGATGAAGTCTCGGCACCGCTCTTTGTTACATATGTGCAAGTTTAAGTCACGAGTTCGGGGTACTTTACTTCAGGGTCAAATTCATTATATCAGGTTTTCTCCATCAGCTGTCACAACAAAGAGCCTACTGAATGATAATGGGGTGATTACAAGTGTGCCAAGAGTAGATGAAAAGAGAGAGATTCATGACGTATGAACACTTCAGTTCATGCCTCGTACTCTAAAGAAAAGAAATGTGTACGTTTCAGTGTGCATTATCTTATGAAGAAGAGAAATCTTCTTATGACGTTTGAACACATCAGTTCATGCCTCGTACTCTAAAGAAAAGAAAAGTGTGCGTGTCGTGTGCGCTTTATTCTAAGAAGAGAAATCTTCTCTATTATGACCATTCTCATCAACATGCTTCGTACTTTTTCCATGCGCTTGGTCATCAAGTGAACCGGGCTACCACCGATTGTTTTCTTATTCCACTTGCTCGATTATAATGAAGATGGCGACATCATGTAATGATTTTGGAGGAGAAGTGTGAATAGAACATTCGGATGATTTTCACTTATTTAGTCAAGAATGGCATCTCCGTATGCAATTCTTGAGGGGGAGAAGAAGTGTGAATTTTTTGCATTGTTGATTGATATTTGAGAATATAAATGGTCATACGGCTCTAAACTCATGTAAGAACCGAGCTTCTTCTTATCGGGTCATCTTCACATGGAGTTTTTTCTCTTCGAAGAGCCGTTGGTTGACATCTTCACTCGGATTGATGAGTTTATCGACAAAGTGCTTCCGGTTAATGCTTCACGTACACATCAACATGATGATTCCGAACAATCTCTCTGTTCTTGTTTGATGTGATTGGTAGTTTGGTGTTACCATCTTATGTGTTCGTTGCGGCCTGATTGCTGATTTCCTTGATGAACATCTTTACATTCTTGTTTGATTGGGAGGATTTTAGTTAAGGGATTTGCAAGATGTAAGTTGATTGGGATGCTTTTGGTGATGTTCTTGTTTTTGGTGAGTTGAAGATGTTAACTTTCTATTCCCCAATGGACAATCTTGAAGAAGGTCGAGTCTACGATCGGTTCTACATATTACGCTACATGTTAGAAGACTAAAGACGTGTTGCATTTATTTATCTAAAGACTTCTTCTTAATCTGAGCATTTATCAAACAGATTGTTGGTTTAGGGGAGAGCACTAATTGGGGGATAGTGAAATGCCGAATTTAATCCCCAATTAGACTTGATCACATTCTGCAGCAAGTTGATTCTCACAGATAAATCTGAGCTAATGATGTTCTTCTCAAAAGATTTCTAGTTTCTGGGCTTACAAAGAGTTGTTGATTCTGAAGTGTCTAAACTAGCAAGGGGGAAAGGAGACACGCATCTAAACGCGAGTAAACTTGATGAACTTAATACTTCTAAGTAATTGAAGATATCCCGGGAAGACAAATGTTATTACCGCAGAGAAACTCAAGGTTTGACTCATGGCGAGTAAACTTGATGAACTTAACTCTTCTAAGTGATTGAAGATATCCCGGGAAAACAAATGTCATGACCGCAGAGAAACTCAAGGTTTTACTCATCAAGGCGTTTAGTGTTCTTATTCCAACTATGTGGGGAAGTGATGTAAAGAAAGTTTACGAAGATAAAGAGGTACACAAGTGCGACATATTCGGGAGATAAATGTGTAACATGAGGAGGTGTTATCGATTATCCTTTCGGTGGGAATGTGTACTTGATTCTTGAGCTTCATACACGATCATCGGGGAAGAAAAATGTGAGCATGAGAAGGTGTTTTCATTCCCTCATGATGTGTATTCGGGAGAGCTTTTGGGTATTGGTGTACTTGGTTCTTGAGCTTCATACATGTTCATATTGGAAGAAAAATGTGAACATGGGAGGTGTTCTTCATTCCCTCATGAAGTGTATTAGGAGAGTTCTTGAGCATTATACTAAGAGACTGACTACATCAACTCAACTACTTGGGGGAATTGTTCTCTTGACACGTTTTGGAATGGATTGCTTCAGACTTCAGTGGAAAAGGAATTTGAGAAGATTATTTAAGCGTGGGATGAAACGTTGTTGTTCTTTTGTCGATGATATAACCTCGAACGAAGAATCACGGTGATTATTCTTGAAAGGAGCAGCGGCATTTATGATAATGATGTGCTTCTCGTGCACCAGCTAAGGCAAGCTTGAAATCTGACTTCAAATATGCTCACCTAAAGGATTTTCGGTTTGGGGAAGTCGCCAAAGTCTCACTTTCAGTTGGTTCAATTTCTTTCTTGATTCAAGAGCCCGGAAGCTTTGGTGGTGAATGTTTAAGGATGATGACTTCTATCTTCTACAACGGGTCATTCGATATCCTTATCTCAGTATCGTATCATCATCTTCTTTAACTATATCATCTATTCTATCTGTGTATATATTTTCAAAACCAAATACAAAATATAAAACCAAAGAAAACAAAATAGAAAAATATAAAACCAAGAAAAGAAAATAGAAAAATATAAAACCAACAAAACCCATACAAATCGGAAAATTTGAAAATACCAAAATATTGTTTTCTCAAGACATGTCTTACGGTATCGATAACATCTACGGTCTTAGAAATGTCATTCAATAATGGCACGGGACTTTAGATGAAGTTCGAGCAGGAGGTGTAAATATTCTTTTCAATACATGTCTCAAAGTATGGCTTCTGATTATTTGATTGTAACCGGGCTTCAAATAATGGCTTGTTACTTGATTGTGACCGTGCTTAAACTATGGCTTGCTATTATTTCGATAGCAACCCGTTTTTCAAGAAAGGAAAGTGCTACGCTAAACTATTTTCAAAATATTTCGTGCACTTATCCTAAAAACAAAACAAGGAAAGTATGTCGAAGGATTTTGTTCCTACACAAATATTTTTCCGTCTAAAATTCTTGAAAAATATTTGTTGTTTTCCAAAATGGTGGTAGAATGAGTTGCTTTAACAACAACCGATTCGAGTTTTATTAAATTGCAAACTCAATCAATGACTTGAGACTTTTAAACTTTTCACAAATTGAGTCATTGATTGAGGGGATAATGTTTTCAAATCTATATCATCTAACGGGCTTTCTTAATTATCCTAATATGCTTAATTAAAATGATGTTAATCTATGTTGAAGGACTAGGTGCCTAGGATATGATTGCTAGGATTAGATGATTAGAGTTTGATGTACTCATTATTCTCATACATTTATATGATCCGATTGATATGTTACATTGACTTTTATTAGTCGATTGTTGTTTGGGTGATGTCGACCACCATATATACATGTGTGTTCACTAACATATGCGGTATATTGGTATATAATAATGTTCCGATCCGGATCCCACAATTGAATATGATTGGATGCCGAAGGAAAGGGTAACTATTTCTTGGGTTGACAAATGAAGAAACAGAGCTTAATTGGACTTCTATGGAGATTTGGCATAAATGCAACGTAAGAGGTCTCATCGCATCGCAGATGGTTTTCTTCTAAGTGATTGAAGAAAGCGGAGCTTAATTTGACCTCGGTTGGCATTCAAATGCAACGAAGAAGAAGTCTCATCGCATCTATGACGGTTTTCTTCCAAACCCTACAACAACAACAACAGAAGCTTCTCAACCAACTAACGAATCTTTGTGCAGGATACCATTTTTAAACAATTTTGAATAACTTGATTAAATTGTTTTGAAAATGGAAAA
Source organism: Chrysanthemum lavandulifolium (assembly GCA_022545495.1). Lineage (NCBI taxonomy): Eukaryota > Viridiplantae > Streptophyta > Magnoliopsida > Asterales > Asteraceae > Chrysanthemum > Chrysanthemum lavandulifolium. The sequence continues at coordinate 311,878 of JAHFWF010000163.1, forward strand.
TATTGTTTTGAAAATATATTGGACTAACTTTTGAAAATCACCGGACTTCATGTTATCAAAACCTAAGTCACTCAATTATTGACTTCTGTCATGGATTGAGGGAGAGAGTGATTTAAAATAAAATATTTTCAAACAATATTGCTTCATAAAAGTCCGGCTTTGTACAATATAAGTGGTGATCTAAAGATTTAATGTTATGTCATGGTATGATTTTTTCTTTAGAATCAAGGTCTTTCAAAATGAAATTTTTTCTGTTCTTGTTTGATTGTGAAATTGTTTTGTTTTACTTAAGCGATCTCTTAAAACTATCATACGACACTAACAATCTTTAATGCCTTAAAATTGTCCTTATCATCATCTTTCAAAATTGAATCTTGCCACGTCTTTCCCAAATTTTCTAAATGATTTAAATCGGTTGGGATCACAAATCTCAAATGGTTTGATACTTGATCGGGTAGAGATCGTGATTTAAATCTCAAATCTGTTTTAATGGAATTGGTTTTAGTCCTTCAAAGGCACTCCTGCCTCCATGTGCCAAACGATTTCAATATACATAATGCACATGTTGAGGGGAGCATTTATCCAAAACCGGATGAGTATTTAAACAAGGCACATTTTCTCCCATGTTTTCAAAACCTAATTAAATCACTTGGGATCCAAAATCTCAAAGGGTTTGATATTTTGATCGGGAGAATTTGTGATTTAATAATGAAATTTGATAAAAGGTGGTCGTTTGATTTAATTGTGCACTGTTGCGCTCATATGCTAAACGCTTTCGAATCTTGAAGCACATATTGAGGGAGCATAACTATCGAGGTACAAAAGTTTTTAAAGAGATTTTTAAAGTACCTTGATTGAGTTTTCAAATGGTTTTATTAATGGATTTTGTGATCGTGGATGTGCTTCAAATGAACTCTTGCCTCTATGTGATAAAATGATTTCAAATATCTTACGCACATATTGAGGGGGAGAATTTACCAAAAGAAATTCAAATGGCTTTTTCTACAGAAAATGTGATCAAGAAATTATTTCAAAGAAATTATTTCAAAGAACTCTTGCCTCCATGTGCCAAACAATTTCAATATCATATGCACATGTTGAGGGGGAGCATTTCTAAAATGATCAAAACTATTAAGGTACAAAATGCTTTGATCTCGTATCACAAGTACCTTGATTATTTTTCCAAATGATTTTTCGATTGGTTTCATGAAGGAAAGAACAATACCAAAAGACCGACCAATTTACTTTATGCATGGTTAGGTATTTGTTCCATGATCCACCGAACCGGAGGATCTACCGAGGACTATCCACTAGATAGTGTAGAGTCCTTAGGTATATTGTAAAAGGAGAAAATGAGAATATGGGAAGAGTGCGGATGAGATAGAGCTAGTCTTGGAATAAACCCAACAAGGTTCTAGTTATGAAGTCTCGGTAAGCATGAAGGGTTGAAGAATGAAAAGAAATGAATGTGAAAAGGGTGAAAATAAATAGCCCTCCATATATTCAACCTTAGGCGTAAACCGAGTTCAATTCATATGCTAGTGTTTGATGGTAACATCGGTATTGAAGACAAGGCGTCATGGACCCGGTGGACGCATTGTACTAAACTTCCCAAGCTACTCAAGTTCCTCTTAAAAGGGCTTGTTTCATTCTCACGGGAACCTACATAATCTATCGACTTTCTTAGAGATTGTTGATATTGAAGAAGGAGACCCTCTCCCTAGTCTCCGGCACATGAACCAAATATGCACAATTGAGTCTATAGCCAAGAGATCATCAACAATATATCGTTAGGACACTAAATTCATGAAGACTTTCTGTTTCACACAATGTGGAAAGTAAGTATATATTAAGAGTCCTACGCATTATCCTTGTGGTATTGCCAGAACATCTGAGTGGTATGTAAAAGTATTCACGATGAAGATGGAAATCCTTCTAGAGCCAACATCAAACAAGCTCTTGGTGGGTGACATGTGAGATCTTCGTAAGATCAAGCTTGTGACAAGCGGATAGAAACTATGGGAGATTCATTCTTGAATCAACCTTGGTCCAGAAATGAATTGACGAATACTTTTGGAAAAACCGTTCGATGTGCAAACCTTCTTTTCTCTAGTACGTCGAATGTGCTTATGTTTTCAAAAACAAAAGTATCTCTCGATTGAAAAATACTTTTAGAAAACCGTTCGATGTGCGAATCTCTTCTTTTCGCTAGCACGTCGAATGTGTACTCATTCTCTAATGCAAAAATGCAAAAAGTGTTGTCTTCTTTGAGGCGTTCGGTTTGAGAACAACTAGAACATTGCGAAACCCGTCAAGGAGATTCTTAGGAATCCTACGATCACAGCAAGACTTGTAATCGATCAACGGGAACCGTGGGCGTGTACCTCAATTCAACGAAAGTGATCAAAGAAACTTTCGTGCGCTTTATTGCTAAGCGTCGTATGTAGGTACACCCGACGATTGCGACTAATCGAATTGAGGAGTCAATCCAAAGCCGCATGCTCACAACATCCACACTTAATTTGAAGAAATCATGGTGGCGCATATCTACATAACACGGTTACGATATTTTTATACTATGCTTCGTCACTGCGCAAATATCATGAACCGATGAAGGCTTCCGCTACTACGATGGAAAGATGTCATGATTCAAAAGTGTGAGCATGTCGGTCCAAAAGTCACAACTTCACATGATGGCAACACAATAAAGGGTGATCCGAGATTTCTCGTGGTGATGATCTCAATGAAAGCTCGAAGATCATCAAAGATGTGGATCGATTAATGGCCTCCACTAAAAGTACAAATCAATGCGGACTTTGAAGAATCGCTACTAATGCACAAAGTTTGTGGAAATTGAAGAATTCAAGTCTACGAGCTCAAGGCGAAGATTAAATAGAATGCTAGGATTCAAAATGTCAATCATGGGGTGACCTCCTTGGGGAGATTGTTAGGAATTAGAAAATTCCATAGTAAAGAGTCGGTCACCCCAACTATTATCTAGCATAAGTTAGCTCGTAGACATATAGTTATTACGTTATTTAGTAGTTTATTAGTTGATTTGTAGCGTAGCTTAGTCTAGTGTAACACCGTGGAGGAAGGACGGTCTTTACCCATCAGTATACCGATCCACAGGCCGATAGGAGGTCGTGTAATTTGTAGTATAAATACCCTTCCATCCATGGAAGGGTGTAGCTTCTTTGAATAAACCTTTCATTTCATATAGCAACTCTCTTCAAGGAACCTCCTCTCAACTCTCTTCATCTATCAAAATGGCTTTCTTGTTTAATCACAATCCTAGACCACCCGAATCATCTAACAACATAAATATTAAGATCCTACAAGAGGAACCTAAAAGATCACACAAAACAAAACTACAAACATAGATCTCTTGGATGCGAGGTTAGTGAGTTTTAACTCGGGAGAAAGTGTGTTAGAAAGGGTGAGAAATAATGAAGAAATGACTCACTATTTATAGAGGAAAATCCTCATCGTTCCCCGGATCCCACGGATCCTTCCACAAGGATCCGTCTAGCGTTAAGCTAGGGATCCGTGGGGCCATCCTTTACCCATGGGTATTTTGGTTATGGGTCATGGGTCATGGGTTGAACCATGGATCTTTGGCTAGATACAATGTATTTTTGAGTGCAATGCACTTGGTCACTTGGGTATGGGTTGATCCATGGGTTATGGATATTATCCATGTATGATATAAGCATGTTGTCATGCAATGGGTTATGGGTCAAGCTCCATGGGTTATAGGCTTTGGGTTGTACCCAACTACATTCAATGTATTTGCCCAATGGGTTGTGATACTTAAGTTTCTACCCATTTATATTACCCAATATACTACATACTAGTTATGTGTATATTTTACCCAAAATATGTAAACACTAGTTGTTGTACATATGTATTACTAAATCATAAAATCACTTATACTTGTTTTAGTATTTTATGTGAAAGTGTGAATATGTTAGAAACTATTAGTTCAAACCATTTACGTATTTTATTTGTTTCGTTAACATGATTTTATGTTTGTTATCGACAAAACATTAGAAGATCGTAAAATATAAATAAACATTTTTACGGCTTATTTGTATTAACAGTTTTGGTACAGAATTTATGGGGACTGAGTAAAGGCCTGTTTCAGTGGGCAGTTGAATAAAAACTTCATGATGTCCTTATAGGCTCGGACATCAGGGGGTATTCAAAAGTGCCTATAACTTTGTTTGTTTTGAATTCAACATTACTGAGATCTCCTACCCACTGTGGTGCAAACTGAAGAGATTGTGTTCTTGCCATTTTCATTAAAGGTTTTAGGGTTTTGAAAAAAAGATATCTTGACAAGAACAATCGAAGAGTTTTGAATCTCTTAAGTTTTGTGATGAAAAAAACCTTTTGTAAATGTTTACAGAGAAGATTTTGCGGAAAAACTTGTTTGGAGGATTAAAGAACACAAAGATTTCTTGTTTTGAGAAGTGATTTTGACAGAGTTTAGATGCAGAAATTCTTTGTGTGTGATTTTAGTGTTTTTGAGAGGGGTATTTATAGAGTGGTGAGAGGGGTAGATTATGCATAAATGGGGATTTGTAAAGTCAGTTTTTGAAAACGTTTCGAATCTCCTCATTTAATGCCACCACTCCACTACCCCATGATAAAATCATGGTTTTCAAGGAATAGTTGCGATTACGCGTAAAAGTGCATTCTGCGATAATAAAATATCCACAAGATATTTCATGTGAGGAGGCATTTAATGCCAGTGGGATGAGGTAAGTTTTGAGGACCCTTGATTTGGATGACAGTAAGATAAAGAGACATATATTCCTTTATTAAATTGGTGTGTTTACAACCCTAGGACATTTAAGTAACTGATACTTGGTGCATTTAGTTACTTATTCAATGCTCAATGTCTAAAGTCAAGGTCCCTGAATGAGTCTTACTCATTCAGTGAGAGGGTTGCTTTGGGGTTTTGTTCAGGAGGATGAACCATTTCAGAGAAAACTTACTGAGATTGGGATTGGTTTTCAGGTTGTTGACTTTCAATGTCTAGCATTCCTAATTCAGCTTTTAGTCTCCTGAAGGTAGGTTCATCTAAGGGTTTGGTGAAGATATCAGCAAGTTGATATTCAGTAGGGATGAAATGAAGTTCAATGTCTCCTTTCATTATGGGGCCCTGATGAAATGATATCTGATATAAATGTGTTTAGTTCTTTGGTGAAGGGCGGGGTTGTTGGATATTGCAATAGCACGGTGTTATCACGGAAGATGGGTACCATTTTGTAATGGATGTCATAGTCATGAGTTGACTTTTCATCCATAAGACATTGGCACTGACATCCCGCAACAACCGCATACTCGACCGGTGAAGACATAGCCACCGATTGTTGCTTTTAGCACTCCAACACACCGACTTTCCTCCAAAAATTGGCGGGATCTGAGGTGCTTTTACATCCATGTTGTAGCTTTGCATAATCAAAGTCGAATACCCTTTGAGGTCAAACCACGATGAAATGATATCGATATCAATGTGTTTAGTTCTTTGGTGAAGGACATGGTTGTTGGATATTACAATAGCACCGGTGTTATCACGGAAGATGGGTACCATTTTGTAATGGATGTCATAGTCGTTGAGTTGACTTTTCATCCATAAGACATTGCACTGACATCTGCAACAAGCGCATACTCGACCGGTGAAGACATAGCCACCGATTGTTGCTTTTAGCACTCAACACACCGACTTTCCTCCAAGAAATTGCGGGACCACGAGGTGCTTTTTACATCCATGTTGTAGCTTTGCATAATCAAAGTCGAATACCCTTTGAGGTCAAACCACGAGCACCTTGGATAGTAAAGTCCAAGGCTTGGAGTTCCTTTAGTTATCCGAGTATTCTTTTGGCTGCTTGAGATGGGATTCTTTGGGATTGGACCGATATCTTGCTATTAGGCAGTGAGAATTGTATATCCAGTGCAGGCGATAAGATACATCGATGAGCCAACAATCCCCGAAATGGGTTTGATTCTTGATTTGCAGGTGAGATCGGTCCAAGATTGTTAGGAGGGACCATTGGTGTCTTCAACGAGACACGATCGGATATCTCATATTTCTTCAAGAGATTTTTGGCGTACTTCTCTTGGTGATGGAGATTCCTTTATCAGTTTGCACGATTTGTAGTCCAGGAAGTATATGAGTTCACCCATCATGCTCATTTCAAACTTCTTTGTCATCGGTTTTTGAAGCTGTTTGCAAGAGTGTAGTTTGTTGAGCCAAAGATGATGTCATCAACATATACTTGGACTAGTATCACATCTTGCTTTGTCCCGTAGATAAACAAGGTGTTGTCTATCTTTCCTCGACAAAATTGTTTTGAATCGGGAAGGTGAGAGAGTTTCATACCATGCTCACGGGAGCTTGTTTAAGTCCATAAAGGGCTTTGTCAAGCTTCTGAGACATAGTCAGAAATCACTACTCTCAAAGCCAGGAGGTTCTTGAACATACACATCTTCCTTGAGTTCACCATTCATAAATGCATTTTTACATCCATTTGGTAAACTTTGAAGTTCATGTAGGTAGCAAATGCAAGGAAGATCTGATGGCTTCCATTCTTGCAATAGGAGCAAATGTCTCATCATAGTCGATGCCTTCTTGTTGATTGTAACCTTTGGCTACAAGTCGGCCTTGTTTTTAATGTGATGCCATTTTCATCAGTTTTGTTTCGAAACCCACTTCATTCCTATGATAACGACATCCACGAGGACATTTGATCAAGGTCATAACCTTGTTTTGTCAAACTGTTGAAGTTCTTCTTGCATAGCTTCGAACCCGACTTGGATGTTTTAGAGCCTCGGTGACACTTTTGGGTTCTATTTCGATAGAAAATCGACATATAGACATTCATTGGTGAAGTCTGCGATTAACTTAGCGACCACCTTCTAGTGAGCATGCCCTCGGTGGGTTCACCAATGATGTTTACAAGCTCAATGTCACGAGATTTTGTCCACTTACTTTGTGGTCTAGGATCCGAGCTAGAGGAGGTCACTTGAAACTCAGGAGTGAGTTCAGGTGCAGGAGCCACATAATCATTAAGATCATCTGTTGAGATGTGTAAGATATAACTTTTCACATACACATCAAACCATAACACAAAGTAGCATATAGATGGAATTCTAGAGAGAGAAAGTTAGAGGTTTAAGGAACTTAGTGAGAGAAAGTGAAAGATATTATTATGAGCTCCAACTCTCTACCTTGGGAGGTAGAGAGTATTTATAGTCTTACATAAATCGCCACACATCGGGTGTGGATCGGGCATACGATGGGTAAAGACCGTCAGTCCTCCACGGTGTTACTTAACTAAATTACTACTTAACTTAAAAGAACTACGACTACGAGCTTTCTAACGATTACATATACTTGAGGTGACCGACTCTTTAATACCTGGAATTTCTAATTCCTAACAATCTCCCCCTAAGGGAGGTCACCTCAATCATGTACCAAAATTACATTGAATACAAATAGATATTACATTAACAATTGATCTTGCATTCTTGATGTAGTCCTTTGCTCATAAGCTCGTAGTCATTGATACTTCACATTGCATGTTTGGATATTCCAAGTGGAGGTCTTTCACTGATCCACGTGATAATAATTTTGAGCCATCATTTGAGATCATCAGCTATCAAAAATCTCTAAGACATCCTTTGTGGTGTTGGTATTATGTGATGTTGTGACTTTAGGACCGACATGCTCACATTCTGGATCATGAAATCTTCTCATCAGAGTAGCGGAAGCTTTTGTTGAATCATGATATTGGCAGCAGCGTAGCAGAAGCATGGAGTGAAAATATCAGAGTCATTGATGCACTTATCATGATTTCTTTTGAGATGAATGTGTAGTGTGAGCATGCGGCTATGGATTGACCGCTTCATTACGATCATTGCAAGCGTCGGGTGTACACGCATACAACGTTAGAAATAAATCGCACGAAAGTGTCTTTGATCACTTCGTTGAATTGAGGTACACGCCCACGGTTCCCGTTGATCGATACAAATCTTTGCTGTGATCGGTGGGATTCCTAAGAATCTCCTTGACAGGTTTCGCAATTGTTCTATTTGTTCTCAAACCGGAACATCTCAAAGAAGACAACACGGAGTGAGTGAACCGGTAATTTTAAGTCCACCGATTGATGAAAAGATTTGAAAAACAATCGTGTATTGCTCAATAGAAATTCTTTTGCAATACAACGGTTTTATTAAAATCAATTATCAATCATAAAAATACCTTTTGGTTTGAAAAATGAGTACTCGATCGATGTGCTAAAGAAAAGAGTTTTAAGCACAAAGACCGGTTTTCAAAGGTATCCGTCAATCCATAACTTGAACGAGGTTTGATTCAAGAGATTGAATCGCCCCATTGTTTCATTCGGTTGTCACATGGTTGATCTATATAATAGATCTCACATGCCACCTACCAGGAGCTTGTTTGATGTTGGCTCGAAGGCTTTCCATCTTCATTGTGAATATGTAAACACATCACTCGGATGTTCGACAATACCACAAGGATAATCGTGGGACTCAAGATATAATCTCTTTCCACATTGTGTGAAGCAGAGAGTCTTCATTGAAAGTGTCCTAATGAGATTTATTGATGATCTCGTGGCTCTAGACTCAATTTGTGCATATTTGGATCCTATGGCGGAGACTAGGAGAGGGTCTCCTTCTTCAATATCAACCATCTCTAAGAGAAAGTCGATAGATAATGTCGGTTCCCGTGAGAATGAAACAAGTCCTTTTAAGAGGAACTTGAGTGGTTTGGAAAGTTGAAGTGCGATGCGTCCTTTGGGTCCATGACGTCTTGTCTTCAATACCGATGTTACCATCGGTAGCATATGAATTGAACCGGTTTACGCCCTAAGGTTGAATAAATGGAGGCTATTTGTTTTCACCCTTTTCTCATTCAATTCTTTTAATTCTTCAACCCTTGGTGCTTACCGAGACTTCATAGCTAGAACCTTGTTGGGTTTATTCGATTACTAGCTCGGTCTTAGTCCGCACTCTTCCCATATCTCATTTTCTCCTTTTATCATCATACCTAAGGACTTCTACACTAACTAGTGGATTGTCCACAGGAAGATCCCTCCGGTTACGGCGGATCATGGGAACACATACCTAACCTTATCATCCTTATATCACCGTACATGAAGTAAAGTTGGTCGGTCTATTTGGTATAGTTCGCCTGCCATTGGATCCAATTTAAAACCATTTGAAAATCAATTCAGATACTTGTGATATATTATCAAAGTATTTTGTATCTGAATTGTTTTTTTTGATATTTTTAGAACGAGAACTCCCCCTCAACATGTGCATCAAGTATTTGAAAATGTTTTGCACACGGAGGCAAGAGAAAGAATTAACATCTTTGATTACCATTTTCTAAAGATATCAACATCACTTCCTCATCAAATCAAGTAGGTATAGCATTTAGGGAAGGATGAGGTTTCCATGAATTTGCTCCCCTCAATATGTGCCTCGAGGTTTGAAAAGAGTTTTGCACATACTAGAGGAACTGCACATTGGGATGAATGATCACGTTTCAAATCAAAGGTTTAAGATAGATGCTCCCCCTCAACATGTGCATGGAAAATTTGAAATCGTTTGTCACATGTGGGAAGGACAACATGTACACTCATATGAAACCATTTACCGAATTATCGGTTTAAATCCAATTTAAATCACATTCTCCCCGATCACAATTATCAAAACATTTGAGATTTGTGATCTCGTATAATTAAATTGATTTTGAAAGCTTTAAGGAGAATTGTGACTTGATTGTGAAAGCGTTTGAGCGATAAGGATCGGATTTAAGACTTTAAACTCCATTGATAAAACATGCATGTATATCTTTTGAAAACAATTTTAATGCTAAATAACTTTTAATTTAATTGAAATCATTCTCCCCTCAATCAATGACATAGGTTGTTGGTTGAGAGATAAAGATTTTGACATATAAGACCGATGATTATCAAAAATAGAGACCGAGTTATTTTTCAAAGCATTTGGTTTTATTGAGATAAGAGTTTATAGAATCGAGCATAGAATTTGAAAACATGGTAAAACATGGCTCTGTTCTTTCTTTAAAACCGGTTATTGCTGAAAATGACAATAAACCATAGTTTCTCTTTCTCCCAATTTTTTTTTTTTTTTTTTTTTTTTTTTAATATAAAATTCGAACAACATCTAAAGTCCGTGTCATTCTTTGAATGACAACATCAAACCGTAGATATTATCGAATCGAGAGAAACATGACAAAAGACAATATTTTTGAAGATTTTTGAATTTTTCAAATTTTATGGATTTTGAAAGTTTTATATTTTTGTATTTTGTTTTTCAAATAACTATTTACAAGAGATAGATGACGATAGACCTTTACTCCTCGTCTTCCTCACGAAGGCGTTTGAGTGTTTACGGTTGAAGGCTTTTCAAGCCAAGGCGTGGAAGAATAAACTCAAAGCGTTCTCTTGGAAGAGCTTTGGTGAAGATGTCGGCTAATTGATATTGAGACCTCACAAAATATAGTTCCACCACACCTTTTTCTACTTGTTCCACGATGAAATGATGTCGAATGTCGATATGCTTTGCTCTTGAGTGTTGAGCGTTGTTGCATGAGAGAGCAATAGCACTTTATTATCACAAGAGAGGGCTTTTGTTGAATTCATAGCCATAGTCGGATAATTGAGATCTCATCCATAAGATTTGAGCGCAACAAGATGACATGGCTATGTATTCACCTCTGTAGAGGAAATAAAGTACTCATTTGCTTCTTTGAAGACCGACTCACAAGCTTATCACCCAAAACCTGAGCACCTCGGCGTGCCGACGTGTATCTTGACAACTGCATGATCGGCATCTGCATAGGCCGTTAGTGACATACCGGTGTCCTTGGTACCATAGTCCCATATTGATGGTTCCTTGGAATACGAAGACCCGTTTAAGCGCTTCAAGGTGCTTTTAGTAGGCTTAGCACGGTATCTAGCACACATGCAAGCAATGAACAATATATACGGTCTACTAGCGGTGAGATACATCGAGGATCAATCATACTCCGATATTTCGTTTGGTCAATCATGATCCACGAGAGGTCCTCATCTAGTTTGGTTCGGTCAATCATAGGGGTGTCAGCGGGGTCACTTGAATCAAATCAAATTTCTTTAAAATCTCATTGCATATTTAGATTGATTTATGAAAATGCCTCCGGGACTTTGTGAAATTTGTAATCCCAAGAAAAATGACATTTGTCCATCATTGACATTTGAAACTTTGAACTCATTTCATTTGAAAACGATCACATTCCATTGGGTCGATCGAGGCAAAATAATATCATCAACATAAATTTGAACATGAATTAAATGTTTGCTGACTTCACGGTGAACAATGTAGGATCAATGCTCCTTTGATGAATCCGGTTGATAGAAGAAACTTTGATGATGTATCATACCATGCCCTTGGAGCTTGCTTTAAACCGTAAAGAGCCTTCTTGACGATAAGCGTGAGTAGGATGCTCTTGATTCACAAATCCTTGAGTTGGTGGCGTGAGCGACTTCTTTAAGATCTCCGTTCGTAAATGCCGTCTTTACATCCATCGATAAACTACCATGTTCTTACTAGCGAGATTAGCGAGAAGATTACGATTGCCTCGATTCGAGCAAGCGGAGCAAAAGATTCTTCAAAGTCTATACCCTCCTCTTGACGATATCCTTTAGCAACTAATCGAGCCTTGTTCTTCAACACATCACCATGCTCATCAAGTTTTACTTTGAAGATCCATTTTAGAGCTATAATCATAGCACGATCTGGGCAGTACTAACTCCCATACATCAAGACGATCAAACTCATGAATTTCATCTTGCATGGCATTGAACCATTGTCTTCATTCATGGCGGTTTAACATCTTTTGGTTCGATCTTAGATAGTACGGAGTTGAAGAAACACCATAAGGCATCGGTTGCAAGTTGTTTCGGGTTGATACGGAGACGAGAGGATTACCAATGATGTTGTCTAATGGATGATCGTGAGTCCATTTTACGAGGTGTTCATGTGGCATTTGTTGAGGCGAGGTAGGTGAGTCGATGTCTCACGAAGAAGATGGTTCGATGATGATTCGGGAGTAGCAAATATGTTTTCAAATGGAGCATCTTGAGGAGTAGCAAAGGATTAACTTCATCATTGATGCGAAACATTTCCATGATGTACATTTGAAGAATGATGATTTGTTGATGAGATCAAGGATCGTGAGCGGTGCTTCTTGACTTAAAGATATTGAGGCCGAAGGATTGACTTCATTCAACGGAATATGAGCAACCTCTGTTGTAGGGATCGGCACCTCATTAGTAATTGAATCATACAGATTCATCAAACATAGGATCAAACAATTTCTTTACATCATCTTGGATGGAGGTACATATGGAGTTTCTTGAGAGGAGTTTGGAACAAGGATGAACCAATGGGACTGTTTTGAAGTGCGGGTCTGGTGGAGTGTCGGGAGCCATTTGACCGGTCGACTCATCAAAGCGTAACGTGAATTGTTTCCATGATATTTCGGGTTCTTTTGTTGTAGATTCGGTATCCTTTTGTTTGATGCATATCCTACAAATACTCCAATGTCGACTTTGGCCCTAAGTTTGCCTAAGTCTTGACCTCATTAGTTGGATAGCACAATGCACCAAACACGAAGGAAAGATAGATTAGGTTTTCTGTTGTGGACAAGTTCATATGGAGTTTTCCATGAATAGTGTGAATCGGGAGCGATTTTGTGTGTAGCATGCGGTGGCAATTGCTTGACCGGAGAAACATTGGAACCTTTGAGTAGATCGGCATTGTTCTAGCGACTTCAACAAGAGTGCGATTTAGTCTTTCAACCTACACCGATTACATTGAGGGGTTCGTGGAACACTTCTTTGATGGTGATTCCAACGCTTTCATAGAATTCACTAAGTTGTTTGTTGACAAACTCGGTTCCATTATGCATTCGATAATTACAGCGGTTTTGTTTAGTCGAACTGCAATTTGTTTGATGAGTTTGATGATGATATCGGGAGTTTCATCCTTTGTCCTTAAGAACTTGACCCGGTGAATCTAGAATAATCATCAACCACAACTAACACATATTTCTTCCCAAAGATATTACGCACCCTCATTGGTCCACATAAATCCATATGAATCATATGAAGAACTTACGTGACGAGTTAGTAGGTTTGGGTTTATGGGCATACTTCTTGCTTTTTCCCAATTGACATCTTTGAATGAGATGATCCTTTTCATACTTTAGTCTAGGTAAACCTACAACTAAGTCCTTTACGGAAAGATCGTTGATGGTGCCGAAGTTCAAGTGATTGAGACGCAGCGATGCCATAACCATGACTTTGTTTTGAAGCCTTAGATAACAAGCGATTGGAGAAGCTTTCATCATGTCATCGATAGAGATGGTGTAAAGGTTTGAGCCACGAGTTCCTTTCAGCAGTTCCTTACCATTAAGATCTCTAACAAAGCAAGTATGTTTTCGAAGGCTACTTCTAGATCGAATCACGAATTGACCAACGAGAGAGCAGTTATGACCTAAACCTTCCACATAATACACTCACGGAGATGACACTATCACCAACAACATAATCTCCATAACCCATAATAGCACCGAAATGATCATTACCAAATCTAATAGTCCCGATGAATTTGCTCACGAAGTTCATGAGCCGTGACCGGTCTCCGGTCATATGCTTGGAACACTGAGTCCGGTACCACGAGCGATTTGAGCGATCTGCGGTTGAACACAGAACAAGAATGGATAAGCGGATAATTGGGATCCCCATGCAAGAATGGGTTCCATTTGGTTAGTTACAATGGTTGGACCACCCACATCGAAATAGAAGCATTCATATCGGAAAATGAGGTAATGGAATCATTGTGAATAGATGCAATACTAGTGTACGTATTAGCCACATTTTGAGTGTGACCACTTCTTAAGGAATAGTTCTACCAAGAGGCATCCATTTTCTAGTGGGCATTATCGATTAGTCTTATGACCAACGGTATCCAATAAAAGCCTATTCTTTGAATGTTCTTCTTGTGGGTTTCCATTGTTTTCTAACTCTCTTTCGCTTTTGCCTTTTAGCCTTTTTAGCATTAATTTTAGCATTAACAAAATTAAGCGGACAATTAACATCATTAGGCGAACATTAACATCACATCCATGATTAGAAAGCAGAATTCAAGCAATCATCGATTACAAGGTTTGCAAATAGTATCGAATTCGAATTAATTACTGATGCGCCTATGGCTAATACTAGAATCAACACGATTCGTTTTATTCGATTCAAACTTAAGGTTCCTAGATTGTTCTTCTACTCTTTTCCAAAGGCACATTCTTAGCTTGCGAGGTCCTATCATTCCTTGTATTGTCTTGAGACTTTGACTGCTCCCTTTAATGTCACCGATTACTCTGTAGAGGAATGGGAACATTAGTTTGTTTTATCGCTCTTGCACCACTGTTTAGATGTCTTTGGGATCTCGAACTACATGCAGTGCACTAAGGTTCACTTTCTTAAACCGGAGTACCGAGATTAGTACTCCTAGAAGGCACATTTGAGTTCTCTTTCCTAGCCTTGCGGATCTATAATCATGACTACTCAAGGGTACACTACGGCTCACATTCAAAACATTGGGAATCGAGTGCATATCATATTTGGCCTTAGGCATTGAGCATGGAATCAAAGGTTAACTCTCACCTAATGTCTTAGGGCATATTGTGATCAAGCATTCTAAGATTTCTTGAGATCGTTTGGCATATAAGCATGCATGTCCAATTGCATTATCATGAGGTTTCTCTAGCTTATCCTCTTCAACAATCTCACGCAGCATTCTAAGAAATCCTTAAGGGATGAGAAATATGTTTGAATGGCAAGTTTGTTGTTCCTTAGATGAGGGGACATATGTCACGAGATAGCATATTTATTACCGAGTGAACCTTAGATACAACATTCTCCCATTGATCATTGGCATTTTCCCTTTTACCCGACTCTTGATTCTCAATTTCCTTTTGCAATGAAGTTATTTGTTCGTTGTTTTTGTTACGAGTGACTTTAATTGATTCAAACAACTCATTGAAGTGACGTTTAACCTTTTCATTTTCTTCTAGAAAACTTTCGTTTTCCTTTTGTAAAGCATTTACTAGGTTTTGAAGATGAAACGTTTGAGAATTCGAGAATCTAAAGAAGGAGGCATTTGGGAGCTGTCATATTGTTTGTTTGACCCTTTAATTGAGAGATTTGGGCTTTCAACTTTACGATCGTGTTGCACCGAGCTTGAATCATTCATCACGTTTGTTAATTTGAAAAGCGCATCAAACTCGGAGCATCGAAGATGTCTTGACATTTGAAGTTTTGACATTTTCTTTAAGATGTTGATATTTTAGTTGTAAATTAAAATGCTCAACTTCTAGTTTAGAAAATGTTTAACGAAGTTGTCGTGATCATCCAGTTCAATTTTCTCATTTAGTTTAGAATTAGTTTTTCAAGCTCAATGACACGATCATGGGAGACTTTCGAGGCCACAGATAATTCATGAAATTTGGAAGCATTAATGGAGCAATTTGAAGCGTTGAAAACACATCTTGAGCAACACATTCGGTAATAAGATTCTCATTTAATGTATGCGTGTTCTTTCTCTCAATCTCATTATATTTGATTGCGCTCATAGTCACTAACTTCAACAACCATTGCATCAAATTCCTTTTCCATTCCCTTAATATCGGTTTCTATTCCCTTTTAAGACTCTCAAAGTGATCTTTTAGAAGTTTAAAGAAGGGCATGACCTCGATTAAATAACATTCTTTCATTTGTTCAAAACCCTTTCTCCTTGATTATACGATGGGTGTGATCCTTTTCTTGCAAGTTTTCTCAAAATCAACAAATAGTTGAAATATAACGTATTGGCTAATTAATGTCTTGCTTTTAGTGGCAATTCTTCTAGGAACAAGATGCATTGGTGTATTCGGAGGATACACGATCGCTCTAGGCATTTTCCTAAGGGAGGATTAGTTTCAACAATATTTTCCGCTTCGCTTATCTAAATCCTTTTCCGAAGACTTGTTCGGGAGTTAACAATGTCTCGAGGCTTAAACATGTTTAAGGAATCAGCTTTTCCTTCTTGTAATCATGAGGAGTGATAATTATGTTTTCTCTTTGCATTTTGGATCATTTTTTTTCTTATTCATCTTTTCCTAGTGATTTCATTTGATTTCTTATCTTCCTCGGTGCACTCAGCCTTGACTATGTTTACGCCTAGGCTTAAGGATTTCATCACCATCATAAAGCACCTTATGAGCATTTCTAGCCTTTTAATTACCTCTGGATTTGGTTCCTCAACAAGGGAATGCTATGCTTATCGCTTAAGACTCGATGTTTGGTGACCATGTGAGCATTACGAATGGTGTTTCCTTGTATGTACAACTTGTTTTCAAGTTTGTTTTCAAAGTTGTCGATTAGAAAAATCTCTCAAGAGTTTTGATTCCTTTGCATTAAATTCTTGCTCAAGCATTTTCACATTTTCTTGAAGTTCTTGTTTTTGTTTAGTTGTTTTAGAAAGTTTTTCTTGCAAGGAATTTAATTCTTGTTTCAATACTTCTTCTAAACTTACTTTTTCTAATTCTGCACTCACTTGGGCCTCCATTTCCTGCTCACGAGTGGTCAACTCAAATTTTGCACGTTGTTCATAAATAGCAACACGTTCCTTATAGACATTTAGTTGAAATTATGGAATCATCGGGAGCACATGCGGTGTATTCATCAAAGACATAGTCATTGTTGATGCGAGAAGATGCATCACTTGGTACAACTTCACTTTCACTTTGTTTCACGTATTGATCGTATGGGACAATATTGTTATTACCCATATTTTCAACGTTTGATTCAATAGTTTCGAGTTGATTGTACTTTGTCATGCATCTGTTGCACATCGACATCATCGTATAGTTTTAATACCTACGAGATGAGTTTGTCCTTGGATGGGCCACTTGTGGTGAAGAAGAGATCTTGGGAGAAACCATTGAGAGATGCTAGCCATAAAGATTGTGTGCGATGGGTCCATCATCTACATCGAGTCGTATGCATCACGATCGGCGACTTGAAAGGCGTTCGATGATTGTGACCTATCTCACGAATAAGTTGCTCATCCACATCTCGCATCATAGGTCTTGGCATTGCCTCGGAAGCAGCAATTCCTCTTCATCCAACGCGAGACCATTGTCCCGAGCTTGTGCAAGAACATCTTATCTCTCGGTAATCGGCGATTCACGTGGACGCTTTGGAGATGTGCAGTTCCTTGCAATGTGTCCTTCACCACCACGGTTATAGCATTTGATTGGCTTAGCTTGACCTTGGTTTCCATTTCTTCCTCGATTACGGTTGCCAACATAACCTCTCCCGACTCCACCTCTTCCCCGATCATCTTGTCTTTCTGGCTGGTTGCACCACGATCCTTCCATCTTTAACGGTGGCTTGATTATGTGGGTTAGATGCGATTCGAGGTTGTTGTTGGTTTGTGGGGAGAATTCATGTTTTGACTAATGAGAAGAGCTAGTTGATTAATGATGTTACCAGCGTGTGCATCAAGATCGACTTGTTTGAACATAGGATTAGGGATGAGTTTGTGATTACCATTACCCAAGGGTATGACTTGTGATGCTTTGGTTGTGATTCGATGTTTGAGTAGAAAGTTGTTGAGTCATTGGACGAGCTTGTCTCTCCCTGGTTGGTTTTGAACCGATTGAGAATCAATATTTCAAACATAGCATGTCTCTCATTCGGAGGAGGAAGGCATAGAGTTGCTCATAGTTTGTATTCTTCAATCCTTTAGTGAGTTTCACGGTGTGACAAACTTGTGCCATTCGGGATTCATGTTGTTCACAAACTTTGAGTTCATTTGAATGTTGGGCATAGTCATTCGATGTTCCTCATGTCATTCACTAACTTATGAAATCTCACATAGTACTCATAGACACTCTCATCCGGTTTCATCTTGAAGTGCTCAAATTCGTCATAGAGTTGGGATTCTCTGTCTTCCATAGTTAGTTACGAACACGAGAGAAGCATCTTAACATTATCCCAAACCGCCTTTGCTTGATGTTATGATTGATCGACTTGTAGATGTCTTTAGGAAGACCTTGAAGAACAATGTTTGAAGCCACGATATACGCATCGAATCTCTTTTTCTCCTTATCATCAAGCTCATCATACATCTTAGGTACATCCATTCCGTAAGCAGAGTACCATCTTCATTAGTATCAAGTATGTCTCTAGTCGTCTCAACTCGATATGGTCCTTCATCAATGGATTTGAGAATGTTGACACCATTTTCCTTTCCAAGGCAATGCAATCGATTCGTTGAGCCCAAGAATCGTAGTCGATTCTGTCAAGCATGGGTGGGCGAGTATCCGAGCCATTGCTTGTACATCCTCGACAGCGATGGAGATGACGGTAGGGACGTTGGTTGACATGTTAACAGTTATACGGGATTTTATAACTCTATGATTAAACCGGAAATAGATTCTTTCACGGATTTTACTAAATCAAGAGAAACCGTAAACAATCACTCAAGTCGCTAGATGATAATACACTAAGTCGCTAGAGATTAATGCACTAAGTCGCTAAGAATTAATGCACTAAGTCGCTAACACTTAATTAAGCTAGCCAACTAAGTCGCTAGAGTCCCAAGTCGCTAGACACAAAGCAAGTCGCTAAGTAGTAACTCGCTACCCCTTAAGTCGCTAGCGAAATTTTGGCGATGATTGCCACCCAGTCGCTAGAAATGCAAGTCGCTAAAGAGCAACTCGCTCTGGACCAAGTCGCTACCACAAGTCGCTACTCGTAGTGGAGAGTCCACTACTTGTACTTTAACTCGCTAGATCTAACTCGCTAGGTTTAAAGCGTAACTCGCTACAATTTTGTGAAGCAAGTCGCTATGAAGAAAGTTATCCGTGAACTAAGTCGCTAGCATGAAAACCATATAAACTTCACTTTTCAATCCAAAAACAACCCAACCAAGATGATTCAAGCTTACCAAATGAAAACCTAAACACTTGTGATGATTCTAAACATAAAAGTACCAACAAAATTCAAACTTTAACACAAGAAATCACCCAAATGATGCAAAACCACTAAACTTTTTCAAACTCAAAACCACCTAAAACCACTATAAATCCAAAGATGTGCAAGATATGATCTAACCATGGCTCTTGATACCAATTGTAAGATATAACTTTTCACATACACATCAAACCATAACACAAAGTAGCATATAGATGGAATTCTAGAGAGAAAGTTAGAGGTTTAGGGAACTTAGTGAGAGAAAGTGAAAGATATTATTATGAGCTCCAACTCTACCTTGGGAGGTAGAGAGTATTTATAGTCTTACATAAATCGCCACACATCGGGTGTGGATCGGTATCAGATGGGTAAAGACCGTCCGTCCTCCACGGTGTTACTTAACTAAATTACTACTTAACTTAAAAGAACTACGACTACGAGCTTTCTAACGATTACATATACTTGAGGTGACCGACTCTTTAATACCGAATTTCTAATTCCTAACAAGATGTCTAGTTCAGGTTGAGGTTCTTGAATCATAGGTTCCTGAACATTTGGTTCAGTATTACCTATCCCAGCAGGGACTGATTGATTATCAATGAATTCACTAATAGTTGGTTGGGGAAGGTTGTGAGGTAAGACATAATATGAGATGTCAGCATCAACATGGTATGAGGAATTGATTTCACTGTTGTACTCATCAGGAGGATATCTTGATGAGTTATCAGTTCCTATTTCCTCCACTGAGGTATTGGTGAGCCAGATGCTTTCTAAACTCTCATCAAAGGTGACATGAAAGGTTTTCTCAACTTGTTGTCTCCTTGTGTTAAATACCCTGAAGGCTTTGGAGATCAGTAAGTAACCTAGAAAGTACCCATCATCAGCTTTAGCATCGAATTTGCCTAGATGATCCTTATGGTTGTGAATGAACACATGACATCCAAACACATGAAAGTAGCTGATATCAGGAAGTCTACCTTTGAATATCTCATATAGGGTTTTGTTATGTCTTTTGACAATGATTGACCTATTTTGAGTATAACAGTTGTTTTTGTGATTCGATCCGAAATGCTTTGAGAGTCTTGAGCCATTTAACATAGTTCAGCGACCTCAATGAGGAGTTCTATTTTTCCTTTCACTACCCCATTTTGTTCGAGGGTGTAAGGGGATGAAAAATTTTGGGTGATTCCTTTTATCACGAAATTCTCAAGCTCTTCATTTCGAACTCGGTGCCATTGTCGATTCGATTTGTTTAATGATAATGTCATTTTGGTTTTCAATTCTCACGATGAATGACATTATTGTATCAATTGCGACTCTTTTGGAAAGAAAGTATACCCAAGTGTATCTTGAGAACTCATCAACAATTACAAGTGTATACTTCTCATCTTTGGATTGATCTAGACCGATCGGTCCAAAGAGATCCATGTGCAGGAGGTGAAGGCGACTTTGATGAAGAAATTTTGTTTTGTTTTGAAAGATGCTCTATGGTGTTTGCCTTTTCACAGTGAGCATGGTTTATATTTTGCAAAACCGGTGATGGTAAGCCAAGGACCTTGTTTTGTTTTGCCAAGTTGTTGATGTTTTGAAATTTAAGTGGGAGAGTCTCTTGTGCCACAACGGTTGATAGTTTCAGTGACTTTGGCAAAGAGACAAGTTCCATCTTGAGAGAGTGTTGACATGTCTAAGACATAAACATCATCTCTTCTAGGAGCAATCAAAACAACTTCTCTCGTTGGCATTGAAAATGGTGCCTTGTTTGTCATTGAATTGCACAATGTACTTAGCATCACATAGTTAAGCGACATCGATGAGATTGTATTTTAAACCATTGACATAGGCTATTCTAGAAAACTATTCCATTACAAGGTATACTAAACCATAACCTTCGGTGGGACATGATGAGTTATCACCAAATACTACCTTGGGTCCTGGTTCCTTTACATACTTGTGCAGATACTCCTTAACACCAGTCATGCTTCTTGAGCATCCACTATCTAGATGCCAAATAGGCTCCCTGGCGTGTCTCTGCACAAATAGTAAACTGGATTAGTTTCTCTTGCTGACCCACATACTAGTGGGTTTGGGTCTAAAGGTCTGCTTGAATTTGGCAATTGACTCATGGTCAGTGGTTGAGTGCATTGTGCTATCACAAATTTTACATTTGGTGACTGAGGATGCCTCAGTGATTCGGGGTTTCTTGGAGCTTCTCCTTGCTTGGATGACACTGTCATGCTGGGATGTCTCATGAGCTGGATTTCCGCAAATATCACAGCATGTGTTCATGAGACAATCATCAGGATGATGATCATTGAAGCCACAATATGGGCAAGGAGGAAAAGGTTTTGCTCTATACTTGTGAGCAGATTTGGAGGTTGAAGCATACTGATGACCAATTTTGGTATAGTTTGCTTTCTTGAGTGAAATTACATATTGTAAGTGATCGAAGTTACGTGATCATCCTTTTGCGATCATGCAAAGATGATTCTATAGCGATTGTCGATGGTATGGACCGGTATAGTGGCACATATCACACTTCTAATTGGGTTTGTTGGTGGATTTTGACATTGATGAACTAGAGGAGGCGACTTAGTTTCCTTGATTGAATCGGGAGCTTTTCGATGGATTCCATATTGTCGATCGACTTCCTCACAAGTTCGATCGATTCTTGTCGATTTAGTCTCCTTGAAGAGGGAACGAAGATGTGGAAGTCTCAGTGGGAGTAGACTCTTGTAGGATTGGTTTTGTTGGTATTTTCAGGATGGTTCTACCAAGTCTAGACCTTTTCTTTTGGTGAATGAGCAATATGCCGAGTTAATGCCTCGATTAGTACTGATGGAAGGAAAGTATGGTGAAGTAATCATTGATGATATCTCCATTAGTACTGATGGAAGGAAAGTATGGTGAAGTAATTCCGGTTCAGTTAGGTGGATTTGTGGTGGTAATTTGTATGGAACTTGTAGGCCATAAAGTGAGGCAAAAACCATATGTGGTAAAAAGGATTATTGAAGCTGCATCTCCTAATGAAAGGACGATCATTGACTACGAAGATCGAAGAAGTAGTGATACATGAAAAATATACACGTCATGAAGGATTCCCAATGTGCGAAGAAGGTTGTTTCAAGACAATCAAGGAAATGAGATGAAATATCCGATTCGGGGCATGGATTCGGCGATCATCATCTTGAATTGAAGTCAAAACATATAGGCTACCGTAGTATTACGTATATGTTTCAGAAGAAGGTCTTACACTTAGAAAATAGTGTAAATGAGGTTAGTAAAGAATCACAATGGTGGTACCACGATTATCCAGGAAGTAAGTGAAGAAATAGTAGAACTAGTTAGGGTTTGAACAAGGAGGACAAGCATCACTAATAGTATCATAGTGAATAAAATAACGTTAATAGAAAATCCCTTGGTATGAAAACATCAGGGAAGAACGTGTCGTCAGGCATACACGACTATTTGAAGATGATGATATATGAATCGAAATGTCTATGGATAGAATCTAGCGCCAATGATTGGAAACGTTCAAAAATTATTATAAGATGAAACTCGTAAGTTCGAGTGCTACACTCATCTAGATAGTACTAGGGTGTATAATGACTTGAAATCGTTGCATGGGTGGCTTGAAAGGCGAAATCGATTGGCTATTATGTCGAGGGATGTTTGACTTGTTACAAGTGAGAGCTAAATGCCTTATGATCAAATGTGACTGATCTGTGCTGAAAACGTCAAGTCTAATCACACAAACCCGCCATCATGAATGACCAGCCGTAATGAGACTTAAACAGTTCGGACACAAATACAATGAAGATCGGAGAATACAATGAATTCCGGGTCGTTAAGTCCCACGGAGACTCAATGGTGTGTTAAACACATGATCGAGACGATAGAATGATCACTAATGATAGTGATCGGAAAGGATTTGGATTGAATAATTACACTCTTGAAAAGGTTATAAAATAAAGCGACTTAAATACAAATTAAGAAAATTAAAAAGATAAAAGATATTAAATAAAGGCTATCACTATATTTAAAGTGATGAACGTTTAAAACCTAAAACGTACGTTTAAATAAAAATAACGTAAACGTACAAAATAAAACGTGAAACTTATACAATATAAATCCTAAAAATATGAAAAATACATTTTTACAATCCTACTTATATAAGAAAATTATTAGAAAAATAAAATTATTTTTAAAACTATTTATTTAATTATTATTAATTAAAAACTAATTTAAACTATTTAATAATATTCTAAAATAGAAGAAAATATGAAATAAGACTAGAAAAATAAAATTAAGATTTAGAAAAATCTAAAATATGATAAAACTAATTTTAAAACTGAAAATATATTTTTAGACTTTTATGTATTTATTATTAATTTAAAACTATTTAAAACTAATTAAAATGCTAGAAAATACTATTTAAACTAAGAAAATTATGTAAAAATATTTTTATAACTTTTATATTTATCTTAACTTAAGAAAAATGAAAATTATTTTTTGAAGCTTTTTCTAATTTATTTGTATTAAAAGCTATTTAAAAATACTTAAAACTAATTTAAATTAAGAAAAATAGCAAAACAACTTAGAAAAATCTGAAAATTTCAGGAAAAGTCTAAAATAATATAAGGAAGCTAGGAAAAATATAAAAACAAGGTGTTATGTGTAAGATTAAGGAAGCGATAAGCAAGAGCTTAAAATAAGCACTTTGATGAGCAAAACCAGTTCAAAAGCCACAAACTGAATACAAAAGCTACTATAAGCTAAAATGACCAAAGTGAAATGAGAAACAACAAGCTAAACCCTCTGATTAGCCAGATGCAATGATTTGATGATATGAGCTATAAGCTAGAAAACAGATTCTGGGGACCAACTGTTGATACAAGCACAAGCTTCAATATAAGCTCAAAATGAAAATCACCAATTGGGACTTAAAGAAGACCTAGGTGAGAGTATTTAAACCAAAAACCAGACTATGATAAGCTCTTTTGAGCCCTGTGCACAAGCTGCAATTTACGTGAAAAAGCTCGGTGTAGCGAGTTCGATGAAAGCGAGGCAACTAGCCTAAGATGATGAGCTTGTTTAGAGCTTTTACAAAAATTGTAAAATTATGATAAAATGATGAAAAGAAAGGACACCGGTGAACTTTTTGAAATGCCAAATCTCACCGAGATTGGCTCGAAATAAGATCATGAAAATCCTCCTTATTGAGCTCAAAACATTTTTAGCTTTTGACTTTTGAACAAGAACTCAAACTCGACCAAAATGGATTTTGAATCCCATTAATTGGTGATGTTGATGTTATAGGATATAATGAACATAATGCAAGTAAAATTTAAGATGTCTAAACATAAAACAATGATCTACAATACCAAAATCTCAACAGTGGATCAGTTATATGGATTTAAGTGAAAATTTGACTTTGGTGGGTTTGCAGACCAAAACTATGATTGAAATGTGCTCAAATGAGCTTAAGCAACATGAACTAACAGAAAGCTATCACTGAACAAGCCTTAAGGGCAGTTTAAACTACAAATCCAAACACTCCTTATTTAACTGTTTTGACAATTAAATGAGACAAACACTTTTCAACCTTGCATCTATGATCGAACTACATTTATATGACCTAATTACAGCTTATTAAACAGATTATGACCAGTTTTAACTGCACTTGAAGATAATGCAAAGAAAACCTTAAAATTGACTTACACACTGTCCTTTGCCACAATGGCTTGCACAAAAACCAGTGAACTACTACCCTAAATATCAACCCGGGATCATAAATCAACCCATTGCTATCATCGCATCACCCCATTTCCAACTTCATTTCCAATTCTAGCCTCCATTTGACTTTGGTTGACCAAATTTCAAAAGTGATTAAAACTTAAACTTAAACTTATAGCAAGCTATAAGGAGCTTGTATAGGCTTATATAAACTTGAAAAGAAGCTTTATGAAGCTTGGATTTATGAGATGTAAACTAAAATTTTCAACAGTTAACACAATAGGATGAAATTAAATAAGACTTGGAATTAATGATTAAGACTTGAATAAACTGAAAAGGTAACTTGAGTTTAGTACTGAGAAACAAAATATTACAACTTTTGAGTTTAACTAAGACATAATTATAAAAAACGACATAAGAGTAAATTAAAACTAAAACTTCTACTCCCTTCCTTCTTCTCTTTCCTTTCTTTATATATCCCAGTGTCTTCTCTCTCATTCTGAATATATCCCACCATGTTTCTCAGCCCTTGGATTGGAAAAACTGATCTTGGCCATTGAAATAGATTTTGGCGCCAAAATGGGTGTTTGACAAATAAGGTTGAGTGAGGGGGAGGGAAGTGCATTAAATGCACTCTTGGATGTTATCTAAGGTGGGGGAACAGGTTTGAGTGATTGGAGAGGATGGGGGATGGGATAGTAGCTAGTTGCAGGAAGCAGTTAGGAGGATGACTTTTTTGGCGGGTGGGTGGTTTTTGACCAAGGTTTGACCAGATATAATAACCAAGGGGTTCACAATGCAATTTTTGAGGGGTCCGAATTAGGCAGGGGTCAAAATGGCTATATGACAAGGTCAAAAGGTATAAATGACAAGGACTAGTTATGTTATTTTTCGAAAATCAAGGACCAATCCCGCCAATTCAACAAAGTTTCTTCCAAGGACTAAAAGTGACAAAGTTCAATAATGCAAGGACTAAACTTGCCATTTTCAATTTTTCAGGCCATTTTGCCAATTTTCAAACTTGGAGGACCATTTTGTAATTTTCTCAAACTTTTCATATTTTTCACCAAAGGACTAAATTTGACAACTTTTGATTTTAAAAGGACCTTTGGTGACTTTACTTTTGAATTTATGTGCTCAGGACTGCTTTTTGACAACTTTTGAAACTTGGGGACTAAAATGCAATTTTGCAAATTTGATATGTTTTTCATCCGATTTTGATATTTTGCATTTAAAACAACGATTTGTGATATTTTGATCATTTTGATGTGTTTCGATTGTTTTCGGATGATTTTGCGGTTTATTTTGTACAAAATGATGAGTATTTAGACACTCATCAACCCCACATCGAGATATTGCTAGTCCCTAGCAATGATTTGAGAAAACATAATGGATTTTAATCTCTTTACCAAAAGCCATTACTTCGGAGTAGCCAAATGTTTTGATTCAAGTAAGAACCATGGTACAACGATAACCAAATGATTTTGAGCAAACCATAAGTTTTCAACGGATTTGATTTTGTCTTTACCGAAGCCGTACTTTACGGACTAGCCAACTCTTAGATAAATTATCAATATTATCTTTGGTGAGTGATTACCAATTATGGATTTTCCATCGCCTTTACCACAAGCCATAATCTTGCGGGCTAGCCAACTCTTCACTTTTTAGGATATGGTGAGTTGAGAACCATACAATTTTGGGCAAATTGCAAGCCATATAAACGGATTTGATATATCTTTACCAAGAGCCGTTTGCTCTGGATTAGCCAATCCTTTAGTTTATTAGACAAGACGGATCGATAACCAAATGAGTAAGTGTAAAACACTTACTCCAAAAAAAATTTTGGCCAAAACGGGAATTGGGTAGATAATATATGAAATTAGTGAGAATTCCCCACACTTAGAAATGAATATTGCCCTCAATATTCAAAATACCGGCGGTTATGCGAAACAAAGAACGTAAAGGGAAATACTACGGCCATTATTTGAAAGATTTTTTTTTTTTTTATAACATGTGGGCATCACCCCACACTTAGGTGGTAGAAAGGGTAAGAAGTCATAAATATGGGTGAAAACCCATATGTGAGTGCATTGTTTTTGATTTCAGTCGCTAGCTTGACTCGACCCGAATTCATTTGTTCATGGGAAGCAAAGTGGAAGAAACAATCTCCATCGGACTTTCATTCAAGATGTTTGGATAAACATTGAAGTACGTGAAAGTTCCACACCGATGAGATATAGAGAGAACCGGCTCAAAAATTATAATTGAAAATGGGATCAAAGATGGTGTCCTCATTCCAAGGAGAAAGGGAAAGAGCAACCACACCATTTGTGAAGAATGGAATAAATATGTGCATCACAATGCATGTCCATTCCTCATCGAAAGAAGTAAATCACCATTTTGACATTTTAAGCTTAAACTTGAAGCTTGTATGGTGATTGGCAACAAAATTTCGGGAGGAGAGTGGAAACAGTTCTTCAATCAATAGATTTTCAAGAAAAGGGTGTCTCCTCCGAATCAGTAGTATTGTCAATTCTGTTGGAATCGACTCATCACTAAGAAAATCATCGACCTCCTTCCAAAGTTTTCATCTTCCTCATCCGGGTGAGAGAAGGAATGGAAGAGTCGGAAATGGGACAAGAAATGAGTGAATGATCATTGTATAGGAGACTTCTAGTTTCTCCAAGATCGGCTTCAAAATCAAAGAGATCATCGTCACTTTTCGATGAAAGTGAATCGATGTGAGTGAGTTCATCGGTGAACTCCTCAAGAAGAGGATCGATGTGGAGCGATGCCTCAACATACTCGATGTCTCCATAGGATTTACAATCATCGCTAAAATCGGAGAAAGTCTCAAATTGATCATTTGAACACTCAAGAGGAAAGGGATATCACACATATGATCGATAGTTCCTGTGACTCTCCGGGATTGGGACAAGGTCCTCAACACTAGACTTTATAAATTCGTCCGATTCCATTTCGGAATAGTGCTCAAGATGCTCATCCCCATGTTTAGAGAGTGAGTGGGAATATCGGGTGTGATAACAACAGATCGAGGGAGTTTAGAAGGACTAGCATACATATGTTTTATACTTAACATTTGTTCTTACGCTAGTAATTCCATCATAGTCTTTTCTCCCGATGGATCATGGAAGGAGTCTCAACCGATGAACTTGATGAACCGTTATAAAATTGTAGGATATCAAGGATATCTTCATCATCATCGTCATCGGGAATGAAACGGAATCGAGAGCTAGATTTGGCGCTTTTTCTTTTGCAATTGATTCCCTAATAGATTTTTCAAAGGCAACTGGGAATCTAATTTAGCGACCGCTCTTCGCTAACATAACTTCCATGGATTTCTCATTTGGATTATCTTGGGAGGACATAGCCGACTCCTCCTAAGTTCTTTTAATAACTCCGAGT
Source organism: Chrysanthemum lavandulifolium (assembly GCA_022545495.1). Taxonomy (NCBI): domain Eukaryota; kingdom Viridiplantae; phylum Streptophyta; class Magnoliopsida; order Asterales; family Asteraceae; genus Chrysanthemum; species Chrysanthemum lavandulifolium. The sequence continues at coordinate 340,161 of JAHFWF010000163.1, forward strand.
CTTGAGAAGGTCATCGTAGTTTCATGAGGAGTCGCTTGAATCATTTGGTATTGTGGAGGTTGGTCTTGATACGAAGAGTCGTAATTGTTACAAGGAAATGGGTTCCTGTTTGACAATCCGAGCTAGGGTGAGAACCTCCACAATACTCACAACAATAGAACCGATGTGGCCGTGAGTGGTATGTGTTGTAGTCATAATTGGTATCGTGAACCCGCTCATAGACAAGCGTGTTTCCGATTGACAATCGAATCGGAATGTGAACCACCACAAGACTCACAATAGTAAGCTCACTTGAGTCTCACGGTGTGGTAGCCGATGGAATAAATCGATCGTGCCATGGTAGGAATAGGGATCCCGGTTATAGATGCACCCGCTTCCCGATTCCACCATGCTACAACCGGGGCAATTGCCACCATTATAAGGACCACCACACCATTGACAATCAAGAGGGTGAGGATAAGACATAGAAAGAATCAAAGGTTAAAAGAGGGTAAGAAATGAAGAATCAAAAAGGTAAGAGGGTGAAGAGGAATATTTTTGGTGTTTTTGAAAACACGATATAAAAACAAAGAATGAAAATATTTTTGATGTTTTAACACTTTAGGAAAAGTGTTAATGAACTTTGGATTTTTGATAACTTTACAAAAACTTTTACAAAAGATGGGGTATGTGCAAGAATGGATCGAAAATGGCTAAACACACGCTAAAGCCTCCCCGCAATGCAATGCCTAAAATTTGATCTGTCGAGAAACGTCAAGTCTAATCACATAAACCGCCACTTGTGAATGACCACCGTAATGGACTTAAAACAGTTCGGACACAAATACAATGAAGATCGGAGAATACAATGAATTCCGGTCGTTAAGTCCCACGGAGACTCAATGGTGTGTTAAACACATGATCGACGATAGAATAACCACTAATGATAGTGATCGGAAAGGATTATGATTGAATAATTACACTCTTGAAAAGTTTATAAAAATAAAGCGACTTAAATGCAAATTAAGAAAATTAAAAGATAAAGATATTAAATAAACGCTATCACTATATTTAAAGTGATGAACGTTTAAAACCTAAAACGACGTTTAAATAAAAATAACGTAAACGCACAAAATAAAACGTGAAACTTATACAATATAAATCCTAAAAATATGAAAATACATTTTACAATCCTAATGATATAAGAAAATTATTAGAAAAAGAAAATTATTTTTATGACTATTATTCTAATTATTATTAATTAAAACTATTTTAAACTATTTAATAATATTCAAAAATAGAAGAAAATATGAAATAAGACTAGAAAAATAAAATTAAGATTTAGAAAAATCTAAAATATGATAAAACTAATTTTAAAACTGAAAATATATTTTTAGACTTTTTATGTATTTATTATTAATTTAAAACTATTTAAAACTAATTAAAATGCTAGAAAATACTATTTAAACCAAGAAAATTATAGAAAAATATTTTTATTACTTTTATATTTATCTAAACTTAAGAAAATGAAAAACATATTTTTGAACCTTTTCTTAATTATTTGTATTAAAAGCTAATTAAAATACTTAAAACTAATTTAAATTAAGAAAAATAGCAAAACAACTTAGAAAAATCTGAAAATTTCAGGAAAACTCTAAAATAATATATAGAAGCTAGGAAAATATAAAAACAAGGTGTTATGAGTAAGATTAAGGGCTGATAAGGAAGAGCTTAAAATAAGCACTTAAATGAGCAAATGGAGTTCAAAAGCCACCAAACTGAAACAAAAGCTACTATAAGCTAAAATGACCAAAGTTCAACAAAAACAACAAGCTTAGACCTCGATTAGCCGATGCAATGATTTGATGATATGAGCTATAAGCTAGAAAAGCAGTTCGGGGACCAACTGCTGATACAAGCACAAGCTTCAAATTAAGCTCAAAATGAAAATCACCAATTGGGACTTAAAGAAGACCTAGGTGAGAGTATTTAAACCAAAATCAGACTATGATAAGCTCTTTTGAGCCACATGCACAAGCTGCAATTTCGTGAAAAAGCTCGATGTAACCGAGTTCGATTGAAGCAGGCAACTAGCCTAAGATGATGAGCTTGTTTAGAGCTTTTACAAAATTGTAAAATTATGATAAAATGATGAAAAGAAAGGACACCGGTGAACTTTTGAAATGCCAAATCTCACCGAGATTGGCTCGAAATAAGATCATGAAAATCCTCCTTATTGAGCTCAAAACCATTTTTTAGCTTTTGACTTTTGAACAAGAACTCAAACTCTTACCAAAATGGATTTTGAATCCCATTAATTGGTGATGTTGATGTTATAGGATATAATGAACATAATGCAAGTAAAATTTAAGATGTCTAAACATAAAACAATGATCTACAATACCAAAATCTCAACAATGGATCGCTTATATGGATTTAAGTGAAAATTTGACTTTGGTGGGTTTCAGACCAAAACTATGATTGAAATGTGCTCAAATGAGCTTAAGCAACATGAACTATGTAAAGCTATCATCGAACAAGCCTTAAGGGCGCTTTAAACTACAAATCCAAACACTCCTTATTTAACTGCTTTGACAATTAAATGAGACAAACACTTTTCAACCTTGCATCTATGATCAAACTACATTTATATGACCTAATTACAGCTTATTAAACAGATTATGACCAGTTTTAACTGCACTTGAAGATAATGCAAAGAAAACCTTAAAATTGACTTACACACTGTCCTTTGCCACAATGGCTTGCACAAAAAACCAGTGAACTACTACCCTAAATATCAACCCACAGGATCATAAATCAACCCATTGCTATCACTGCATCACCCCATTTCCAACTGCATTTCCAATTCTAGCCCTCCATTTGACTTTGGTTGACCAAATTTCAAAAGTGATTAAAACTTAAACTTAAACTTATAGCAAGCTATAAGGAGCTTGTATAGGCTTATATAAACTTGAAAAGAAGCTTTATGAAGCTTGGATTTATGAGATGTAAACTAAAATTTTCAACAGTTAACACAATAAGATGAAATTAAATAAGACTTGGAATTAATGATTAAGACTTGAATAAACTGAAAAGGTAACTTGAGTTTAGTACTGAGAAACAAAATATTACAACTTTTGAGTTTAACTAAGACATAATTAGAAAAAACGACATAAGAGTAAATTAAAACTAAAACTTCTACTGCCCTCCTTCTTCTCTTTCCTTTCTTTATATATCCCAGTGTCTTCTCTCTCATTCTGAATATATCCCACCATGTTTCTCAGCCCTTGGATTGGAAAAACTGATCTTGGCCATTGAAATAGATTTTGGCGCCAAAATGGGTGTTTGACAAATAAGGTTGAGTGAGGGGGAGGGAAGTGCATTAAATGCACTCTTGGATGTTAGCTAAGGTGGGGGAACAGGTTTGAGTGATTGGAGAGGAGGGGGGATGGGATAGTAGCTAGTTGCAGGAAGCAGTTGGGAGGATGACTTTTTTGGCGGGTGGGTGGTTTTTGACCAAGGTTTGACCAGATATAATAACCAAGGGTTCACAATGCAATTTGTGGGGGTCGTAATTAGGTGGGGTCAAAATGGCTATATGACAAGGTCAAAAGGTATAAATGACAAGGACTAGTTATGTTATTTTTCGAAAATCAAGGACCAATCACGCCAATTCAACAAAGTTTCTTCCAAGGACTAAAATTGACAAAGTTCAATAATGCAAGGACTAAACTTGCCATTTTCAATTTTTCAGGGCCATTTTGCCAATTTTCAAACTTGGAGGACCATTTTGTAATTTTCTCAAACTTTTCATATTTTTCACCAAAGGACTAAATTTGACAACTTTTGATTTTAAAAGGACCTTTGGTGACTTTACTTTTGAATTTATGTGCTCGGGACCTGCTTTTGACAACTTTTGAAACTTGGGGACTAAAGCGCAATTTTGCAAATTTGATATGTTTTTCATCGATTTTGATATTTTGCATTTAAAACACATAAAACAACGATTTGTGATATTTTGATCATTTTGATGTGTTTCGATTGTTTTCGAGATGATTTTGCAGTTTAAAAGGTACAAAAATGATGAGTATTTAGACACTCATCAGTGACCTCTAGAACCTAAATGAAAAATGTATTCGTGTCCCAATGTTACTAAGTTATCTAGAACTCCGAAAAGAGTACGTTGTCTCTTGAGTAGTTGTACACTAATTATTTAATTCAACGTGCTTCAATCAACACAAAGTCTTATCTTCTGAGATGAGTGGGAAGGTTGAACTTCGAAGGAATAATTTCAAGGCGTAGCATATTGCTATAAAATTATAAAAAAGTATTTTACAATAGTCAATATCAACGCCTCGAGGAATAACTGGAGATTGGGTTTCTCGAGGTATCACAGCTAAAGAATATGAGCAAGTCTAATTGGGGATTTAATCTGACTTATCACTATCCCCCAATTAGTGCTCTCCCATAAACCGACAATATGTTTGATAAATGCCCAGATTAAGAAGAAGTCTTTAGATAATCAAATGCAACTCGTCTTTAGTCTTCTAACATGCATCAGAAAATGTAGAATGATCAGACTCGACATTCTTCAAGATTGTCCGGTTGGGGAATAGATAGTTAACATCTTCATCACACCAAAAGCATCCCAATTAACTTACCTCTTGCAAGTCCCTTTAACTAAAATCCTCCCAATCAAACAAGAACAGAAAGATATTCATCAAGGAAATCGCAATCATCCAGAACGAACACACTAAATGGTAACACCAAACTACCAATCACATCAAACAAAACGAGAGATTGTTCGGAATCATCATGTTGATGTGTACGTGAAGCATTAACCGGAAGCACTTTGTCATTAATCATATCAGCCCGTGTGAAGATGTCAACCAGCGGCTCTTAGAAGAAACTGCATGTGAAGATGATCCGATAAGAAGAGTCTCAGTTCTTACATGAGTTAGGAGCCTTTTGACCATATATTCTCAAATATCAATCAACTATGCAAAAAATTCACACTTCTTCTCCCCCTAAAGAATTGCATACGGAGATGCCATTCTTGATTAAACAAGTGATTATTATCCAAATGTATTCTATTCACACTTCTCCCCCGCAAAATTAGCACATGAAGTCGCCATCTTCATTATATTGAGCAAGTGGAATAAGAGTAATTATCAGTAGTTCGGATCACTTGATGACTGAAGCGCATGGAAAAAGCATGAAGCATGTTGATGAGAATGGTCATAATAAGAAGATTTCTCTTCTTCCGAAGAAAATGCGCACTGAAGCGTACACTTTTCTTTTCTTTAGAGTACGAGGCATGAACTGTTGTGTTCATACGTCATAAGAAGATTTCTCTTCTTGGAAGATAAAGCGCATCAAAGCGTACACTTTTCTTTTCTTTAGAATATGAGGCATGAACCGTTGTGTTCATACGTCATAAATCTCTCTTTTCAATCTCTCTTGGCAAAACTTGTAATCAACCCCATTATCATTCAAGAGGCTCTTTGTCGTGACGGTGATGGAGAAAACCCAATATGATGAATTTGACCCTGAAGTAAAACAACCCGAACTCATGACTTAAACTTGCACATATGTAACAAAGAGCGGTGTCGAGACTTCATCGTCCATTGAATCTCTAAGTACTCTATACTCTTCATCCAACCAACCATCAAGTATAAGACGTACATCACCTCTTGAGAATCCACAATTGAATGTGACACTGAGCACTACAACGTAACTCCTTAAAGTGATAGTTATTTTGTGGTGGTACGAGCCCAATTCCCCCAAGTGGTAAAAGAAAAGGAAAAAGTCACCCAACAATAACTAGATTTCCAAGTCTTCGTTTTTGATAATAAGCTTGAACAAGGATCTTGAAGAATCTTCATCCAACTATCCCCGATACCTTCAGATACTAAGTACACTTGCCCGTGATATTTCACTTCAACCTCAAATAAATAATAGTGAATTAACCCGTTGTCACATCTTGTTAAAAGCTCAAATCTAGCCTCCTTTGACCTTAAAGTGAACTTTGATAATGGTTTCATCCGACCATGGTTAAAAGCACATAACCTCAGAAACCATGTAATAACCAAAGCGCCATGACGAATATCCAAACACACATCCAATCCATGAAGTACACCCTTTTATCCCTTCTTTGAAGCGAAACCGTAGCACCAAGATCGGATAAGATCCCGAAATACACTTTCCTTTCTCCGGGATGGTTCCATCATTACGGATTTTACAATTCTATGGTTTAAACCGAGAAATAGTTTCTTCATGGATTTTACAAAACCAAGAATAAACCGTAAGATAGATCCGTAAATGCACTCAACAATTACCGGGATGTTTCCATTGTCACGGGATTTTACAAATCTATGATTTAAATCAAGAAATAGTTTCTTTCGCGGGATTTTACAAAATCAATACAAAACCGTAAACAATGTCAGCTTGAATGTGTAATGACAACTTTGGTTTCAGTGAATATATGTTTTAAGGGAAACATGCAGTGGCTCATCAATGAATCTTTCACCAACATCAACAACCATTAGACACATTGGTAGACACACCATTCACGAATTCTGTCAGCTATTATGGTGACCATATGGAGAAGTAAACCCGATATGCCAAACTTGATCATGAAGTAAAATTCCCCAGATTTGTTACTTAAACTTGTACTAATCCTAGTGAAAAAGAAATGGTGTACCCAATGTACAAAACCTCTTGATATTCTCAACTGAGTGAGATACCGAAGTGATAGTTACTTTGTGGGTTAAGCGAGAAAGAATCACAACCGTAATTAAATAGCCAAGTCTTTATCACCCTCTATAAGCGCCCAAACAAGTCATATTCGCGGAAGGGTAGAAAGAAAGAAGACGAAATAAGTAACCGTGCCCGGAAAATCTCACTTCAATTCCAAATAAGAAATACCAAATGCAAACAACCCCGTAGTCAACTCTTGTTCAATAAGCACTTCAAGCCGTGAAATAGTGTATTCAGTGTAAGAGTATAGACCAAAGTATTCAACCGTCTATCACCTCAAACCTCATCATCCAATCACATAGCACAACAAATCTAGTAAACATCTAAAGTCATATTTAACAATGATTTCGATTTTACGTTTAGTTTGGGGACTTGTGAAAAATCAGGGACGATGTATTCTATCCGTATGGTCACTCCTCGCTGAGTTATGTTTCCTACTCCGTGATCCTAAAAATGTCTTTTGAAAAATGTTGGAGTTATTGATCGACATGAAAGTTCAACAAACCGTCACTCATAATTGAAATGTGCTTAAACGTAATATCTATATGAGAAATGAAAACCAAAAACAAAAAAAAAAATAAAAAAAAAATAAAACCGAATTTATTTTCCGCTGTTTTTAATTAGTTTTTTTTTTAATTTTGTGAAAAAATATTAATTTTTTTTAGTTCACTATTTTATTTTAAATTTCCTAATTGTTTTAGTTATTTAATATTTTCTCTTTTCTTGTTAAAAAAAAAAATCTTGTATTTTAAATCTTAACCTTAATATCCAAATTAGTTTTTGTGGAAACATATCTCCTTGAGAGAGTTTGGTGGTTAAGATTTGATTTATTAAGGTTATTTTATCTATTATTTGAGTTTTTTATTCTATAAAGTTTAAAGTTATATATTTGTGCTAACCCTTAAAGTTTTGATTTTGTTTGTGTAATCCGATCCTACCTCATAAGGCGTGGAGCTTACGGGTCTTATAAGCTTAAAAATCATTAAAGTTTACAAATTTAACAACTTTTATTAAGTTAATTAGTTAATAAAACTTAAAACTTTATTTAACTAATTAGCAAAATTAAAGTTAATAAGGAAATAAACTTTAATAATTTATTTAGTTTATAAGATTGGGTGGTATTTCTCTCGTAAAAATCACCGGGTTCTATTATCTTACTTGTTTTAGTTTAGATTCTTAGTTTACCGTTACGTTTAATTATTCGTATGATGCTTGTTAAGTCTTTTTAGTATCATTCTCTTAGCTTAATATTCATTGTCATTAGTTGTAGTTTGCCATTTAAATTTTAGTTTAAACTTTAATTAGTTAACTTAGTTTTAAAAATCTCTTAAAAATTTAAAAAAAAAAAAAAAAAAAAAAAAAACGTAAAACCGAATTTAGATTTTAATTCAAAAAATTAAAAGTCATATATATATATATATATATATATATATATATATATATATATATATATATATATATATATATATATATATATATATATATATATATATATATATATATATATATATATATATATATATATTTTTTTTTTCAAAATCAAAACCCAAAAAAATTAGTTTTAAATTTTAGATAATTTTTAAATCACATTTTTAGTTGTAGAAAAATATTAGATCACTTTTAGGGGTTAAAATAGATTAATTTGCATTTTAGAATACGTTTTTTTGGCATAAAGTAATTTGCGTCTTTAGTTCAATTTGCGTACTTAATTGAGATTACTTGTTTGCACCTTAGGATTAGTAGATTTATATGCCTTTTATTATTATTGCTTGCCCCGTAGTTTAGAAATCACTCAAAAATCCTTTTTACCCATTCAAATCCCGAATAACGCGACGTGAGTTTTGAAACTCCATTCATCCTTCTCTTGGAACGATCCCGGTGCTCAAATCTAATACATTTGAGTTACCCAAATACTACACTTCTCTTCTAATTGGTTTTTCTAAATCAAAATCTCGTGTAAAGTCAAAGCCCATGTTACATACTCATTAGAATACCCGGTCCATAAACTGATATCCGATCCACATTAACCACACACAAACCCTAATAATTAGGAGAGTATATAACGCTTACTTCTCACACCAAACCCTAAAAACACTCACATTTTCAAAACCTAATCTCTCTCAAACTAATCGCCTACCACTTTTACAGCTTCTCAACCTAACGCCTCATCTAATCCATCTCAAACATACGCCTCTCATCTCCACCAAATCGAATAACATACATCACAAATTCAACTCTCATCTCATCAATATACCAATCTCAGCAACTTATAACATACCCGTTACCTTGTTAAGTTTTTATGATGTCATACGAATCAAGATGAAGTCATCAAGATCCAATGGGTCTCGGGTAGGTTTAAAAATTCGTTTCAATTTATGATGTCAATCGAAACAAAGAAATGATGAAGCCTAATGGTTTTGTCATTTTTTATACTTCGAACATTAATTAATAAAGAAGCAAAGCTTCAAATTAGGTCTGTGATGATGTTTTTGTTTCGTGAATGAAACCTTTTATGGTTTTGATGTTACTTTGATAACCACGAAATGAAACGACTGAGATCTAGTGTTATGTCATTTACGTTTAGAGTCTTGGTAGATTGTTGAGAGTTGATGGAGTGTTGTGAGGGTTATTTGGTGAGTCTAGATTTAGGTTGAGTTAGGTTCGGATTTGGTTGAGTCTAGATTGGTTATTGCATCTTCGATATATACTCTTTCAGTTTAAGCTTTATTTGGACCGATGATGGCTAGATAAACCTGAGGTCGAGAGTTTTGATAGGTATTTGGCTTAATTGATATTGTGGTCGTAGTCTAGTGGTAGTTTCTTCTTCATCCTTTCATCACAAAGATCCCGCAACAACCGCATACTCAACTTCACCAAGACATAGCCACCGATTGTTGCTTTTAGCACTCCAACACACCGCCTTTCCTCCAAGAAATTGCGGGACCACGAGGTGCTATTTCATCCATGTTGTAACTGCATAATCAAAGTCGAATACCATTTGAGGTCAAACCCGAGCACCTTGGATAGTAAAGTCCAAGGCTTAGAGTTCCCTTCGTTATCCGAGTATTCTTTTGGCTGCGGTGAGATGGGATTCTTTGGGATTGGACCGATATCTTGCTATTAGACAGAGTGAGAATTGTATGTCCAGTCCGAAGCGATGAAGATACATCGGTGAGCCAACAATCCCTCGAAATGGGTTTGATTCTATCGATTTGCCGGTGAGATCAGTCCAAGATTGTTAGGAGGGACCATTGGTGTCTTCACCGAGACACGTCAGATATCTCATATTTCTTCAAGAGATTTCTAACGTACTTCTCTTGACCGATGGAGATTCCTTTATCGCTTTTCTCGATTTGTAGTCCAAGGAAGTATATGAGTTCACCCATCATGCTCATTTCAAACTTCTTTGTCATCGCTTTTTGAAAGCTGTTTGCAAAGAGTGTAGTTTGTTGAGCCAAAGATGATGTCATCAACATATACTTGGACTAGTATCACATCTTGCTTTGTCCGTAGATAAACAAGGTGTTGTCTATCTTCCTCTCGACAAAAGTGTTTTGAATCGGGAAGGCCGAGAGAGTTTCATACCATGCTCGGGAGCTTGTTTAAGTCCATAAAGGGCTTTGTCAAGCTTACGAGACATAGTCGTGAAATCACTACTCTCAAAGCCGTGAGGTTCTTGAACATACACATCTTCCTTGAGTTCACCATTCGTAAATGCACTTTTTACATCCATTTGGTAAACTTTGAAGTTCATGTAGGTAGCAAATGCAAGGAAGATCCCGATGGCTTCCATTCTTGCAACAGAGCAAATGTCTCATCATAGTCAATGCCTTCTTGTTGATTGTAACCTTTGGCTACAAGTCCGGCCTTGTTTTTAATGACGGTGCGTTTTCATCGGCTTTTGTTTCGAAAACCCACTTCATTCCTATGACAACGACATCCCGAGGACATTTGATCAAGGTCATAACCTTGTTTTGTCAAAATGTTGAAGTTCTTCTTGCATAGCCCGAACCCACTTGGATGTTTTAGAGCCTCGGTGACACTTTTGGGTTCTATTTCGATAGAAAATCGCATATAGACATTCATTGGTCAAGCTGCAGTTAACTTAGCGCCACGCTTCTAGTGAGCATGCCCTCGTGGGTTCACCAATGATGTTTACAAGCTCAATGTCCCGAGATTTTGTCCACTTACTTTGTGGTCTAGGATCCGAGCTAGAGGAGGTCACTTGAAACTCGGGAGTGAGTTCAGGTGCATGAGCCACATAATCATTAAGATCATCTGTTGAGATGTCTTGTTCAGGTTGAGGTTCTTGAATCATAGGTTCCTGAACATTTGGTTCAGTATTACCTATCCCAGCAGGGACTGATTGATTATCAATGAATTCACTAATAGTTGGTTGGGGAAGGTTGTGAGGTAAGACATAATATGAGATGTTAGCATCAACATGGTATGAGGAATTGATTTCACTATTGTACTCATCAGGAGGATATCTTGATGAGTTATCAATTCCTATTTCCTCCACTGAGGTATTGGTGAGCCTGATGCTTTCTAAACTCTCATCAAAGGTGACATGAAAGGTTTTCTCAACTTGTTGTCTCCTTGTGTTAAATACCCTGAAGGCTTTGGAGATCGAAGTAACCTAGAAAGTACCCATCATCGCCTTTAGCATCAAATTTGCCTAGATGATCCTTATGGTTGTGAATGAACACAGACATCCAAACTCATGAAAGTAATCGATATCGTGAAGTCTACCTTTGAATATCTCATATAGGGTTTTGTTATGTCGTTTGACAATGATTGACCTATTTTGAGTATAACAGTCATTTGTGATTCGGTCCGTAAATGCTTTGAGAGTCCGAGCTATTTAACATAGTTCGGCAACCTCAATGAGAGTTCTGCTTTTTCCTTTCACCTACCCCATTTTGTTCAGGGTGTAAGGGATGAAACATTTTGGGTGATTCCTTTTATCACGAAATTCTCAAGCTCTTCATTTCGAACTCGATGCCATTGTCGGATTCGATTTGTTTAACAAGAATGTCATTTTGGTTTTCAATTCTCGATGAATGACATTATTGTATCACCGCTGACTCTTTTGGAAAGAAAGTATACCCAAGTGTATCTTGAGAACTCATCAACAATTACAAGTGTATACTTCTCATGCTGGATTGATCTAGGACTGACTGGTCCAAAGAGATCCATGTGCAGGAGGTGAAGGCAGCTTTTGATGAAGAAATTTTGTTTTGTTTTGAAAGATGCTCTATGGTGTTTGCCTTTTTCACAGGCTGAGCATGGTTTATATTTTGCAAAAACCAGTGATGGTAAGCCAAGGACCTTGTTTTGTTTTGCCAAGTTGTTGATGTTTTTGAAATTTAAGTGGGAGAGTCTCTTGTGCCACAACCAGTTGATAGTTTCAGCGGCTTTGGCAAAGAGACAAGTTCCATCTTGAGAGAGTGTTGACATGTCTAAGACATAAACATCATCTCTTCTAGGAGCAATCAAAACAACTTCTCTGTTGGCATTGAAAATGGTGCCTTGTTTGTCATTGAATTGCACAATGTACTTAGCATCACATAGTTAACTGACACTGATGAGATTGTATTTTAAACCATTGACATAGGCTATTCTAGAGAAAACTATTCCACTACAATATACTAAACCATAACCTTCAGTGGGACATGATGAGTTATCACCAAATACTACCTTGGGTCCTGGTTCCTTTACATACTTGTGCAGATACTCCTTCAAACCAGTCATGCTTCTGGAGCATCCACTATCTAGATGCCAAATAGGCTCCCGCTGTGTCTCGCACAAATAGTAAACCGGATTAGTTTCTCTTGCCGACCCACATACTAGTGGGTTTGGGTCTAAAGGTCCGCTTGAATTTGGCAATTGACTCATGGTCGGTGGTTGAGTGCATTGTGCTATCACAGATTTTACATTTGGTGACCGAGGATGCCTCGGTGATTCGGGTTTCTTGGAGCTTCTCCTTGCTTGGATGACATCGTCATGCTGGGATGTCTCATGAGCTGGATTTCGCAAATATCACAAAGATGTGTTCATGAGACAATCATCGGGATGATGATCATTGAAGCCACAATATGGGCAAGGAGGAAAAGGTTTTGCTCTATACTTGTGAGGAGATTTGGAGGTTGAAGCATACTGATGACCAATTTTGGTATAGTTTGCTTTACTGAGTGAAATTACATATTGTAAGTGATCAGAAGTTCTGTGATCATCCTTTTTGCAGATCATGCAAAAGATGATTCTATAGCAGTTGTCAGTGGTATGACTGGTATAGTGGCACATATCACACTTCTAATTGGGTTTGTTGGTGGATTTTGACATTGATGAACTAGAGGAGGCTGACTTAGTTTCCTTGATTGAATCAGGAGCTTTTTCGATGGATTCCATCTTGTCACCGACTTCCTCACAAGTTCATCGATTGTCGATTTAGTCCGCTTCAAGAGGAACCGAAGATGTGGAAGTCTCGTGGGAGTAGACTCTTGTAGGATTGGTTTTGTTGGTCTTTTCGTGATGGTTCTACCAAGTCTAGACCTTTTCTTTTGGTGAATGAGCAATATGCCGAGTTAATGCCTCGATTAGTACTTGATGGAAGGAAAGTATGGTGAAGTAATCATTGATGATATCTCCATTAGTACCGATGGAAGGAAAGTATGGTGAAGTAATTCGGTTCGATTAGGTGGATTTGTGGTGGTAATTTGTATGGAACTTGTAGGCCATAAAGTGAGGCAAAACCATATGTGGTAAAAAGGATTATTGAAGCTGCATCTCCTAATGAAAGGACGATCATCGACTACGAAGATCGAAGAAGTAGTGATACATGAAAAATATACACGTCATGAAGGATTCCCAATGTGCGAAGAAGGTTGTTTCAAGACAATCAAGGAAATGAGATGAAATATCCGATTCGGGCATGGATTCGCGATCATCATCTTGAATTGAAGTCAAAACATATAGGCTACCGTAGTATTACGATATGTTTCGTGAAGGGTCTTACACTTAGAAAAATAGTGTAAATGAGGTTAGTAAAGAATCACAATGGTGGTACCACGATTATCCAGAAGTAAGTGAAGAAATAGTAGAACTAGTTAGGGTTTGAACAAGGAGGACAAGCATCACTAATAGTATCATAGTGAATAAAATAACGTTAATAGAAAATCCTTGGCATGAAAACATCGGGAAGAATGTGTCGTCAGCATACACGACTATTTGAAGATGATGATATATGAATCGAAATGTCTATGGATAGAATCTAGCGCCAATGATTGGAAACGTTCAAAAATTATTATAAGATGAAACTCGTAAGTTCGAGTGCTACACTCATCTAGATAGTACTAGGGTGTATAATGACTTGAAATTGTTGCATGGGTGGCTTGTAAGGCGAAATCGATTGGCCATTATGTAAAGGGATGTTTGACTTGTTACAAGTGAGAGCTAAATGCCTTATGATCAAATGCGACCTCTAGAACCTAAATGAAAAATGTATTCGTGTCCCAATGTTACTAAGTTATCTAGAACTCCGAAAAGAGTACGTTGTCTCTTGAGTAGTTGTACACTAATTATTTAATTCAACGTGCTTCAATCAACGCAAAGTCTTATCTTCTGAGATGAGTGGGAAGGTTGAACTTCGAAGGAATAATTTCAAGGCGTAGCATATTGCTATAAAATTATAAAAAGTATCTTACAATAGTCAATATCAACGCCGAGGAATAACGGAGATTGGGTTTCGAGGAATCACACTAAAGAATATGAGCAAGTCTAATTGGGGATTTAATCGACTTATCACTATCCCCAATTAGTGCTCTCCCATAAACCGACAATATGTTTGATAAATGCCCAGATTAAGAAGAAGTCTTTAGATAATCAAATGCAACTCGCCTTTAGTCTTCTAACATGCATCGAAAATGTAGAATGATCAGACTCGACCTTCTTCAAGATTGTCCGGTTGGGAATAGATAGTTAACATCTTCATCACACCAAAAGCATCCCAATTAACTTACCTCTTGCAAGTCCCTTTAACTAAAATCCTCCCAATCAAACAAGAACAGAAGATATTCATCAAGGAAATCAAGAATCATCCAAGAACGAACACACTAAATGGTAACACCAACTACCAATCACATCAAACAAGAACAGATAGATTGTTCGAATCATCATGTTGATGTGTACGTGAAGCATTAACCGAAGCACTTTGTCATTAATCATATCACCCCGTGTGAAGATGTCAACCAATGGCTCTTAGAAGAAAGCGCATGTGAAGATGATCCGATAAGAAGAGTCTCGGTTCTTACATGAGTTAGAGCCTTTTGACCATATATTCTCAAATATCAATCAACTATGCAAAAATTCACTTCTTCTCCCCTCAAGAATTGCATACGGAGATGCCATTCTTGATTAAACAAGTGATTATCATCCAAATGTATTCTATTCACACTTCTCCCCATAAAATTAGCACATGAAGTCGCCATCTTCATTATATTGAGCAAGTGGAATAAGAGTAATTATCGAGTTCGGATCACTTGATGGTAAGCGCATGGAAAAGCATGAAGCATGTTGATAAGAATGGTCATAATAAGAAGATTTCTCTTCTTCCAAAGAAAATGCGCATCAAGCGCACACTTTTCTTTTCTTTAGAGTCGAGGCATGAACTGTTGTGTTCATACGTCATAAGAAGATTTCTCTTCTTCGGAAGATAAAGCGCACTGAAACGTACACTTTTCTTTTCTTTAGAGTATGAGGCATGAACTGTTGTGTTCATACGTCATAAATCTCTCTCTTTTCAATCTCTCTTGGCAAAACTTGTAATCAACCCCATTATCATTCAGTAGGCTCTTTGTCGTGACAGCTGATGGAGAAAACCCAATATGATGAATTTGACCCTGAAGTAAAACAACCCGAACTCGTGACTTAAACTTGCACATATGTAACAAAGAGCGGTGTCGAGACTTCATCGTCCATTGAATCTCTAAGTACTCTATACTCTTCATCCAACCAACCATCAAGTATAAGACGACATCACCTCTCGAGAATCCACAATTGAATGTGACATCGAGCACTACAACGTAACTCCTTAAAGTGATAGTTATTTTGTGGTGGTACGAGCCCAATTCCCCCAAGTGGTAAAAGAAAAGGAAAAAGTCACCCAACAATAACTAGATTTCCAAGTCTTCGTTTTTGATAATAAGCTTGAACAAGGATCTTGAAGAATCTTCATCCAACTATCCCCGATACCTTCAGATACTAAGTACACTTGCCCGTGATATTTCACTTCAACCTCAAATAAATAATAGTGAATTAACCCCGTTGTCACATCTTGTTAAAAGCTCAAATCTAGCCTCCTTTGACCTTAAAGTGAACATTGATAATGGTTTCATCCCACCATGGTTAAAAGCACATAACCCCTCAGAAACCATGTAATAACCAAACCGCCATGACGAATATCCAAACACACATCCAATCCATGAAGTACACCCTTTTATCCCTTCTTTGAAGCGTAAACCGTAGCACCAAAGATCGATAAGATCCGAAATACACTTTCCTTTCTCCAGGATGGTTCCATCATTACGGGATTTTACAATTCTATGGTTTAAACCGAGAAATAGTTTCTTTCGCGTGATTTTACAAAACCAAGAATAAACCGTAAGATAGATCCAGAAATGCACTCAACAATTACCAGGATGTTTCCATTGTCACGGGATTTTACAAATCTATGATTTAAATCGAGAAATAGTTTCTTTCGCGGGATTTTACAAAATCAAGACAAAACCGTAAACAATGTCAGCTTGAATGTGTAATGACAACTTTGGTTTCAGTGAATATATGTTTTAAGGGAAACATGCAGTGGTTCATCAATGAATCTTTCACCAACATCAACAACCATTAGACACATTGGTAGACACACCATTCACGAATTCACATCACTATTATGGTGACCATATGGAGAAGTAAACCCGATATGCCAAACTTGATCATGAAGTAAAATTCCCCAGATTTGTTACTTAAACTTGTACTAATCCTAGTGAAAAAGAAACGGTGTACCCAATGTACAAAACCTCTTGACATTCTCAACTGAGTGAGACACCGAAGTGATAGTTACTTTGTGGGTTAAGCGAGAAAGAATCACAACCGTAATTAAATAGCCAAGTCTTTATCACCCTCTATAAGCGCCCAAACAAGTCATCTTCTTGGAAGGGTAGAAAGAAAGAAGACGAAATAAGTAACCGTGCCCGGAAAATCTCACTTCAATTCCAAATAAGAAATACCAAATGCAAACAACCCGTAGTCAACTCTTGTTCAATAAGCACTTCGTCAGTAAAATAGTGTATTCGATTAAGAGTATAGACCAAAGTATTCAACCGTCTATCACCTCAAACCTCATCATCCAATCACATAGCACAACAAATCTAGTAAACATCTAAAGTCATATTTAACAATGATTTTGATTTTACGCTTAGTTTGGGGACTTGTGAAAAATCAGGGACGATGTATTCTATCTGTATGGTCACTCCTCGCTGAGTTATGTTTCCTACTCCGTGATCCTAAAAATGTCTTTTGAAAAATGTTGGAGTTATTGATCGACATGAAAGTTCAACAAACCGTCACTCATAATTGGAATGTGCTTAAACGTAATATCTATATGAGAAATGAAAGGTAAACGGGGCGTTTTTAGAAATAAGGTTTTCTTAATCTCTTTTGATGAATCTTTGCTACTTTTCATAGGTTTAGTAGAAAGAGATTGAAATTTTTGTTTTTAGAAGCGTGAGTTGATTACATTGCGTGAGGACACGGCAACCTTCTAGTCTGGGGTATTTTGGTATATGTGAAAACATATACCTTTTCGTTATCAAAACCGAACCAAAAAGATCAAAAACTAACCCATAAAGCCATAAATATTTGTGTTTTTGTGTTTATGTATGTGCAGGTAACGGATATTGTAAAATGGGCAAAAAGAAGACAAATGGACAAAAACGAGCACGAGAATGGAAGGAGCACGAAGTTACGGGTCTAATGATAATTTTATTTGGAGCATCGAGGCAAGAGAAGAAAATTTTAAAGAATAAACGAAGCCCGAAGAATTAATTAATTAAAAGAAAAATGGAGCAGCAGAAAAAGGAGGCTAAAGGAAAATTAAATGCAGTATTTAACACAAAAAGACTCTTGGTCTAGTGGGTGGGGACATGTATATCAAACAAGAGGTATATTGTCGTTGCTCTCCATGTCCGACCCAACCCAGACTCAAAGCCCAAGCCCAGCGCAGTCCAGCTGCCCATGTCCAAAGAAGCCAAGTTACCAAGCCCAAAGGGAAATGTACATCATCTGCTATGCGTATAATTTCAACTTGGAGGCCAAGTTTTGGTAGGAGTTTTTTATGCCAAGATTTAATAGTTTAGGGGCTTTTATGAAAATTTGTAAACCCTAGTAGGGGCCAAAGTGTAACTTGTGGGTTTATAAATACCCACACCTCCTCACCTCATTTTATCATCTTTTTATTTGTATTTTGTACCCAAACTCTTGTATTTATTTTTATGCTCTTTAGTTTTATAAAAGTTTTATTTATTTCTTGCATCTCTTTATTCTTCTCTTCTCTTAATCCTTTTTATTTCATTTTATTTTTATAAAACTTTTTATACAAATATCCAATGAAGAGTTGAGTTTTAGTAAGATTGTGTGAGTGTATTTTATACGCTCCGTGCACACGCTCAACATATCATATTTATATTTTTATAAAAGTTTAGTTTTTTATTGTTTATTTTTATTAAAGTTTACTTTTTTCTTGTTTTATTTAGCTTAAAAATAGTAAAAGTCTCTAAAATCTTGTATTTTTACAAAAGATCCAAAATATATTTTATTTTCGTCATAAAATTTTCAGATTTTTCGAGTTGTTTTAGTATTTTAAAAATCAAAAGCATTTCTTTCTTTTTCTTTTAAAAATCTGTTTGAAACTTATTTTTAAAAAAATAGTAAAAAATGTTAAAAAAATATTTTTAAAATTTCTGGTAGCTTCTTATAGTTTTGTTAAGATAGTGTAAATTTTTCATATTTTTTTGAACTAGTTTACTATTTATTTTGATTTATTGGCTATTTAAAAATAAAAATCGAAAAAAAAAATACTTATTTAATTCCTAAAATTCTAAAAACTTTTATGTGAGCTTCTATCACTTTTCTGACGTTGCTAAAAAAACATTTGGAATTTTCGGAGTTCATTTGATATTTTTCCTTGATTTATTTCCTTTCCTTAACAAAACCAAAAACAAAAAAAAAATAAAAAAAAATAAAACCGAATTTATTTTCCGCTGTTTTTAATTAGTTTTTTTTTAATTTTGTGAAAAAATATTAATTTTTTTTAGTTCACTATTTTATTTTAAATTTCCTAATTGTTTTAGTTATTTAATATTTTCTCTTTTCTTGTTAAAAAAAAAATCTTGTATTTTAAATCTTAACCTTAATATCCAAATTAGTTTTTGTGGAAACATATCTCCTTGAGAGAGTTTGGTGGTTAAGATTTGATTTATTAAGGTTATTTTATCTATTATTTGAGTTTTTTTTATTCTATAAAGTTTAAAGTTATATATTTGTGCTAACCCTTAAAGTTTTGATTTTGTTTGTGTAATCCGATCCTACCTCATAAGGCGTGGAGCTTACGGGTCTTATAAGCTTAAAAATCATTAAAGTTTACAAATTTAACAACTTTTATTAAGTTAATTAGTTAATAAAACTTAAAACTTTATTTAACTAATTAGCAAAATTAAAGTTAATAAGGAAATAAACTTTAATAATTTATTTAGTTTATAAGATTGGGTGGTATTTCTCTCGTAAAAATCACCGGGTTCTATTCTCTTACTTTTTTTTGCTTAGATTCTTAGTTTACTGTTACGTTTAATTATTCGTATGATGCTTGTTAAGTCTTTTTAGTATCATTCTCTTACCTTAATATTCATTCAGTTATAGTTTGCCATTTAAATTTTAGTTTAAACTTTAATTAGTTAACTTAGTTTTTAAAAATCTCTTAAAAAAAAATCCTAAACTTAAAAACCCGAAGTTTAGAAATCACTCAAAAATCCTTTTTACCCATTCAAATCCCGAATAACGCGACATGAGTTTTAAACTCCATTCATCCTTCGCTTGGAACGATCCCGGTGCTCAAATCTAATACATTTGAGTTACCCAAATACTACACTTCTCTTATAATTGGTTTTTCTAAATCAATTTTTGGCGCCGCTGCCGGGGACGGCATGTAGTGAGTTTCCAATTTCGTCTCGATTTGCGTGCATTTGAAGATCCTTCCCCGAGTGAAGTTATCATTGTTTTTGTAAATATATATTTTTCAAAAGCCCATAAAAATCAAAAAAAAACAAAACATTCTTCCTAGAGTGTTTACAAAACCATACAAATTAAAAAACCAACAAAAGAAATAGAAACGTCAATTGTTACGTCGGCTCACCTTGAGAGTACAACCTATACACGGGGTATAAGGAAGTCTTGACATTAAATTGCAGACTGACGAAAGATCCACTCTTCTTTCCCGCTCCGCTGCGAGTACTTTTGAGAGCTACCGAGCACCGATTGACGCGACGGTTACCAAAAAGATTGTTTTTCAAAACTTTTCTAAATATAAATACCAAAAAGATTTTCCTTTCTCAAATTATTTTTCCTTTTTACTTTTTGATTTTTATTTTTAGTGCATGCGCACTCGCTCTCAGTCACGACGTAATCGAAATCGTAGAATAGACGTACCCGAGTTACGTACTATCGTTGAAGAACCCGTCATGGCAGACACTCGAACGATGATCGAGTTACTTCAAGCTCCCGTAGACGGCTACGGTGATGCTATTGTTGTTCCACCACTTGATACCGAGAATTTCGAACTCAAAACTAATCTAATTCAATTGGTTTCATCAAAACCTTTTTGTGGTTTGGACCGAGAGGAGCCCCATGCACACATCCGATGGTTTAATCAAGTAGCTTCTACGATTAACTTTCGGGGCGTCTCTCACGAGTCAATTAAGTTGAGATTGTTTCCATTTTCTCTTGAGGGGGCAGTCCGGACTTGGCTAGAAAAAGAACCCCCTCACTCAATTACAACATGGGAAGATCTTTCTAAAAAGTTTGTGAATCAATTCTTTCCTCCTTCAAAAATTACAATGTTACGAAATCAAATCATAAATTTTCAACAAAATTCGACGAAAGTTTTGGAGAAGCATGGGATAGATTCAAGGAACTTTTACGTAAATGCCCAAATCACAGTTTTACCGATCTTCATCAAACAGATACGTTCCACAATGCTCTGACGCCGTCCGATCAAGATTCACTTAACGCGGCCGCCGGTTGTAACATCTTGAGTCGTATGCCCGCCTATATTAGAACGATTATCGAAAATAAGTCAAAAGTTTTCTCGTCTAGAAACAAACGAGTTGTTTCTAAGATTGCTACTAATGATAACTATGTTCAGAGGAGTGAGTTGAGTGGGCTGACTGATGCTATTAATTCTATGATGAGAGAGTTTAAGATTCAAAAATCCGAACCAGTCAAAGCCGTTACAGAAACATGTGTTATTTGTGGTGGTCCTCATCCGTACAATAATTGTCAAGCCACCGATGGCGATCTCATAAATGCTTCCGTAGCTTCTGCTAATCCAGTTCAACATCAAAATCAAGGATACCGTGCCAACCAAATGGGACCACCCGGTTTTGCACCCATTCCTCAACAACAACAAAACCAAAACCGTTATCAAAACCAATCTTACAATCAAAACCGAGGAGCTAATCTCAATCATGGTAATCAAAACTACCAAGCTCCTCCACCTCAAGTTTATCAAAACCAATCTTACAATCAAAACCGAGGAGCTAATCTCAATCATGGTAATCAAAACCAGTCTTATCTTCTGAGATGAGTGGGAAGGTTGAACTTCGAAGGAATAATTTCAAGGCGTAGCATATTGCTATAAAATTATAAAAAAGTATCTTACAATAGTCAATATCAACGCCTCGAGGAATAACTGGAGATTGGGTTTCTCGAGGAATCACAACTAAAGAATATGAGCAAGTCTAATTGGGATTTAATCGACTTATCACTATCCCCAATTAGTGCTCTCCCATAAACCGACAATATGTTTGATAAATGCCCAGATTAAGAAGAAGTCTTTAGATAATCAAATGCAACTCGCCTTTAGTCTTCTAACATGCATCGAAAATGTAGAATGATCAGACTCGACCTTCTTCAAGATTGTCCAGTTGGGGAATAGATAGTTAACATCTTCATCACACCAAAAGCATCCCAATTAACTTACCTCTTGCAAGTCCCTTTAACTAAAATCCCTCCCAATCAAACAAGAATGAAAGATATTCATCAAGGAAATCAAACAATCATCCGCAACGAACACACTAAATGGTAACACCAAACTACCAATCACATCAAACAAGAACGAGAGATTGTTCGGAATCATCATGTTGATGTGTACGTGAAGCATTAACCGAAGCACTTTGTCATTAATCATATCACCGTGTGAAGATGTCAACCAATGGCTCTTAGAAGAAAGCGCATGTGAAGATGATCCGATAAGAAGAGTCTCGGTTCTTACATGAGTTAGAGCCTTTTGACCATATATTCTCAAATATCAATCAACTATGCAAAAATTCACACTTCTTTCCCCTCAAGAATTGCATACGGAGATGCCATTCTTGATTAAACAAGTGATTATCATCCAAATGTATTCTATTCACACTTCTCCCCCGCAAAATTAGCACATGAAGTCGTCATCTTCATTATATTTAGCAAGTGTAATAAGAGTAATTATCAGTAGTTCGGATCACTTGATGACTGAAGCGCATGGAAAAATGTTAGGAATTAGAAATTCCACGTATTAAAGAGTCGTTCACCTCAAGTATATGTAATCGTTAGAAAGCTCGTAGTCGTAGTTCTTTTATGTTAAGTAGTATTTAGTTAAGTAACACCGTGGAGGACGGACGGGTCTTTACCCATCTGTATGCCCGATCCACGCCCGATGTGTGGCTATTTATGTAAGACTATAAATACTCTCTACCTCCCAAGTAGTAGAGTTGGAGCTATAATAATATCTTTCACTTTCTCTCACTAAGTTCCTTAACCTCTAACTTTTCTCTCTAGAATTCCATTTATACACCACTTTGTGTTATGGTTTGATGTATGTGAAAACTAATATCTAACAATTGGTATCAAGAGCCATGGTTAGATCATATCTTGCACATCTTTGGATTTCTAGTGGTTTTTAGGTGGTTTTGAGTTTGAAAAAGTTTAGTGATTTTTGCATCATTTGGGTGATTTCTAGTGTTAAAGTTTGGATTTTGATAGTACTTTTATGTTTAGAATCATCACAAGTGTTTAGGTTTTGATTTGGTAAGCTTGAATCATCGTGGTTGGGTAGTTTTGGATTGAAAAGTGATGTTTTTGGTTTTATTGCTAGCGACTTGACATTCGGACTTCATTCTTCGTAGCGACTTGCTTTGCAATTTCGTGGCGAGTTACGCTTTGGAGCTAGCGACTTAGATCTAGCGATTAACAAGACAAGTAGTGGACTCTCCACCACGGGTAGCGACTTGGTGGTAGCGACTTGGTCCAGAGCGAGTTGCTCTTTAGCGACTTGTATCTTTAGCAACTTGTGTAGCTTAATTGTCGCCAAAATTTTGCTAGCGACTTGAGGCTTAGCGAGTTACTACTTAGCGACTTGCACTTGTCTAGCGACTTGAGACTCTAGCGACTTAGTGGTGTAGCGAATTAGGTGTTAGCGACTTGGTGCATTATCTTCTAGCGACTTGGGTGATTGTTTACGGATTTCTCTTGATTTAGTAAAATCCCGTGAAAGAATCTATTTCTCGGTTTAATCATAGAGTTATAAAATCCCGTATTATCTGTTAACATGTCTACCAACGTTCCTACTATCATCTCCATCGCTGCCGAGGATGTTCAGCGGTGGGTCGGATACTGGTCCACCCATGCTTGACAGAATCGACTATGATTCTTGGGCTCAACGAATCGATTGTACCGCCTTGGAAAGGAAAATGGTGTCAACATTCTCAAATCCATTGATGAAGGACCATATCGAGTTGAGACGACTAGAGACATACTTGATACTAATGAAGATGGAACCCTATTTACGGAATGGATGGACCTAAAATGTATGATGAGCTTGATGATAAGGAGAAAAGAGATTCGATGCGATATCGGGGCATCTAACATTGTTCTTCAAGGTCTTCCTAAAGACATCTACAAGTCGATCAATCACAACACCGATGCAAAGGCGGTTTGGGATAATGTCAAGATGCTTCTCTCGTGTTCGAATTAACTATGGAAGACATAGAATCACAACTCTATGATGAATTTGAACACTTCAAGATGAAGCCGATGAGTGTCTATGAGTCGATGTGAGATTTCATAAGTTGGTGAATGACATGAGGAACATCGAATGACTATGCCTAACATTCAATGAACTCAAAATTTGTGAACAACATGAATCCCGAATGGCACAAGTTTGTCACCTGTGAAGCTCACTAAAGGATTGAAGAATACAAACTATGAGCAACTCTATGCCTTCCTCCTTCGAATGAGAGACATGCTATGTTTGAAAATTGATTCTCAATCGGTTCAAAACCAACCGTGGAGAGACAAGCTCGCCTAATGACTCAACCGCCTTCTACTCAAACATCGGAATCACAACCAAAGCATCACAAGTCATACCCTTGGGTAATGGTAATCACAAACTCATTCCCGATCCTATGTTCAAACAAGTCGATGTCGATGCACACGTGGTAACTTCATTAATCAACTAGCTCTTCCGATTAGTCAAAACATGAATTCTCTCCCACAAACCAACAACAACCTCGTAACAACATCTAACCCACACAATCAAGCTCTTTGTTAAAGATGGAAGGATCGTGGTGCAACCAGTTCAGAAAGACAGTATGATCGGGGAAGAGGTGGAGCTGGTAGAGGTTATGTTGGCAACCGTAATCGAGGAAGGAATGGTAACCAAGGTCAAGCTAAGCCGATCAAATGTTATAACTGTGGTGGTGAGGGACACATTGCGTAAAGCGCACATCTCCAAAGCGCCCATGAATCGCCGATTACTTGAGATAAGATCTTGCTTGTACAAGCTCGGGACAATGGTGCCGCTTTGGATGAAGAGGAATTGTTGTTTCTAGGCGAGGCAATGCCAAGACCTATGATGCGATGTGGATGAGCGGCCTATTCAGGAGGTAGGTCACAATCATCGAATGCCTTTCAAGTCGTTGATTGTGATGCATACGACTGATGTGGATGATGGACCTACGGCACACACAATTTTTATGGCTAGCATTTCTCCAATGGTTTCTCCCAAGGTCTCTTCTTCACCACAAGTGGCCCTTCCAAAGACAAACTCATCTCGGAGGTACTAAAACTATACGATGATGTTGATGTGCAAAGATGCATGACAAAGTACTATCAATCGAAACTATTGAATCAAATATTGAAAATATGGGTAATACCGACATTGTCCCATATGATCAATATGTGAAACAAAGTGAAAGTGAAGTTGTACCAAGTGATGCATCTTCCGCATCAACAATGACTATGTTTTTATGAATACACCGCATGTGCCCGATGACTCGTAATTTCGAACTAAATGCCTATAAAGAACGTGTTGCTATTTATGAACAACGTGCAAAATTTGAGTTGACCACTCGTGAAAGGTGAAATGGATGACCAAGTGCGACAAATCATTAGAAAAAGTAATTTTAGAAGAAGTATTGAAACAAGAATTAAATTCCTTGCAAGAAAAACTTTCAAAAACAGCTAAGCAAAAACAAGAACTTCAAGAAAATGTGAAAATGCTTAAGCAAGAATTTAATGCAAAGGAATCAAAACTCTTGAGAGACTTTTCTAATCTGAAAACTTTGAAAACAAACTTGAAAACAAGTTGTACATACAAGGAAACACCATTCAGATCGCTCACATGGTCACTAAACATAGAGTTCTAAGCGATAAGCATAGTGTTCCCATTATAGATAAACCCAACCCCGAGTACGGAAAGATAGCAAAAGCACTCAAGGTGTGATCTATGATGGCAATGAGATTCTTAAACCTAGACAAAACCTAGTTGCATTGAGTGCACAGAGGATGATAAGAAACTAGATGAAATCACTAGGGAAAAGATGAATAAGAAACTAAATGATCCTAAATGCAAAGAGAAAAAGTAATTATCACTCCTCATGACTACAAGAAGGAAAACTGGATTTCCTTGAACAAGTTTAAGGCTCGGACATTGTTGACTCCCGAACAAGTCTTCGGAAAATGGATTTAGATAAGCGAAAGCGGAAAATATTGTTGAAACAAACCCTCCCTTTGGAAAATGCCTAGAGCGATTGTGTATCCTCCTAATACACTAATGCATCTTGTTCCTAGAACAATTGCCACTAAAAGCAAGACCTTAATTAGCCAATATGTTATATTTCAACTATTTGTTGATTTTGAGAAAACTTGCAAGAAAAGGATCACACCCACTGGTATAATCAAGGAGAAAGGGTTTTGAGCAAAAGAAAGAATGTTATTTAACCGAGGTCATGCCTTTCTTTAAACTTCTAAAAGATCACTTTGAGAGTCTTAAAAGGGATAGAAACCGATATCAAGGGAATGGAAAAGGAATTTGATGCAATGATAGTTGAAGTTAGTGACTATGAGCTGCACTAAAATATAATGAGATTGAGAGGAAGAACTTGCATACATTGAATGAGACTCTTATTATCGAATGTGTTGCTCAAGATATGTTTTTTTCGCTCAAATTGCTCTATTAATGCTTCCAAATTTCATGAACTATCTGTTGCCTCGAAAGTCTCCCATGATCGTGTCATTGAGCTTGAAAAACTAATTCTAAACTAAACGAGAAAATTGAACCGGATGATCACGACAATTTGGTTAAACATTTTTCTAAACTAGAAGTTGAGCATTTTAATTTACAACTAAAATATCAACATCTTAAAGAAAATGTCAAAACTTCAAATATCAAGACATCATCACCGCTCCGAGTTTGATGCGCTTTTCAAATTAACAAACGTGATGAATGATTCAAGCTCGATGCAACACGATCGTAAAGTTGAAAGCCCAAATCTCTCAATTAAAGGGTCAAACGAACAATATAACAGCT
The DNA here is from genome assembly GCA_022545495.1 of Chrysanthemum lavandulifolium. Classification (NCBI taxonomy): domain Eukaryota; kingdom Viridiplantae; phylum Streptophyta; class Magnoliopsida; order Asterales; family Asteraceae; genus Chrysanthemum; species Chrysanthemum lavandulifolium. The sequence goes on from JAHFWF010000163.1 coordinate 367,072, forward strand.
CCCAAATGCCTCCTCCTTTAGATTCTCAAGATTCTCAAACGTTTCATCTTCAAAACCTAGTAAATGCTTTACAAAAGGAAAACGAAAGTTTTCTAGAAGAAAATGAAAAGGTTAAACGTCATTGCAATGAGTTATTTGAATCAATTAAGGTCACTCGTAACAAAAATAACGAACAAATAGCTTCATTGCAAAAGGAAATTGAGAATCAAGAGTCGTAAAAGGAAAATGCCAATGACCAATGGGGAGAATGGTGTATCAAAGGTTTACTCTTGTAATAAATATGCTTTGTCGTGACATATGTCCTCCTCATCTAAGGAACAACAAACTTGCTATTCAAACATACTTCTTATCTCTTAAGGATTGCTTAGAATGTCTGCGTGAGATTGTTGAAGAGGATAAGCTAGAGAAACCTCATGATAATGCAATTGGACATGCATGCTTATATGCCAAATGATCTCAAGAAATCTTAGAATGCTTGATCACAATATGCCCAAAGTCATTAGGTGAGAGAGTTAATCCTTTGATTCCATGCTCGATGCCTAATGCCAAGTATGATATGCATTCGATTCCCAATGTTTTGAATGTGAACCGAGTGTGCCTTTAAGTAGTTCGATTCGGATCCGTCAATACTAAGAAAGAGAACTCAAGTGTGCCTTCTAGGAGTACAAATCTCAAGACCTCTAGTTTTAAGAAAGTGAACCTTAGTGCACCGCATGTAGTTCGATCCCAAAGACATCTAAACAGTGATGCAAAGAGTAGTTAAACCAACTAATGTTCCCATTCCTCTACAGAGTAATCGGTGACATTAAACGGAGCAGGTCAAAGTCTCAAGACAATACAAGGAATGATAGGACCTCTCAAGCTAAGAATGTGCACTGGAAGAGGTGAAGAACAATCTAGGAACTTTAAGCTTGAATTGAATAAAACGAATCGTGTTGATTCTAGTATTTGCCATAGGCGCATCGTAATTAATTCAATTCGATACTATTTGCAAACCTTGTCGATGTCCGCTTGAATTCGCTTTCTAATCATGATTGTGGTGTTAATGTTCCGCCTAATGATGTTAATTGTTCGATTAATATTGTTAATGCTAAAATTCATGCTAAGAAGGCTAATAGGCAAAACGTAAGAAAGTTAGAAAACAATGGAAACCCACAGGAAGAACATTCAAGAAAATAGGCTTTTATTGGATACCGTTGGTCATAAGACTAATCGATAATGCCCACTAGAAAATGGATGCCTCTTGGTAGAACTGTTCCTTAAGAAGTGATCACACCGTGAATGTGGCTAATACTGCACACTAGTACTACATCTATTCACAATGATTCTATTGCCTCACTTTCGATATGAATGCTTCTAGTTTCGATGTGGGTGTTCCAACCATTGTAACTAACCAAATGGAACCCATTCTTGCATGGGGATCCCAATTATCCGCTTATCCATTCTGTCCGTGTTCAACCGCAGATCGCTCAAATCGCTCGTGGTACCGGACTCAGTGCTGTTCCAAGCATATATTTGGAGACCGGTCATGCTCATGAACTTCGTGAGCAAATTCATCGGACCGTTAGATTCGGTAATGATCATTTTGGTGCTATATGGGTTATGGAGATTACGTTGTTGGTGATAGTGTCATCTCTAGAGTTTACTATGTGGAAGGTTTGGGTCACAACTGTTCTCTGTTGGTCAATTCGTGATTTCGATCTAGAAGTAGCCTTGAAAACATACCGCTTTGTTAGAGATCTTAATGGTAAGGAACTGTAAAAAGGAACTCGTGGCTCAAATCTTTACACCATCTCTATTGATGACATGATGAGGGCTTCTCCAATCGCTTGTTATCAAAGGCTTCAAAACAAAGTCATGGTTATGGCATCGCTGTCTCAATCACTTGAACTTCGGCACCATCAACGATCTTTCCGTAAAGGACTTAGTTGTAGGTTTACCTAGACTAAAGTATGAAAAGGATCATCTTTGTTCAAGATGCCAATTGGGTAAAAGCAAAAGGTTGCCCACAAACACAAACCTACAATCTCAATTCTGAAGTTCTTCATACCCTTCATATGGATTTGTGTGGACCAATGAGAGTGCGTAACATCTTTGGTAAGAAATATGTGTTGGTTGTGGTTGATGATTACTCTAGATTCACCGGTCAAGTTCTTAAGGACAAAGGATGAAACTCCCGATATCATCATCAAGCTCATCAAACAAATGCAGTTCGACTCAACAAAACAATGTAATTATCCGAATGACAATGGAACCGAGTTTGTTAACAAACAACTTAGTGACTTCTATGAAAGCATTGGAATCGACCATCAAAGAAGTGTTCCTCGAACTCCTCAATGTAACGGTGTAGTTGAAAGACTAAATCGAACTCTTGTAGAAGCCGCTAGAACAATGTCGATCTACTCAAAGGTTCCAATGTTTCTCTCGGTCAAGCTATTGCCCACGCATGCTACACACAAAATCGTTCTCGATTCACACTGCTCATGGAAAAACTCCATATGAACTTGTCCACAATAGAAAACCTAATCTCTTTCCTTCTTGTGTTTGGTGCATTGTGTTATCCAACTAATGAGGACAAGACTTAGGCAAACTTAGAGCTAAAGGCACATTGGAGTATTTGTGGGGTATGCTTCAAACAAAAGGGATACCGAATCTACAACAAAAGAACCCGAAATATCATGGAAACAATTCACGTTACGTTTGATGAGTCGACGGTCAATTGGCTCTGGACACTCCACTCAGACCCGCACTTCAAAACAGTCCCATTGGTTCATCCCTTGTTCCAAACTCTTCTCAAGAAACTCCATATGTACCTCCATCCAAGATGATTTAAAGAAATTGTTTGATCCTATGTTTGATGAACCGATGATTCAATTACTAATGAGGTGTTGATCCTACAACAGAGGATGCTCACATTCACGTGAATGAAGTCAATCCTTCCGTCTCAATATCTTTAAGTCAAGAAGCACTGCCGCTAATCCTCGCCTCATCAACAAATCATCATTCTTCAAATGTACATCATGGAAATGTTTCGCATCAATGATGAAGTTAATCCCTTTGCTACTCCGAAGATGCTCCATTTGAAAACATATTTGCTCTGAATCATCATCGAACCATCTTCTTCGTGAGACATCGACTCGCCTACCTCGGTCCCTCAACAACCGCCACATGAACACCTCGAGAAAATGGACTCACGATCATCCATTAGACAACATCATTGGAAATCCTCTCGTCTGTATCAACCCGGAAACAACTTGCAACCGATGCCTTATGGTGCTTCTTCAACTCCGTACTATCTAAGATCGAACCAAAAGATGTTAAAACCGCCATGAATGAAGATAGCTAGTTCAATGCCATGCAAGATGAAATTCATGAGTTTGATCGACTTGATGTATGGGAGTTAGTACCGCTCGATCGCGCTATGATTATTGCTCTTAAATGGATCTTCAAAGTGAAACTTGATGAGCATGGTGATGTGTTGAAGAACAAGGCTCGATTAGTTGCTAAAGGATACCGTCAAGAGGAGGGTATTGACTTTGAAGAATCTTTTGCTCCAGCTTGCTCGAATCGAGGCAATCGTAATCTTCGGCTAATGTCGCTAGTAAGAACATGGTAGTCTATCGATGGATGTGAAGATGGCATTTCGAACGGAGATCTTAAAGAAGTCGCCTCGCCACCAACCGAAGGATTTGTGAATCAAGAGCATCCTACTCACGCTTATCGTTTGAAGAAGGCTCTTTACGGTTTAAAGCAAGCTCCAAGGGCATGGTATGATACATTGTCAAAGTTTCTTCTATCAACCGGATTCAAGAAAGGAGCATTGATCCTACATTGTTCACCGTGAAGTCGTGCAAACATTTAATTCATGTTCAAATTTATGTTGATGATATTATTTTGCCTCGGATGGACCCAATGGAATGTGATCGTTTTCAAATGAAATGAGTTCAAAATTTCAAATGTCAATGATGGGACAAATGTCATTTTTCTTGGGATTACAAATTTCACAAAGTCCCGGAGGCATTTTCATAAATCAATCTAAATATGCAATGAGATCTTAAAGAAATTTGGATTTGATTCAAGTGACTCGCTGACACCCCATGATTGACCGAACCAAACTAGATGAGGACCACTCGGGGATCATGATTGACCAAACGAAATATCGTAGTATGATTGATCCCCGATGTACCTCAACGCTAGCGCACCGGACATCTTGTTCATTGTTTGCATGTGTGCTAGATACCGTGCTAAGCCTACTAAAAGCACCTTGAAGCGCTTAAGCGGGTCTTTCGGTATCTCCAAGGAACCATCGATATGGGTCTTTGGTACCCAAGGACACCGGTATGTCACTAACGGCCTATGCAGATGCCGATCATGCGAGTTGTCAAGATACACGTCAAGCACGTCTGGAGGTGCTCGGTTTTGGGTGATAAGCTTGTGAGTGGTCTTCAAAGAAGCAAATGAGTACTTCTATTTCCTCTACAGAGGTGAATACATAGCCATGTCATCTGTTGTGCTCAAATCTTATGGATGAGATCTCAATTATCGACTATGGCTTTGTATTCAACAAAATCCTCCGCATCGCGATAATAAAGTGCTATTGCTCTCATGCAACAATGTTCAACACTCAAGAGCAAAGCATATCGACATTCGACATCATTTCATCGGGAACAAGTAGAAAAAGGTGTGGTGGAACTCTATTTTGTGAGGTCCGAATACCGGTTAGTCGACATCTTCACCAAAGCTCTTCCAAGAGAACGCTTTTGAGCTTATTCTTCCACGCCTTGGCTTGAAAAGCCTTCAACCGAAAACACTCAAACGTCTTCGAGGAGGAAGACGAAGAGTAAAGGTCTATCTTCATCTATCTCTTGTATATATCTATTCGAAAAATCAAAATACAAAATTATAAAACCCTCAAAATCAAATAGAAAAATATAAAACTTTCAAAATCCATAAAATTTGAAAATTCAAAAATCTTCAAAAATATTGTCATTTTGTCATGTTTTTCTCGATTCGATAATATCTACGGTCTTGATGTTGTCATTCAAAGAATGACACGGACTTTAGATGTTGTTCGAATTTTTATATATATATATAAAAAAAAAATCAAAATTCAAAAATCAAAAATATTTTTGGGAGAAAGAGAAACTATGGTTTATTGTCATTTTCGTGCAATAACCCGGTTTTTAAAGAAAGAACGAGCCATGTTTTATCATGCTTTCAAAATTCCATGCTCGATTCTATATACAATTATCTCTGAAAACTAAATGCTTTGAAAATAACTCGGTCTTTATTTTTGATAATCATCGGACTTATTTGTCAAAATCTCTATCTCTCAATCAACAACCTATGTCATTGATTGAGGGGAGAATGATTTCAATTAAATTAAAAGTTATTTGGCATTAAATTGTTTTCAAAAGATGTACATGCATGTTTTATCAATGGAGTTTAAAGTCTTAAAATCCGATCCTTATCGCTTAAAACGCTTTCATAATCAAGTCACAATTCCCTTAAAAGCCTTCAAAATCAATTTAAATCTATAAGAGATCACAAATCTCAAATGATTTGATAATTGTGATCGGGGAGAATGTGTGATTTAAATTAGATTTAAACCGATAATTAGGTAAATGGTTTTATAAGGATGTACATGCCGTCCTTCCCACATGTGACAAACGATTTCAAATTTTCAATGCACATGTTGAGGGGAGCATCTATCTTAAACCTATGAGTTGAAACGTGATCGATTATCTCATGTGCGTGTTCCTCTAGTATGTGCAAAACTCTCTTCTAATCTCGAGGCACATATTGAGGGGAGCAAACTTATGAAAACCTCATCCTTCCCGAAATGCTTTATCTTCTTGATTTGATCAGGAAGTGATGTTGATATCTTTAGAAAATGGTAATCAAAGAAGTAAATTCTTCCTCTTGCCTCCGTGTGCAAAACGATTTCAAACATTTGATGCACATGTTGAGGGGAGCACTGTTCTAAAACTATCAAAACAATTCAGCACAAAATGTTTTGATAATATATCACAAGTATCTAGATTGATTTTCAAATGGTTTTCAATTGGTTCCAATGGCGATGAACAATACCAAATTGACCGACCAACTTTACTTTATGTACGGTGATATAAGGATGATAAGGTTAGGTATGTGTTCCCATGATCCGCCGAACCGGAGGGATCTACCCAGGACAATCCACTAGTTAGTGTAGAAGTCCTTAGGTATGATGATAAAAGGAGAAAAGTGAGATATGGGAAGAGTGCGGATGAAATAGAGCAAGCATCGGAACAAACCCAACAAGGTTCTTGCTATGAAGTCTCGGTAAGCATCGAAGGGTTGAAGAATTAAAAGAATTGAATGAGAAAGGGTGAAAACAAATAGCCCTCCATTTATTCAACCTTAGGGCGTAAACCGGGTTCACTTCATATGCTCTCGATGGTAACATCGGTATTGAAGACAAGACGTCATGGACCCAAAGGACGACCGCACTTCAACTTTCCAAACCACTCAAGTTCCTCTTAAAAGGACTTGTTTCATTCTCACGGGAACCGACATTATCTATCGACTTTCTCTTAGAGATTGTTGATATTGAAGAAGAGACCCTCTCCCTAGTCTCCCACGGGATCCAAATATGCACAAATTGAGTCTAGAGCCACGAGATCATCTATAAATCTCATTAGGACACTTTCAATGAAGACTCTGTTTCACACAATGTGGAAAGAGAGATTATATCTTGAGTCCCACGATTATCCTTGTGGTATTGCGTAACATCCGAGTAATGTGTTTACATATTCACAATGAAGATGGAAAGCCTCGAGCCAACATCAAACAAGCTCCCGGTAGGTGGCATGTAAGATCTATTATATAGATCAACCATGTGACAACCGAACAGAAACAATGGGGCGATTCAATCTCTTGAATCAATCTCGGTTCGAGATATGGATTGACGGATACCTTTGAAAACCGGGTTGTGCTTAACAACTCTTTTCTTTAGCACATCGAACGTGTACTCATTTTTCAAACAAAAGGTGTTTTTATGATTGATAATTGATTTTCAAGAAAACCTTCGTTGTATTGCAAAAACAATTTCTTTTGAGCAATACACGATTTTTTTCAAATCTCTTTTCATCAATCGGTGGACTTAATATTCATTTGGTTCACTCACTCCGTGTTGTCTTCTTTGAGATGTTCGGTTTGAGAACAATTAGAGTACCGCGAAACCCTGTCAAGGAAATTCTTCGAATTATACCGATCACGCAAAGACATGTATCGATCAACGGGAACCGTGGCCGTACCTCAATTCAACGAAGTGATCAAAGACACTTTCGTGCGATTTATTACTAATCGTTGTATGTGTACACCCGACGCTTGTAATGATCGTAATGAAGCGGTCAATCCATAGCCGCATGCTCACTTAACACATTCATCTCAAAAGAAATCATGATTAGTGCATCAATGACTCTAATATTTTCACTCCAAGCTTCGCTCGCCGCCAATATCATGATTCAACAAATGCTTCCGCTACTCGATGAGAAGATATCATGATCCGAATGTGAGCATGTCGGTCTTAAAGTCACAACATCACATAATACCAACACCACAAAGGATGTGTCGAGATTTTTGATAGTCGATGATCTCAAATGATGGCTCAAAATTATTATCACGTGGATCAAGAAAAGACCTCCACTTGGAGTAACCAAACATGCAATGTGAAGAATCAATGACTACGAGCTTAGAAGCAAAGGACTACATCAAGAATGCAAGAACAATTTTAATGTAATATCTATTTGTATTCAATGTAATTTTGGTACATGATTGAGGTGACCTCCCTGGGGAGATTGTTAGGAATTAGAAATTCCAAGTATTAAAGAGTCGGTCACCTCAAGTATATGTAATCGTTAGAAAGCTCGTAGTCGTAGTTCTTTATGTTAAGTAGTATTTAGTTAAGTAACACCGTGGAGGACTGGACGGTCTTTACCCATCTGTATGCCCGATCCACACCCGATGTGTGGCGATTTATGTAAGACTATAAATACTCTCTACCTCCCAAGGTAGAGAGTTGGAGCTCATAATAATATCTTTCACTTTCTCTCACTAAGTTCCCTAAACCTCTAACTTTCTCTCTCTAGAATTCCATTTATACACCACTTTGTGTTATGGTTTAATGTGTATGTGAAAACTAATATCTAACAAAAAAGCATGAAGCATGTTGATGAGAATGGTCATAATAAGAAGATTTCTCTTCTTCCGAAGAAAATGCGCACTGAAGCGTACACTTTTCTTTTCTTTAGAGTACGAGGCATGAACTGTTGTGTTCATACGTCATAAGAAGATTTCTCTTCTTCGGAAGATAAAGCGCACTGAAACGTACACTTTTCTTTTCTTTAGAGTATGAGGCATGAACTGTTGTGTTCATACGTCATAAATCTCTCTCTTTTCAATCTCTCTTGGCAAAACTTGTAATCAACCCCATTATCATTCAGTAGGCTCTTTGTCGTGACAGCTGATGGAGAAAACCCAATATGATGAATTTGACCCTGAAGTAAAACAACCCGAACTCGTGACTTAAACTTGCACATATGTAACAAAGAGCGGTGCCGAGACTTCATCGTCCATTGAATCTCTAAGTACTCTATACTCTTCATCCAACCAACCATCAAGTATAAGACGTACATCACCTCTTGAGAATCCACAATTGAATGTGACACTGAGCACTACAACGTAACTCCTTAAAGTGATAGTTATTTTGTGGTGGTACGAGCCCAATTCCCCCAAGTGGTAAAAGAAAAGGAAAAAGTCACCCAACAATAACTAGATTTCCAAGTCTTCGTTTTTGATAATAAGCTTGAACAAGGATCTTGAAGAATCTTCATCCAACTATCCCCGATACCTTCAGATACTAAGTACATTTGCCCGTGATAATTCACTTCAACCTCAAATAAATAATAGTGAATTAACCCCGTTGTCACATCTTGTTAAAAGCTCAAATCTAGCCTCCTTTGACCTTAAAAGTGAACTTTGATAATGGTTTCATCCCGACCATGGTTAAAAGCACATACCACTGTAAAACCATGTAATAACCAAACTGCCATGACGAATATCCAAACACACATCCAATCCATGAAGTACACCCTTTTATCCCTTCTTTGAAGCAGAAACCGTAGCACCAGCATTAGATAAGATCCCGAAATACACTTTCCTTTCTCCAGGATGGTTCCATCATTACGGGATTTTACAATTCTATGGTTTAAACCGAGAAATAGTTTCTTCATGGATTTTACAAAACCAAGAATAAACCGTAAGATAGATCCGTAAATGCACTCAACAATTACCGTGATGTTTCCATTGTCACGGGATTTTACAAATCTATGATTTAAATCGAGAAATAGTTTCTTTCGCGGGATTTTACAAAATCAAGACAAAACCGTAAACAATGTCAGCTTGAATGTGTAATGACAACTTTGGTTTCAGTGAATATATGTTTTAAGGGAAACATGCAGTGGCTCATCAATGAATCTTTCACCAACATCAACAACCATTAGACATTCTCAACTGAGTGAGACACTCTCAACTGAGTAACATGCAGTTTAAGTAACAGTTTAAGTAACATGCAGTGGCTCATCAATGTTACTTAAACTTGTACTAATCCTAGTGAAAAAGAAACGGTGTACCCAATGTACAAAACCTCTTGACATTCTCAACTGAGTGAGACACCGAAGTGATAGTTACTTTGTGGGTTAAGCGAGAAAGAATCACAACCGTAATTAAATAGCCAAGTCTTTATCACCCTCTATAAGCGCCCAAACAAGTCATCTTCGCGGAAGGGTAGAAAGAAAGAAGACGAAATAAGTAACCGTGCCCGGAAAATCTCACTTCAATTCCAAATAAGAAATACCAAATGCAAACAACCCCGTAGTCAACTCTTGTTCAATAAGCACTTCAAGCCGTGAAATAGTGTATTCAGTGTAAGAGTATAGACCAAAGTATTCAACCGTCTATCACCTCAAACCTCATCATCCAATCACATAGCACAACAAATCTAGTAAACATCTAAAGTCATATTTAACAATGATTTCGATTTTACGCTTAGTTTGGGACTTGTGAAAAATCGTGACGATGTATTCTATCCGTATGGTCACTCCTCGAAAGTTATGTTTCCTACTCCGTGATCCTAAAAATGTCTTTTGAAAAATGTTGGAGTTATTGATCGACATGAAAGTTCAACAAACCGTCACTCATAATTGGAATGTGCTTAAACGTAATATCTATATGAGAAATGAAAGGTAAACGGGCTTTTAGAAATAAGGTTTTCTTAATCTCTTTGATGAATCTTTGCTACTTTTCATAGGTTTAGTAGAAAGAGATTGAAATTTTGTTTTAGAAGCGTGAGTTGATTACATTGCGTGAGGACACGGCAACCTTCTAGTCTGGGGTATTTTGGTATATGTGAAAACATATACCTTTTCGTTATCAAACCGAACCAAAAGATCAAAACTAACCCATAAAGCCATAAATATTTGTGTTTTTGTGTTTATGTATGCAGTAACGGATATTGTAAAATGGGCAAAAGAAGACAAATGGACAAAAACGAGCACGAGAATGGAAGGAGCACGAAGTTACGGGTCTAATGATAATTTTATTTGGAGCATCGAGGCAAGAGAAGAAAAATTTTAAGAATAAACGAAGCCCGAAGAATTAATTAATTAAAAGAAAAATGGAGCAGCAGAAAAAGGAGGCTAAAGGAAAATTAAATGCAGTATTTAACACAAAAAGACTCTTGGTCTAGTGGGTGGGGACATGTATATCAAACAAGAGGTCTTGGGTTCAATTCCCTCTCTTGGCAAAATTGATAGAATTATTTTTTACATATATTGTCGTTGCTCTCCATGTCCGACCCAACCTGCACTAAAGCTCAAGCCCAACAGCATCCACCGCCCATGTCCAAAGAAGCTGTTACCAAGCCCAAAGGGAAATGTACATCATCTGCTATGCGTATAATTTCAACTTGGAGGCCAAGTTTTGGTAGGAGTTTTTTATGCCAAGATTTAATAGTTTAGGGGCTTTTATGAAAATTTGTAAAATCCTAGTAGGGGCCAAAGTGTAACTTGTGGGTTTATAAATACCCACACCTCCTCACCTCATTTTATCATCTTTTATTTGTATTTTGTACCCAAACTCTTGTATTTATTTTTATGCTCTTTAGTTTTATAAAAGTTTTATTTATTTCTTGCATCTCTTTATTCTTCTCATCTCTTAATCCTTTTTATTTCATTTTATTTTTATAAAACTTTTTATAAAAATATCCAATGAAGAGTTGAGTTATAGTAAGATTGTGTGAGTGTATTTTATACGCTCCGTGCACACGCTCAACATATCATATTTATATTTTTATAAAAGTTTAGTTTTTTATTGTTTATTTTTATTAAAGTTTACTTTTATATTGTTTTATTTAGCTTAAAAATAGTCAAAAGTCTCTAAAAATCTTGTATTTTTTACAAAAAGATCCAAAAATATATTTTATTTTCGCCATAAAATTTTCGTATTTTTCTCGAGTTGTTTTAGTATTTTTAAAAATCAAAACTGTTTCGTTTTTTTCTTTTAAAAATCTGTTTCAAATTTATTTTTAAAAATAGTAAAAATGTTAAAAAATATTTTTAAAATTTCTGGTAGCTTCTTATAGTTTTGTTAAGATAGTGTAAATTTTTCATATTTTTTTGAACTAGTTTACTATTTATTTTGATTTATTGGCTATTTAAAGATAAAAATCAAAAAAAAAAATACTTATTTAATTTCTAAAAACTTTTCTGTGAGCTTCTATCACTTTTCTGACGTTGCTAAAAAAACATTTGGAATTTTCGGAGTTCATTTGATATTTTTCCTTGATTTATTTCCTTTCCTTAACAAAACCAAAAAAAAATAAAAAAATAAAAAATAATAAAACCGAATTTATTTTCCGCTGTTATTAATAATTTTTTTTTATTTTTTTATTTTGTGAAAAAATATTAATTTTTTTTAGTTCACTATTTTATTTTAAATTTCCTAATTGTTTTAGTTATTTAATATTTTCTCTTTTCTTGTTAAAAAAATAAATAAATAAATAAATAAAAAATCTTGTATTTTAAATCTTAAACTTAATATCCAAATTAGTTTTTGTGGAAACATATCTCCTTGAGAGAGTTTGGTGGTTAAGATTTGATTTATTAAGGTTATTTTATCTATTATTTGATATAAAACCAAAGATACTTCATGAGCTTTTAAAGTAATCCTTTGTACTTGATGTACTTAAGTTGTGATTACTTTAAGAATCCTTCCTTGAATGTTGACTTCATCTTTGAGTGAAGATTTTGGAAAATTCTAGCATGAAAATTACTCGAGAACGGAATATTGTTAGAATCATCTATCAATGTCCAACAAATGATTTAATGTAAAATATGATCAAAAAAATCCTTCTTTGTAGTTTTCAAACATACACGAATCAGATCAAGTCTTTAAAGTACAATATACTTTAAGAAACTTGGTTACTAAGCTCGATGTCAATTGTGGAAAACTAGAAGGGGGTTGAATAGTTTTACCAATTTAAAACTTCCTTTAAATATTTAGATCGACTAATGTCAATCTATTTGGTTGTTTATGTCGACGTTGATAGATAGATGTATAAACATATAATGAAAGATAAAGAGTAAGAAGCACATCACCACGACACAAGTATTTATAGTGGTTCGCACAAGGACACCTTCTCGCCCTACTCCACCCCCGAGTCACCTACTCGAGAGTTCGTAAACACTACACCAACTCCTTATGGCGAGAAGCCTTCACAACGCCGCTTAACCTTTTTCCGGTACAAAGCTAAATACCGAGTTCTTTCACACCAAGGCGAACCACACCTAACACAACGTCGCCTACCCTTTATACTGGTGCTAGGCTAACCACCGAGTTCTTTCACACCTTAGAGAACTAATCCTTCACAACGTCGCCTACCCTTTATTAGGTACTAGGCTAAGTACCTAGTTCTTTCACACCTTAGGTGAACTACACCTTCACGACACAACACCTATTCTCAAGGAGATCTACTCCTTGTTACAACACCATCAAGGATATCACCATCCTTGTAAATAAACAAATACTTATATGTATAACGATGCACCTCATCGACTATACGACCTAAGCATTCTTCCCAAATGCTACTTGATTTGATTCTTTGGCATCCTTCACTAATGCTTGACACAATGCTTGGCATCCTTCACTAATGCCTTTGACACAACGCTTGGCATCCTTCACTAATGCCTTCGTCTTGACACCTTTAGCATTCTTCACTAATGCCTTGACACGAATGATGAGCATCTTTCACTAATGCTTGCATCTTTACATTTTCGGATTCTTCACTAATGCCTTCAACCCAACGCCTATGGAGAAAGGTAGATCTATCAACAAGAGAACCTTCGTTGTCTTGATGATGACGGGCATGGCAACTCATGGACTTGAGCTTGCACGTCTTCAGAAGTGGTGATCTTTCCTTAAGAGGAACCTAGAAGATCACACAAAACAAAAGAGAAAAGCTACATAGATCTCTTGGATCCGAGGTTAGAGGGTTAGAATACTGGGGAAGTATGTGTGTAAAGGGGTGATGAGAAAGGAAGAAATGGCTCACTATTTATAGAGAAAATTTCATCGCTTTCCCGGATCCCACGGATCCTTCCACTTAGGATCCGCTAGCACAAAGCTAGGGATCCGTGGAACGCCCTCTTGCCCATGGGTATTTTTGGTTATGGGTCATGGGTTATGGGTTGATCCATGGTTTTCTATTCAGATACAATGTACCTTAAGGATACATTGAACTTGTGTAAGTGGTATATATAAAACCATGGGTTATGGGTCAAAACCATTTGCTAGTTTTTATCTATTTAGTATATACTTGCTTTTACCCATTTTAGTATATACTTGTTTTTACCCATTTTAGTATACTTAATATAAGTATGTATTAACCCAATATGTAAACACTAGTTGTTGTACATATGTATCTAACTCATAGAATTACTTAAACTTGTTAAGCCAATATGTAAACACTAGTTGTTGTACATATGTATCTAAAATATAAAATCACTTAATCTTGTTATAGTGTTTTATGTGAAACGTAAGTGTGTTAGAAAACTATTAGTTCAAACCATTTACTTATTTTATTTGTTTCGTTAATATGATTTTACTTTTGTTATCGACAAAACATTAGAAGATCGTAAAATATAAATAAACGTTTTTACGGATTATTTGTATTAACATTCTCCCCTTTTGTTGATGACAAAACATAAAATTATTTTAAGGAAAAGCTAAAATTGTGAATGTTTGAATTTGTAGTTTTTACTTCTCCCTTTTGTCGAAACAAAAGTGTTTGAAGAAACTAACACAATTTTTATAAGAAAAATTATAAAAGATGTAATGAGAGCAAGTGACGGAATGGTACTGTTTTAACTCCCCTCGACGAGTCCATCCCTTTGAAAAAGGGCGTCAAGGACATAGTGTAAAATAAGCTAGTTGTGTTTGCAATTAAGTTTGCAAATGGTTCGCCTATGATTTAAAACGTGCTCCCCTCGAATATTGCAAAGTTGCAATGGGTATCATGAAGTGTAATCCAAAATTGGATTAAGTTGCAAATGATTTTGTAATATTTTTGACACAAAGCTCCCCTAGCTTTTTGGTGTCAATATTTTCATGTGTATTTTGAATAACTACAAAACAAAAGTTAGAAAACAAGAGTATAGTGCATAATTTCCGCAAAAGAGACTCAAGTTAGTAGAAATTTGTGCTTCGTACCACGGATCCCACGGTTCCCTTCAAGGAGGGATCCGCCTAGTTATCCGGAAGGATCCGGCTATCTCATTACGCTTTCTTCAAAGGTGAAGAAATGTCAAGGAGTGCAACTTGAGGAATGAGATAAAAGTACAATATAACAAGCACAACACACATAATAATCATGGCATAAAGTATTCATTCAATAAAACAAAGAGATACACAACCAAATCTCTAAAACTAAGAGAATGAACTAGCCAAATAGATGCTATTAATGCTAATAAGTTAACCCAAACTTAAGATTCGACTAAAGACTTAATTACTAAAGGGTGTCCTAAACGCTCTAGGTTTGAGCTTACGACTATTATGGTTATTGTGGTTTAGGCTTGTTAACCTCTTTGAAACGCTCGAGGAGGTGATGAAACATGAAACGATGCTCTTGGCGTAATTCATGTATCAACCTTTCAACGTGTTTACAATGATAGCAATCCTTGTTATGGTTTTGAATTTCTTGAAGTGAAAGTTCAAGTGAAGTGGGTTGAGGTTCTTCAAATAAAGGAGGATTTGGTTGAGACTCATTTAGTGGTGGCTCTATAATGCTTGTGGCTAGAGGTAAAGAGACATCAACTTCCATTTGGTCGTGGTTGCTTTTGATGTCTTCTCATAATCCAAAATGGACTATTGGGAGGATGATAGAGTTTGCTTTTGGATCAAGTGTTGATTCAACATTTTGATTTTGTGGCTCAATCTTTTCATGTGAATTGGATGGTAATGGTGAAAGATGAGATGGCCAAGAGGGTAAGTCTTCTACATTGTGATAGTGTGAAAATGATTGTGAAGTATCTCTAGGTACTAATGATGTTGGTTGAGTTGTGGGGGTTTGTTTGCTATTGTAGAATTTGGTGAGGATATCCTAGTGGAATCTTATTCTCGGGGATTAGTTTGATTGGTTTCCTTGATGTGGGAGAAATCCTAGCATTGGTGGACTTAACCGAGATGATTCGTTGAAGAAACTTCGTGTATGATTCTAGCAAGTTTCTTGGGTGGTTCTTGGGTGGATGAGTGAGCACTAGGAGCCTTTCTCATATTGAAATGACTAAGGAAATGGTTGCAATTCTTGATCTTGTGTGAGATAACTAAAGTGTTCTAGGCAATGCGGTTTATAAAGAGAAGATCTTGGCAATTAGTATTTAAGACTTAATCCACTAATGTTCATGAAAATGTGATGATTGACATGCACAAGGTTGAGATTCGAGTTCACACCGATATAGGAAATCATTTAAGATGAGATGGAGTGTTTGGGTTAGCAATGTTAGACATATATCATCATCCGGATCCCACGGTTCCTCCTCGAGGATCCGTCTAGGCTATTCCTAGGATCCGGCCTCAAAGCAGCTATGATGATTTGAAATGGGGTTTCTAGAAGCTAAAGCCTATCTTGTTTTGGGTGTTTCACTCTCCTAAGTGTTTTAGGACGACGTGGTACTTGAATGATCATGAGTAATAAGTGTTTGTGCACATGATTGCTTTTTATGGAAGAAGGATGGGACAAGAAGACTACCAATGGATGTCCAAGGATAACACTAAAAGTTATGAGGGTGATAAGTCATAATAAATGATCCTAGTGATCGGGTTTTAGCTTGAGGTGATATTAAGAAAATTCTCAAAAATTTCAAGAATTGAAAACTAATTTTGTCTTACCTTGAGACATAAAAGACTAGAAGCAATTTCCTAAAATTGTTTAGCTTGCTTTCCTAAGTGTTTTGAGAGATGAGAATTATTTTGTGAGTAGTTGAAGTCAAGTATGGTGAGTTTTAGATGTGATGATAAAATCGACTAAGATCGTAAGTAAGCCTTTAGTGAGTCTAAGCCTTTCTCATCCTTGACGTGGACTTAGTTGGGTTCTAAAATCATATGCCAATCTAATGTGATGTTATCTAGAAAGCGCTTTGATGTGTCAATGTCGCATTGTTGATCGATGTCACGGATCCCACGGTTCCTTTAAGGGAAGGATCCGCTAGGGTAATCCTAGGGATCCGCATCCGCAGATCGTAATCAACACGTAACCTACACAAAAATGATGTGCGATTTTGTACACTATTAAATCTATAAAACAAGCAATTAGAACAAGCAAGCCATCATATAGCACCAGAAACAATATCCAAAATACCATAAACCAACAATGCTAAAAAGAAATCATTCAAACATAAAATAAATGAAACTAAGCACATTCCTATTGTCTCTTTCGTCAATTCTTCCTTTTCCTTTTTGACGGCTTAGTGAGGTTGTAAGCGAGGTTTTGAATCATGCCTCTTATTTGTTTAAATTCATGGTCTCGCTTGGAATGATTGGAAGTTGCTCGTGGTATTCAAGAGTGTCCAATTTGATGTTGGATACGGATCGATGTCCTCCTCATCTTCTTCTTCTTCTTCTCCGGCCGAGGAGTCCGAGAGAGCTTCGGGTTTCTCCATTGACCATGAACCGCTTAGATGGTTGTTTGGTAAGGGTACCATGACGTGATCGAAAGGTAATGGTCCTCGTTGATGGGGATGGTTGCAATGCACTAACGTATTTACAAAGTCGTGTTAGAGCATACCATATGGGAGTACCATGTTGGAAGCTTTGAATACCCCACCATTCTCCTTACCATGTAATAGGTAAGATTAAATGGCCTTTGGTGGATAAGACAATAGATCATTTGCACAAGGCATGCGTTTGGATGATCTTTGTTTCCAACTAGGCTAATGATGTTTTCCTAAGGATTTCTTCCCATTTTCTAAACATGGGATGCATTTGAAAAGTTCCATTTTAAAGGGATCACGGTGAATGAGCTTTTTGTTACGATCGTAACGAGATTGGTCGGTCCTAATTTTAAAGATAGTATCACGAATGGTTTCGGGATTGTCGAGAGGAGTGTTGTAAAGAGGCTTAGGATCAAGTGCAAGGTTTTGAGCGTTAATTGCCCAATCTTGAGAGTACATACAAATTCCTTCACAAGGAATGCGAAGAATTTGAGCAAAAGTGTTGAGAGGAAGAGTAAAGTTTTGTGTGTTGATGATAAAGGCAATTGAGATGCTATTATCGGTGTTTCTAATGATCCTAAAGCTTTTGTAAAACTCAAAATAAAAACCGGACAAATTTGTTCATCATGTCAAGAAGACAATCAAAGTTGATTGTCGAGAAAACTTCGACGAATGTCGGTATCTTCAAGGAAACATTCCTTGACTACACGACCTTCGTGAATAAGTCATTTTGTGAGGCTTTTGAAAATTTTACTGTTAGTTTTGGTCAGCCCCTTTACGATAGTAGTGAGTAAGATAGTGGACGGTGTCATGATGATCTTGTTGAGTGGCTTTGGGCATGGTTGGTCCTAGAAATACAAATTTTCCAATTAGGTAAAATTAGTTGAAAATGGGTTTATGGTTTTGATTTGTATTAACAATGTTGTGAACACAATGTGATTTAGTTGAAAAGCCCCTTTTCATGATTAATTTGAAAACCCTAATTAAATTAATTTGATTATAATTTAGGAACCATAAACCCTAGAATGAAGATGATGAAAATTAGAACAAGTTAATGTAATTACTTACAATGGTGTTCTAGGAAGAAATACTTTGAGGTTATGAAGCCAATGAGGATGGATGCGTAGCTTGGTCGTTTTTGTGTTATGAGAATAGAGGAAAAGATCGGTGGTGATTTTTGAAAGCGATGGTGAGTTCTGCTCCACTGTTCCCCGGATCCTTTGTATTTGGGATCCGCTAGTACAACTAGAGGATCCGCTACAATGAACATAAAAGAGGTTGTTTGACATTAATTTTTTTGTAGTATGCTTATGGAATAGCTTACAAAAAAATAGTTCTGAGGTTTTAGATGACGATTGTTTTGGATGACGGCTTTTGATGAATCTCATATCGAGGATGTGATGACGTAAAAAAATATTATTCCCTATGACGAGAAAGGTGGAAGAGTGACGAAAGAGACTTCTAACGCTCTTAGTGTTTTAATAATCAAAGTAGTACTTGTGAAAATAAGTAGAACTCAAGTATCCTATCTAATGAAAAGTAGAACATACATTTATGCTTCTTGATTTGGTATAAAACCAAAGATACTTCAAGAGCTTTTAAAGTAATCCTTTGTACTTGATGTACTTAAGTTGTGATTACTTTAAGAATCCTTCCTTGAATGTTGACTTCATCTTTAAGAAACTTGGTTACGAAGCTCTGATGCCAATTGTGGAAAACTAGAAGGGGGGGTTGAATAGTTTTACCAATTTAAAACTTCCTTTTAAATATTTAGATCGACTTATGTCAATCTATGTAACACCCCAACCCGCTAAGGGTAGAAGTATTACAGAATGGTGTCATATCAAAGCATACATCATGAACATAACAAAGCAGCGGAAGTCTTAAATAAAATAATCAAAGGAAAAATCCAGCCAACACGGCTTAAACGTTACATAAGTTCAAAAGGAATCAAAGGAATAATCCAAGACATAAATAAGCATAATCCGAGTCTAAATAATGTCAACATAATGAAGTAGAAACTAAGATGACTAAAGCCATAAGTCCGCATATCCGCTCATCACTCAAACCCATAGCTAAGAATCCCAGCATCTAGCTTAATTACCTGCCGCATGGAAAGAAAACGTCGAGCTTAAAAGCCCGGTGAATGATATATATAACAAACGAATAATCGAAGGTTAAGTAACGAAGGTAGCATAATCATAAGGTGCAAATGGGAATATCATAAGGCATAACAAAGGATAACGAATAGAAACATAAATGAAAGGTCAGTCCTCAACCACGAGCCCATATCATATCATACACATATCATATCATATCATAACAGCTTGTATCCCAGGGGTGACCTCGAAATACCATATATAAGAGGGAGACCTCAAGTAACAATGGAGTGATCAACTCCCGTAAATGTGAAGACGCGGATTGCACCGACATCATTCACCGCATAAAGCTCCAATCGATTAAATCCTCGAAACATATCATATCTAGGATGCATCCATACGCCCGGAACATATAATGGCCAAATCATATACATATAGTGAGCTCATAATCATATCAAAATGGGGACGTGGAACATCACTCAACCACACTAAAGTCAAGCCATTGGTGCATCAATGACACGGTCAGTTACCTTCCGACTAGGAAACATATTTTGCTCTGTATCGGATCAAGGGTCAAAGCATATTCATATCATAAGGGTTCATATCAAAGTTCATATCAAAGTTTCATATCATAGTTTCATATCGGAGGTTCATATAAGTTTCATATCAAAGGGAGCATAGCAAGGTCATAGGAAGCCCTAATCATGAGGCTTAGAGTACAATGTAGCAGCTCAAGCTAATATCGAAAGATGTATAAGAATCACGAAACCTTAAGAGATAAGGTCGAATATCTGTACCTTATTCGAAGCAAATCACAATGAAAGTAAAATCAAGAAAGAGATCAATCCCGTCGCCCGGAACCTATATGAATTAAATAACGTTCTATAAGAATAAGATTACTCGATTAAGACGGCTTTCCATTTTAAGTACTTTCTATTTTAGGTAACTTTCCATATTTAGTAACTTTCCATAATTAGCAGGTTTCCATATTTAGTAACTTTCCATAATTAGCAGGTTTCCATATTTAGTAACTTTCCATAATTAGCAGGTTTCCATATTTAGTAAGTTTAGTCACTTATCCAAAGTTAAATAATGAAAATGAGTATTATTATGATTTAAGGAACATTTATGACAAGTTACAAAAGTTTAGGGTTTAAAATGTCAATAATGTAAAGTATAGGGTTAAAAGTGTAAATATAGCAAGTTTACTTATTTTACTCATTAAATCTATTTAGTTACTATATTAACAAGTTAATCCATCAAGTTTCATAATTTACATAATAACCCCTTAACTTTATTAAATCATGAATTACAAAACCCTAGTTTTAGATTTATGATTACGTATCCCTTCTAAACCATTTTAGTTCTATTATTACAAGATTATAAGACTCATTATGAGATATCCTTCTAATGTCGAGACACCCTCCCAAAATCGCTTTGTACGCCTTGATTAAATCAAAACAAACCCGTAAATCATTCGTTATCAAATTCATTAATCATATAACGATTCGCATAATTTTACAAGCACATTAAACCCTTTCTTATCATTTATATAAGTCGACATAAAGAAAGACCCATTTTCAGTTTCATATTCATTTTATCATGTCATATATCATACTATTTATAAAGATTACGAATCAAGGTTTTATGTACACTTGTTTTATCATTTTATGTAACAAATGAGATCATGATTTTATGTGATATATTCGACAAAACAAGCCCTAGAAACACATCTCCAAGGCCACGAATTGAATGAGAAACACAAAGGAAGATACGAGAGATGATGATACGTTACCCTCGTAGCGTGTACGTGACAAAGAAACAAGAATCGAAGCACCACGATCAACCAAACCTTCCTTGGCCAAAACAATACCCACGGCTACAACTAAACCCCACGTACAAGCTTGTTTTCGAACCAAACACAATAACCACGTCCACCAATCGATCATACACTATCACGAGCCTCCAAGGAACCTTTTGTTTGTATGAATTTCGGATCAAAATGAAGAGAAATCAAGGTGACCGCCAATATGGATGAAAGAAAATACTTTTAGGGTTTCTTTGGTTTTTGAAATGAAGATGGAAATGGTAAATGAGACTTGATTATAATTGATATGGAATTAAATGGTGGAGTGAATAGTGGCCGGCCATATAGGGGGGGAGAAGACCAAATTTATGATTTCCAAACTTATCTTCTTCATCATGCATCTAGTCTCTTTTGTAGACCAAGTTAAATGTGTACATAATGATACTTTTAATTGTTACTTAGACTTTTATTTTTCATGTTCTTTTAATTTATATCATAAGTATATTACTTCATAATGGATATATTTTATTGATGATATAATTTGTTTAACGATGTTGAAGTGTTTCCCGAGTTTGTAAAATTTTAAGTTTGAGGGCAAAATTGTCTTTTCACGCGATTGAGATTTTAGGGTTTTACAACTCTTCCTCTAAAAAGAAAATTTTCGTCCTCGAAAATTGAAAAGGAAACGAAGCAATAAACGAAGACATACCCGATGATGAAAAGAATTGTGGATAACTAGCTCGATAGATTCCTCGGCCTCCCTGTAGCTTCACGCCTGGGTGATTCTTCCAAAGAATCTTAACAAACGGAATTACTTTGGTTCTCGTGATTCGATCTCGCCGATCTAAAATAGCTTCGGGTTCTTCCGGCAAGGACATATCCGGTCAATCGATCCAAAGGATAGGAAACCACGTGTAACGGATGGTAGTTGTATCCCCGCAGCAGAGATACATGAAACACGTCATGAACATGAGATAACTGAGGAGGTAGAGCTAAACGGTAGGAAACCTCCCCAATACGATCCAGAATCTCGAAAGGTCCGATGAATCGAGGACTGAGCTTGCCCTTGATTCCAATATGCTTCACACCCCGAAAAGGCGACACTTTCATAAATACCCGATCACCAATCTGAAACTCCAAATCACGACGATGTTTATCTGCATAACTCTTTTGCCGCGAACGAGCCTCCTTCAACTTCTCCCTAGCAACTGCCACCTTCTCATTAGTGACCTCAATAATCTCAGGCCCCTCAATCAAACGCTCACCTACTTCGTCCCAACAAATAGGTGCTCTACATTTCCTCCCATATAACAGTTCATAAGGTGCAGCCTTGATGCTAGCATGCCAACTATTGTTGTAGGCAAACTCCACCAAGCATAAATACTCATCCCAACTCCCGGTCCACTCTAAAGCACATGCACGTAACATGTCCTCAAGGGTCCGATGGTCTCTCCGACCGACCATCTGTCTGAGGATGAAACGCCGTACTGAACTTAAGACGAGTACCCTAGGCCTTATGCAAACTCTTCCAAAAACGAGACGTGAAACGAGGATCTCTATCTGACACGATCGCTGTTGGGGTACCATGAAGTCGAACAATCTCTTCTTTGAAAAATCTCTCGCCAATCTACAAACACGATCATCATACGAATGGGTAAGAAATGAGCGAGACTTGGTTAGCCGATCAACGACCACCCAAATCGAATCATGTCTTTTACGAGTGAGAGGCAAACCGGTGACAAAATCCATAGAGATCTCTTCCCACTTCCAAGTAGGAATCTCCAATGGTCAAGTAGACCACTAGCCCGTGATGCTCTATCTTGACTGACGACAGTCATACACTTAGAAACATACAAAGCCACATCCTGCTTCATGCCATTCCACCGAAATGTTGCTTAAGATCCCGATACATCTTGGTAGAACCAGGATGAATAGTGAAAGGGGAACTATGAGCCTCGACAAAACAGCCTCACGCAGCGGGATCATTCGAACACAAAGTCGACCCTCATACCATACAACGCCAAACCATCAACACCGAACTCACCGCTTACCCGCCTCAATATTTCGAACTATAGACCAAAGCTCACCATCATCCTTCTCGAGCTTCCTTAATCCGCAATATAAGGTTGGACTCAACCTTCAAGCTCGCCTAATAACCATCATAACCCCGAAACAAAACTCCACATCCATCACTCAAGATCGTGAAGAACCACGGGTTCAATCTCCAAACTAGCAATCATACCCGACTTTCGCTTAGTGCGTCAAGAACCACATTAGCCTTACCGGGTGATACCGGATGTTCGTGTCATAATCCTTAAGCTCTAGCCATCTCGCTGCCTCATATTGAGCTCCTTTGTGTGAATATATACTTTAAACTTTGTGGTCAAGAAAGATATCACACGACTCACCGTACAAGTAATGCCTCCAAATCTTTAAGGCAAAACCATCGCAGACCAACTCCAAATCATGCGTGGGATAATTCTCCTCATACGATTTCAATTGCCTCAAGCATAGGCAATCACCTTACCATGCCGCATCAATACACAACCCAACCCTTTCTTTGACGCTGTCGCTATAAATCGAAAACCTCCGAACCCGATGGAAGTGTCAAACAGCAGAACCAATCTACGTTTCAACTCCTCGAAACTCTTTTCACGCCTCCGTCCATTCAAACTTTTCCCTTTCCTCATCATTTGCGTCAAAGGTAACGCCAATCGAGAGAAACCCTCAACAAAACGACGGTAATAACCAAAGAAGGCCTGTGAAACTTCTCACTCCGTCACGGTAGTAGGTCTCGCCATTTTGTGATAGCCTCAACTTTAGATGTGTCCATCTTGATACCATCAGCAGACACAACGTGACCAAGGAAAGCAACTTGGCTCAGCCAGAATTCACACTTAGAAAATTTTGCATACAACTTCTGCTGCCGAAGAGTCTCCAATACTATACGAAGATGCTGCTCATGCTCAGCCTTACTCTTAGAATACACAAGGATGTCATCGATGAAGACGATTACAAATTTATCGAGGTACTCGTGGAAAACACGATTCATAAGATCCATGAAAAGCTGAAAGCGTTAGTCAAACCAAACGGCATAACCAAGAACTCATAATGGCCATAGCGAGTACGAAACGCGGTCTTAGGAACATCTTGCTCCTTCACACGTAATTGATGATAACCAGACCTCAAATCAATCTTAGAGAAGAATTTTGCACCTTGCAATTGATCAAACAAGTCGTCGATGCGTGGAAGAGGATAACGGTTACGGATAGTGATACGGTTCAGCTCACGGTAGTCAATACACAACCTCATACTCCCATCCTTCTTCTTAACAAATAACACCGTGCGCCCCAAGGTGAAACATCGGGCGAATAAAGCCGTTCTCCAACAGTTCTCGCAATCGTTCTTTCAACTCCTTCAATTCGATCGGTGCCATACGGTAAGGAGCTTTAGATATAGGTTCGGCACTGTGAATCAAATCGATGCCAAACTCAACTTCCTAGCAGAGCAATACCGTGGAGTTCATCATGGAAAACGCCGGAAAATCGCGACAATGTAAAGACTATCAATGGTAGGAACTTCAAGAGAAGTATCCTTAATGGATGCCGAAACCAAGGCAACCATGCGAAATGAGAGTGCGAGCTTTCATAGCCGAGATGATCTTAATCGACTTAGGCGGTTGAGCAACCGTGATAAACGAAATCAAAGTTGGTGAATATTACCAAAGATAACAATTCGAGCATAGCAGTCAATGGTAGCCCTATGCAAGGCCAACCAATCCATACCCAGAATAATATCGAAATCAAACATATCCAAAGGAAGAAGATTAGCCGAACGAATACCATCATCGAAACGTAAGGGACAATCCACATACTCACGATCAATAAGTACTTGGTTTTCATAGGGTGGAAATAGAGACTCGGTTTAACAAAGGTGTGGGTGTCATATTTAACTTCCTTATTAACGAAGTAGATATCATAGAATGCGTAGCGCCAGTATCAAATAGAGTAAAGGCAGAAATATCACCAATATAAATAATGCCGGTAATGGTACCTGGAGTGTTCGCTCGGTCCCGAGTAATGTAAAATACACGGCCCTTGGTCTGAGCCGGTTTAGCCGTGTTTCCTGAGTAGTCCCTTTCCTCGAGTGCAATCTTTCACCCTATGAGTAGTAGACCCATGCATAGCAACCACCGTGGCCTTGAAGCAAACGCCTGGATGGGGCTTACCACAAGTGTTGCAAAGTAGAGGAGGAGGCAAAACCTCAGCGGGCCTCCGCTGATATGACGAACCAGAAGAACGGTCCTGCTGACCACCACGATAAGATTGGTCCCTAACTTGACGTTGACCCCCACCATCACGACCCTGACGGTCGTTTCCCGATCTGTCGTACCTCTGAGAACCATGTGCCCTAGTATCCTGACGCCCACGGTCGTGACCACGGTCATGTCTACCCCTGAACTCCTGAGTCTGGTCCTGTCGACCCCGAGGATGAATACGATCCCCATCCCTGTTCCTCTTGTTGTAACCCTGTTCCTCATGTAATAACTCAATGTTGCGGGCATCATCCGCAACTGCAGCCACCTCAGTATACTGATGGTTGATCATCCTATCTTGCACCCACTTCTTTAACCCCCATTTGAACTTACGAGCCTGACGACGAGCATCTCCAGCAACTGCAGCACCTACAAACCCAACCATCCTCATAAATCGTTGCATATACTCATGAGAATTTTCCTTATCCAACTGATGTATGGCTTCAGACTCTTTCGTATCGGGTTGCTCGACTGTGGAAATCTTGTTTGAAGAAGATGCCCTGAAGGTATTCCAAGCACAAGTATCAAGAAAGTTCTCTTCTTTGGACAAGAGATAGGCCTTCCACCGCTTAGGGCATCACCCCGAGTTTGAAAGCGAGAAGTCGGGTTTTCACATCATCACCACAACCCAAAGACATTGAAAAGCTTTTCAAGTGCGTGATCCGATCCTCCGCCTCATTAGGTGAAGTCGCCGAGCGAAAAGGATTGGCTTAAGTTTGTTGAAGCGCCGATCCATACATGAATGGGTGTGGGTGGGTTAGCACCCCACCATTATCCCCACCAAGAACTAGCTCCATTCGAGCGTTATTAGTGATGGTAGCAACGATCCGGGCATAGCGGTGGCCGAGCTCGTGCAATCAAAGCTTCAGTTAGGATTTCCATCCCCGCTGTCGCCGCCGTTCCTTCGAGTTTGGACCATCCAAGAGTTCATTAAACGATTAGCAAAGGTTAGGAAAATAAGATGAAGATCATGAACGAAACAGCGATAATGAACCTAGAATCTACCCAAACCTCACCAACAAAACTTAAGCTCTACGGATAACGCTAGGGTCCATATGTCACAGTCCCGACTACAAGTCGAAACTCGAGCTCGATACCATAATTGTAACACCCCAACCCGCTAAGGGTAGAAGTATTCTGAGAATGGTGTCATATCAAAGCATACATCATGAACATAACAAAGCAGCGGAAGTCTTAAATAAAATAATCAAAGGAAAAATCCAGCCAACACGGCTTAAACGTTACATAAGTTCAAAAGGAATCAAAGGAATAATCCAAGACATAAATAAGCATAATCCGAGTCTAAATAATGTCAACATAATGAAGTAGAAACTAAGATGACTAAAGCCATAAGTCCTCATATCCGCTCATCACTCAAACCCATAGCTAAGAATCCCAAGATCTAGCTTAATTACCGCCGCATGGAAAGAAAACGCCACGAGCTTAAAAAGCCCAGGAATGATATATATAACAAGCGAATAATCAAGGTTAAGTAACGAAGGTAGCATAATCATAAGGTGCAAATGGGAATATCATAAGGCATAACAAAGGATAACGAATAGAAACAGAAATGAAAGGTCACCATCAACCACGAGCCCATATCATATCATACACATATCATATCATATCATATCATAACAGCTTGTATCCGGTGACCTCGAAATACCATATATAAGAGGGGACCTCAAGTAACAATGGAGTGATCAACTCCGAAATGTGAAGCGGATTGCACCGACATCATTCACTGACAAAGCTCCAATCGAGTTAAATCCTCGAAACATATCATATCTAGGATGCATCCATACGCCCGGAACATATAATGGCCAAATCATATACATATAGTGAGCTCATAATCATATCAAAATGGGGACGGTGTGGAACATCACTCAACCACACTAAAGTCATGCCATTGGTGCATCAATGACACGGTCAGTTACCTTCCGACTAGGAAACATATTTTGCCTCTGCATCGATCAAGGGTCAAAGCATATTCATATCATAAGGGTTCATATCAAAGTTCATATCAAAGTTTCATATCATAGTTTCATATCGGAGGTTCATATAAGTTTCATATCAAAGGGAGCATAGCAAGGTCATAGGAAGCCCTAATCATGAGGCTTAGAGTACAATGTAACATTCAAGCTAATATCGAAGATGTATAAGAATCACGAGAAACCTTAAGAGATAAGGTCGTAATATCTCGTACCTTTATTCAAGCAAATCACAATGAAAGTAAAATCAAGAAAGAGATCAATCCCGTCGCCCGGAACCTATATGAATTAAATAACGTTCTATAAGAATAAGATTACTCGATTAAGACGGCTTTCCATTTTAAGTACTTTCTATTTTAGGTAACTTTCCATATTTAGTAACTTTCCATAATTAGCAGGTTTCCATATTTAGTAACTTTCCATAATTAGCAGGTTTCCATATTTAGTAACTTTCCATAATTAGCAGGTTTCCATATTTAATAAGTTTAGTCACTTATCCAAAGTTAAATAATGAAAATGAGTATTATTATGATTTAAGGAACATTTATGACAAGTTACAAAAGTTTAGGATTTAAAATGTCAATAATGTAAAGTATAGGGTTAAAAGTGTAAATATAGCAAGTTTACTTAGTTTACTCATTAAATCTATTTAGTTACTATATTAACAAGTTAATCCATCAAGTTTCATAATTTACATAATAACCCCTTAACTTTATTAAATCATGAATTACAAAACCCTAGTTTTAGATTTATGATTACGTATCCCTTCTAAACCATTTTAGTTCTATTATTACAAGATTATAAGACTCATTATGAGATATCCTTCTAATGTCGAGACACCCCTCCCTAAAATCAGTTTGTACGCCCCTTGATTAAATCAAAACAAACCCGTAAATCATTCGTTATCAAATTCATTAATCATATACGTATTCGCATAATTTTACAAGCACATTAAACCCTTTCTTATCATTTATATAAGTCGACATAAAGAAAGACCCATTTTCAGTTTCATATTCATTTTATCATGTCATATATCATACTATTTATAAAGATTACGAATCAAGGTTTTATGTACACTTGTTTTATCATTTTATGTAACAAATGAGATCATGATTTTATGTGATATATTCGACAAAACAAGCCCTAGAAACACATCTCCAAGGCCACGAATTGAATGAGAAACACAAAGGAAGATACGAGATGATGATACGTTACCCTCGTGGCGGTACGTGACAAAGAAACAAGAATCAAGCACCACGATCAACCAAACCTTCCTTGGCCAAAACAATACCCACTGGCTACAACTAAACCCCACGTACAAGCTTGTTTTCAACCAAACACAATAACCACGCCCACCAATCGATCATACACTATCACGAGCCTCCAAGGAACCTTTTGTTTGTATGAATTTCGGATCAAAATGAAGAGAAATCAAGGTGGCCGCCAATATGGATGAAAGAAAATACTTTAGGGTTTCTTTGGTTTTGAAATGAAGATGGAAATGGTAAATGAGACTTAATTATAATTGATATGGAATTAAATGGTGGAGTGAATAGTGGTCGCCATATAGGGGAGAAGACCAAATTTATGATTTCCAAACTTATCTTCTTCATCATGCATCTAGTCTCTTTGTAGACCAAGTTAAATGTGTACATAATGATACTTTTAATTGTTACTTAGACTTTTATTTTTCATGTTCTTTAATTTATATCATAAGTATATTACTTCATAATGGATATATTTTATTGATGATATAATTTGTTTAACGATGTTGAAGTGTTTCCAGTTTGTAAAATTTTAAGTTTGAGGGCAAAATTGTCTTTTCACGCGATTGAGATTTTAGGGTTTTACAATCTATTTGGTTGTTTATGTTGGACGTTGATAGATAGATATATAAACATATAATGAAAGATAAAGAGTAAGAAGCACATCACCACGACACAAGTATTTATAGTGGTTCGGCTACAAGGACACCTTCCTTGCCCTACTCCACTCCCCGAGTCACCTACTCGAGAGTTCGTAAACACTACACCAACTCCTTATGGCGGAGAAGCCTTCACAACGTCGCTTAACCTTTTTCCGGTACAAAGCTAAATACCGAGTTCTTTCACACCAAGGCGAACCACACCTAACACAACGTCGCTTACCCTTTATACGGTGCTAGGCTAACCACCGAGTTCTTTCACACCTTAGGAGAACTAATCCTTCACAACGTCGCTTACCCTTTATTAGGTACTAGGCTAAGTACCTAGTTCTTTCACACCTTAGGTGAACTACACCTTCACGACACAACACCTATTCTCAAGGAGATCTACTCCTTGTTACAACACCATCAAGGATATCACCATCCTTGTAAATAAACAATACTTATATGTATAACGATGCACCTCATCGATTATATCGACCCAAGCATTCTTCCCAAATGCTACTTGATTTGATTCTTTGGCATCCTTCACTAATGCCTTTGACACAACGCTTGGCATCCTTCACTAATGCCTTCGCCTTGACACCTTTAGCATTCTTCACTAATGCCTTGACACGAATGATGAGCATCTTTCACTAATGCTTGCATCTTTACATTTTCGGCATTCTTCACTAATGCCTTCAACCCAACGTCTATGGAGAAAGGTAGATCTATCAACAAGAGAACCTTCGTTGTCTTGATGATGACGGCATGGCAACTCATGGACTTGAGCTTGCACGTCTTCAAGAAGTGGTGATCTTTCCTTTAAGAGGAACCTAGAAGATCACACAAAACAAAAGAGAAAAGCTACATAGATCTCTTGGATCCGAGGTTTGAGGTTAGAATACTTGGGGAAGTATGTGTGTAAAGGGTGATGAAAGGAAGAAATGGCTCTCATTTATAGAGAAAATTCTCATCGCTTCCCCGGATCCCACGGATCCCTTCCACTGGGATCCGCTAGCACAAAGCTAGGGATCCGTGGAACGCTCCTCTTTGCCCATGGGTATTTTTGGTTATGGGTTATGGGTCATGGGTCATGGGTTATGGGTTGATCCATGGTTTTCTATCTAGATACAATGTACCTTAAGGATACATTGAACTTGTGTAAGTGGTATATATAAAACCATGGGTTATGGGTCAAAACCATTTGCTAGTTTTTATCTATTTAGTATATACTTGCTTTTACCCATTTTAGTATATACTTGTTTTTACCCATTTTAGTATACTTAATATAAGTATGTATTAACCCAATATGTAAACACTAGTTGTTGTACATATGTATCTAACTCATAGAATTACTTAAACTTGTTAAGCCAATATGTAAACACTAGTTGTTGTACATATGTATCTAAAATATAAAATCACTTAATCTTGTTATAGTGTTTTATGTGAAAACGTAAGTGTTAGAAAACTATTAGTTCAAACCATTTACTTATTTTATTTGTTTCGTTAATATGATTTTACTTTTGTTATCGACAAAACATTAGAAGATCGTGAAATATAAATAAACGTTTTACGGCTTATTTGTATTAATGATCACTTTAGGGTTAAAATAGATTAATTTGCATTTTAGAATACGTTTTTTGGCATAAAGTAATTTAGGTCTTTAGTTCAATTTATGCACTTAATTGAGATTACTTGTTTGCACCTTAGGATTAGTAGATTTATATGCCTTTTATTATTATTGCTTGCCCCGTAGTTTAGAAATCACTCAAAAATCCTTTTTACCCATTCAAATCCCGAATAACGCGACGTGAGTTTTAAACTCCATTCATCCTTCGCTTGGAACGATCCCGGTGCTCAAATCTAATACATTTGAGTTACCCAAATACTACACTTCTCTTCTAATTGGTTTTTCTAAATCAAAATCTCGTGTAAAGTCAAAGCCCATGTTACATACTCATTAGAATACCCGGTCCATAAACTGATATCCGATCCACATTAACCACACACAAACCCTAATAATTAGGAGAGTATAAAACGCTTACTTCTCACACCAAACCCTAAAAACACTCACATTATCAAAACCTAATCTCTCTCAAACTAATCGCCTAGCACTTTTACAGCTTCTCAACCTAACGCCTCATCTAATCCATCTCAAACATACGCCTCTCATCTCCACCAAATCGAATAACATACATCACAAATTCAACTCTCATCTCATCAATATATCAATCTCAACAACTTATAACATACCCGTTACCTTGTTAAGTTTTTATGATGTCATACGAATCAAGATGAAGTCATCAAGATCCAATGGGTCTCGGGTAGGTTTAAAAATTCGTTTTAGTTTATGATGTCAATCGAAACAAAGAAATGATGAAGCCTAATGGTTTTGTCATTTTTTATACTTCGAACATTAATTAATAAAGAAGCAAAGCTTCAAACTAGGTCTGTGATGATGTTTTTGTTTCGTGAATGAAACCTTTTATGGTTTTGATGTTACTTTGATAACCACGAAATGAAGCGACTGAGATCTAGTGTTATGTCATTTACGTTTAGAGTCTTGGTAGATTGTTGAGAGCTGATGGAGTGTTGTGAGGGTTATTTGGTGAGTCTATATTTAGGTTGAGTTAGGTTCGGATTTGGTTGAGTCTAGATTGGTTATTGCATCTTCGATATATACTCTTTCAGTTTAAGCTTTATTTGGACCGATGATGGCTAGATGAACCTGAGGTCGAGAGTTTTGATAGGTATTTGGCTTAATTGATATTGTGGTCGTGGTCTAGTGGTAGTTTCTTCTTCATCCTTTCTGTCAAGTCGCTAGGTCTTTTTCTTGACATAAGTTGCTAGCTTTTTCATTACAAATCGCTACGAAAATCAGCGTCAAAACGCTTCATTTGTTAAACCACAAGTCGCTAAACATCCTTATGACAAGTCGCCACATAATTTCTGTTAACAAGTCGCTTCAAAGACAAAACACTCAAAAGTGTTTTGACACAACTCGCTATATAGAAACAGCTTGACAACTCGCTAACAAGAGAAAGGTATTGACAACTCGCCAACAACAAATCTTGACTATTTTAATTTTTCCGCCACTTTATTCATTCAAAGATCAAAGTTACCCGAAAATGTGACAAAATCGCTTTTATATGACCCATTTTGACCATACTAATACCAGAAATGACCACAAATGACTCAAAGAAGTTTGGACAGAGTTGACCCAAAACGTGAATAAGTCCACAACATGTAACAAAAGTTTAAAAACATTTACATATTTGAAAATAGTCATACGTGATATTTTGTAAACATTTTAACCATTTTGTAAAGAATAAGCCCACAACAGAATAAACATTTTAGACCATAAGTGATATATGAGACCATGTTTAAAACAGTTAACCATGGAACAACAGTTTCCGACCATCAAAAAGTACCAAAAACAGCATAACAACATGTATCGAAACCACAATAAATCATCAAAATACAAAAACCTTGGCTCTGATACCAATTGTTAGGATCTTAATATTATTGTGTTGATGATTCGGGTGGTCTTGGATGATGAAAATACATGTTAGCCATTTTAGAGAGAGAAAGTAAAGAGATGGGTGTTCTTGGTAGAGACTTGGTTTACAAATGAAATGTTAGATTATGAAAGAAGCACCACCCCTTCCATGGATGGAAGGGGTATTTATAGTTACAGACATAAAGACCTCCTGACGGCCTGTGGATCATATATACAGTGGGTAAAGACTCGTCCTTCCTCCACGGTGTTACACTAAACTATACTACGCTACAAACTAACTAATTAACTACAAAATAACGTAAATAACTACAAGTCTACGAGCTAACATATGCTAGACCATAATTGGGGTGACCGACACTTTAACATGGAATTTCCAATTCCTAACATATTCCTAACTACACAAGTATAGTCTCACTAGCGATCTCGGAATGCCTCACAAAACAAGTTCTAGAATCTATTATACTACTAAGTACACTCTCAAGCATTAAAGAGGAATGCTTTAATTCCTACAAATCTAAGGGCGATCCTCACATTTTGGGTAGAATTTAAGTGGTAAAGGGTTTTGTGCTAGTCATATAACTTCATATCCATGAGACGCTTTATTAAGACTAATGGCCCACTCCTACATGTCATGAAAATTTTAAATTTGGTGCCAAAATTACCCTAACCGATATTTCTCATGGTTTATTACACAAATGAAATTAGACAAGGAAAATAGTCAAGGATAAGCATAGTTTCAAAGTTCCGCTTTATTTTCCTCCCTACACTTAAACCGAACATTGTCCCCAATGTTCCCGAAAGTATCAAAGTTATGACAATGGAAGGTAATTAAAATGAAAGAAACTAATACTCCCCTGATTAGCTCGGTAGGATCCGTGTGAAGTAGTGGTTAAATCCTTCTTCAAGAAGAATGTATGCGTGAAAAGCTCCATCCAATCTTATGTATCTTCTTCTTGATAAATAAAACCTGCACAATTGAAGAAAACAAACAAAACCTTCGCGTAAAATCGGTGGTAACACTATATATGACTATACTAAACTAGGATATAATGCTTGTGGAATGAATGTTTGCAGATTTTCTGAAAAATTAAGACCTGAGAAATTCCAAAAATTTATAAGTAGCACGAAAAAGAGAAAACTAGTAAGCTATTTCTAATCCTCCCCGTTACGCCGTCAAGTTATCATGATGTAAACTGGGTGCGATTTTCCGGAAAATTTATATCTTTAGAATCGGAAAAAAATTCGCAAAACATTCATTATGACTCGATACAAGCATTTGACTCTAACAACACACATGTATATCTTTTAATAATCGTAATTCTCATGTTCATGTTCTTTTTGAAAACGTGTGTAATCTTCCCTACACTTATCCCTTTTGTAAAATACCTTTATATTTAATTAAGACGAGGTTAAAGACAAAATAAAGTATTTTTACAAATTCAAACATGAGAATAAACAATCAATAAAATATATACGACACACAAACAAGCAAACAATTAAGCATGGGTTGCCTCCCACGAAGCGCTTTTCTTTATTTATGAGTCTTGTAGCTAGACTCAAAGTCGTGCCCCTACGTTCCTCTTATCTTAGAGGTCCATTCGATTTCCTTCACTCTTCTCTCGTCACGAATATACTCAGGGCCTAATTCGAGACAAGCGGTATAGTAAACCTTGTTCTCCCAATCTACTTCAAAGGCCGGAATGTTGTCTACATCTAGATCGTCAATACCTCAGACTTCTCATTTTTGTAGGACATTATATACTTAACACATTCAGTCCCGTTTGAGAACTTGGCTATTCCTTCCTCTTGATCATAAACCATCTTAGATTCCTCAATAAATGGTTTCCCAAGTATCACATCTCCTAAAAACCCATCAATGATGCCCTTAACATCTTCCAAGACCATGAAATCACACCTATATGTGAAGTCACCTATGAAGACATGCAATCCTTTGGCCCTCCCAACATAGTTACTCACTTTCCTAGGGTGAAAGGGGTCCCTCATAGGTCCTAACTTTTCGCTCATGATCCAATTGTAGTAGAGCCTAGACATTATGTTCATGGGTGCCTTATAGTAAATGTAAGTGTGATCCCTATATAAGTATCCAATCATGCACGGTATCTTAATATTTTTAGGGTCACCACTTCTAATGCAAGGCTCGAAAGGTGGATGCGGGAAGTTAACAACGTTATAGTGATAGGCGGTTTCCTTCCCATTAGGGTATGAATAGAAATACTCCCTAAGTTCTTTCTCCTCCTTACATCCTTCCATAACTTCTAATACCTCATAATCTCCTTCTTCTAACTCATCATCTGAATCACTTGAGGTTGAATTACTATCTAAAGTGCTAGTGGATTCCCTAAGGGCTTCTCAAGTGTACTCTCAATTATCCTATTCAGTTTCTTAAGCTCTCCAATTTCACTAACAATACGAGCTCGGAGTTGGTTGGTAAAAGTTGGATCAAGTGGTAGGTTGTTGTTTGGTGGGTTATCACCTTCCATGATGAAAAGTGATGGGTTTTACGAACAAAGGTCACAAAGAAGGGGGATAGACTACGAGGAAGCTAAAATTGATAAAAAATAAAAAAAAAAAAAAAAAAAAAACACTTACTTGATAGGAATCAAGCAAGGAAACCTAAACAAGGTGGAAATCTAACTAGCTATTCTATTCCGCGTGCGGCTAAAACTTGATACGCTGCACAACGCGCATCGGGGTCAAAGGAACTTCCTTTCGTCGAGCAAGTTTTTCAACACCCTAGGCGATGAACCTAATCGTTGTAGTGTAGTATTAGGGTAAGCCTCGGTATTGATATTGTTCTCAGGGAATAGGAATGCTAGTGAGAAATTACTATGCTAAGGTTGGGGTTGAGGAAGATTATTTTTATCTTTTATATTTTTAGAAAATTTAAATTACGAATCTCGGGTATTGGATTTGGGGGGTGGTATTTCTACCGATTACTCTACTATTCTAATTAACTAAGCTAAGGGATAGTCTATGTCTAATTGATGTGTGCTCGTATGATGATTAAAGATGTGTTTACCTAGATGCTATTACTCCCTAGTTATCTCCTATTGATGGTTGAATTGTCACGTCCTTATTATTAATGCGTTGTGTCTTCTAAGGTCGTAGGGTATGCTTTTTCCCTAACTCTTTTGAGCTACCTTAAGGTTATTGCCTTACGAAATCTCTAGGATTCATAAACTAACTCTAAGGTTATCTTTGGATGTTTAGCCTACAATAACTCTAGGTGATTATAAACTAATGTTCAAAGATTACTCAAGCATTAAAAACACAATGAATGACCTATCGCAATCCTAGGTCAATAACAATTAAGATAAGAGACAACCAATCAATATTCAATACCTAGGTTTCATAGATCTAAGCAAACACACAAGTAAATTAGTCGAACATGGAAAACATGCAAGCATACACACAAACAATTGAAGACATAATTGAATCAATGAAGTAAATTACTTATCTTGTTGTAAAATAGGTATGAGAACCCTAAGATATCGCCCAAGATGTACCAAAATTTGGTTTTAGGTTTTACTCCACAAAACTACCTCCTCAAAAGTCCGAAAATTCAATTTATATATAGAGTTATAACATGCGACGCGTCACTCTTTAAATGTGACGCCATCGGATCGCCGCCATTAAGGTTTCGTCTTGACCACATATGACCTTGATGACGCGCGCCACCTTATGATCCGACGCCGCCGCTTCGAGATCTCGATCTCGAATCTAGGTCGAGTTGTGACGCCACTCTTTAAAACCCGACGCCATCGGGTGTAAAATAGTAATTTCGCCATCGAGTCGTCACAAATTTGGAGCACGCGTTATGACGGCATCGCTTTCTATCTCGACGCGTCACCTTATATTCCAAAGACTTGAGTGTCATGATCTTGACTTGGCCATTTTCTTCATATATTCATGCCTTTTCATCCGAATAAGTGTCATTCCAAAGAATTTGCCTTCAAGAGACCTAAAAGTGAAAAGGAACGAAATTAGCAAGAACGGATATAAAAGTGGTCGATTAAGGGCTTAAATGACCCCTCAAAAGTGTACCTTTTAAATCCTTATCAAGATTATTATCTCGGTCAACAAAATAACTTAATCGTAAAGTCATCACCTTCTTATGAGTTTTATTATCCCACTTGTTGTCTCTAAGGCCCTAATCGTATGACGAACTCACTAATTGCGACCACGCTGGTCGGCAAGTTGTTCCTAGAACGACTAATGATGTAATCCAACTCATCAGCTTATAATGTGGTGTATTCAGGATTGCTTACCAAGTGAAGGGTATAGGGAGACGAGGCATGTGACATAAGGGCATAGGGCAATAATTGTGTGGTCATGTATCTAAATTAGTATTCCAAAATAATGTTTCTAAAATAATGTATGCAAAATAGTGTTTTCAAAATAACGTACTCAATATAGCCTTTTTCAAAAGTGCAACCAATTATCAACCATCCAAAATATTAAGCTGAGTAACAACTTGAACCTAACTTAATTTCACAACTCATTAGACAAGAGTTGTCATGAAATTAAGTTAAGTGTTATTAAAAGGCTTAACGTCTTTGATGATAAACAGATTCTCAAAATAGTATTCCACTCAAATTAAATCAATCAAATCAATCCAAAGCACATCATATCAAATCAAATAAAAGCACTTAATATTACAAGCTCATATATTGTCCCAAAAGCTAAAAGCTTTAGCACACAGAATGCATAGCATCACAGTCACAAAATACAGAAAACACGTAAGGTAGATGCACACACATAGACCTATGCATTTTCAGGTAATCTAGACTCCGATTCCAAATAAACATGATGTAAGGTAACTACCCCCATCATCCCATGATCCCCCTGAATTAAGAATAGTTGATCAGGCTATGCATAATTTAAAACGACGGTGGAATGCTCGGTCTAATCGACTCGTACCATATTTGAGGTTTTATAAAAACATTATTTTGGCTATCGTTGAGGTTTTTTTATTTATTTTAGAAAAACCGGCATTCTCTATAACCTTAAGCTTTTTTACCATTCTGTCACACCCCGTCAATGACGGAAACACGAGATTTAACTAAGAAAGGCACATTGTGTAACATCATAGATTCATACCTTATAGTTATTGCAACAATAGCTTACGATTAAAAAAATGATCCTTGTCTCAAATATGAAAGAACATGTCTCTTTTAAAATCTTATTGTCTTTAAAACATAGTGGCAAGGTATCAAATAGTCTGGATTCAATGAACGTGCCTTCAAATACCTTAATAGCGATTACTTGAAAATGCTACTAGAAAACGTCAACATAAAGTTGGCGAGCTAGTAGGTTTGAAAGCAAAACCATGGAGCTGTGAATAATGAAATGCAGGACAATAGTGAGCATGATATACAAATTTAAGCACTAAATGAACACAAAAACTAGCAACAACTAAAACTCAAAATGGCATGTACGTATAGCTTGCGCGGATAGTATTCACCCTTTTTAGGGTATGGGTGTCAGCCCAAGTATTTCTACCAATACATCTTAACCTCGTAACTTGCGCAAAGTGTATTCACCTTTAATGAGGTGTGGGTGTCAACTCAAATAGTATCGGGCGCTACTTTTTAAATGGTACAATCAATACACTCATAACCTCATGCAACCAAACAAAATGAATCCACACAATGATAACCACACAGTAGGTACATTATGCAATCAAAATGCACATATTGTCCAAAAATATGAAAACAGTAGGCCACATCATAATAGTATTTAGAAAACATTTGAGTATCATTTCCACCCCATAGAAAACATGTAATAAGCTAGGCTACAAGAACTCACCTCGAAGTAGATAAAGTGCACAACTCCAAGCAAATAATCTTAAGAAATCAATGCACATTCGATAATAGTGATCAACCTATTGCTCCCTCGACCAATCTACAATAATCTAGGAATCGACTATTATTTAGAAAATTATTTATCATTTATTTATACATAACCGATTACTACTATACGTGCCTTACTGTTATTTGTTAATATTCTTACTATTGTATATTTGAACCACTAGTAATTTTGTCAAGATAACCTACTGATTGATTTCATACTTGGAGTCTTGAATAATACCATTATAATGAACTACATAGCCTTTCATTTTACATAAAAAGCAAAATAATAATAATAATTATCATAAATATACATCATCTGGTTCACTAACATGCCTAATATAACTAAGGACTCATTTTAAAAAGTATGTATATCAGTTAGAGGAACCTAACATCTAAGAAGGAAAAAAAATGCTTGTTTATAGTTTATAGTGTATTCTTAATATATTATACATTATAATAAGTAAAACTAAAGACTAACCATATCATGGGCTTCATGCAAATGTTTCCTATCCAATTTACACTGAACAAGGACTAAAAGTTATATATCTCAATTATCATCCATGATATATTTTTCATCTTAATAACGTACATACCAAAACTCATGCATGACACATACATATTCTAGTATTTTACCATTGTTAAGTACAATTCTTATTGAAAATGAGCAATATAAAGAAGTGTA
The DNA here is from genome assembly GCA_022545495.1 of Chrysanthemum lavandulifolium. NCBI lineage: Eukaryota > Viridiplantae > Streptophyta > Magnoliopsida > Asterales > Asteraceae > Chrysanthemum > Chrysanthemum lavandulifolium. The sequence goes on from JAHFWF010000163.1 coordinate 406,568, forward strand.
TAACTCCGATGATTTGCCACCATTAACAGTGATAAGATTTAATTTATTATGTTCTCTTTTAGTTAACTACTAAAATATGTCAACACATTAAGTTGTTTTGTACTTTTAAGCTTTTATATCAATATAAGTGACTTGTTTCAAGGCATTAATAATAATGAACAAGATGAAGTAGCACTCGATGTTACGATCAATAAATGAAACGTGAATGTGAATCGAATAGTATACCTCCGAGCCAAACAAGACAATTTGAGACGCAAACGAACACGAATTGACAACTAGAGCAGTTTCCAAACTCAAAGAACCTCGGTGTGAACCGTACCCGAACTCAGATTTGATCACTGTGTCTTATTTTGCAGCGGCGGTATTAATTTTTTTTATTATTTTTGTGTGTGTGGTGTTTCAGTCGTGAGTGGAGAGAGCAAAAGTGAGATATCTAGCTAGGCAACTTGATCATGATTCTCTAGTGGGCTTAAATAATCAGGATGGTTAAACACAACAAGAAACTATGTATTAGAATATTGGTATGGCTTTCATGTTTAAAAGTGTACGTGATACAAATCTTTTTACGAAAAGAAGACATAATGACTAGTAAAGTGGCTTGCTTTATACTTAAAATTTATGGAAGGTTGAACGGTAAAGGTTGTATCACATGAGAATGTAGGATCATTTGGGGAAAAACAAAATAGTGTATCATGTGAGGTGTAGGTGTAGGTTTGAAACAAGGTTATAAATAAGCGTGAGGCGTGGCGTGATGATGCAGCCTCAGTTCCAGCACGAGCCTTTTCAAGCCATGGATTTTTCGCGTGACTAAAGCTAAAAAAATATTTATAGATTTATGTAATAATATCATATTTAAATATTTCATATACATATCAAGTTTACAAAAGGTAAGTTTACAAAAGGTGAGCTTACAAAGGTGATATGATAAAATAAAGTGAAACCGAAAACTAAACTACCAGATCTTCTTCATTTCTTCAAATAAAACCTCTTATTTAGTAAAATTAAATTAATAATTAATAGGCCCAAATACAAAATATTTAGGAACCTTGGTTTGAAAGGACAAGAATGTGAGTTCCAAGGCTTGTGATTTCTAGTAGCTCATGTAAAAAAGTAAATATAGCTTACTATGTTAAAAGTGGATGTTGGTTTTCCCACCATGGGGTGGTCGGTTATATACATAGGAGGGGAGTATTTTTGTTTTTTTTTTTTTTTTTTTTATAAGTATTGATGTGTAGGTTAGTGTATGAGGCTAAGGTGTTGATCTGGTTAAGTGTTGCATGCATGAGCTTAAATGCAAGTTCAAACGATTTACGTAAAATTTATAAAACCCAAAGTAAACGAATTATAAAATATGCTTGAAAAAGTCTTATAGTACATATCTATCGTAGACTAAACTTAGTTTAGTGCTGGTTTATGTTTAAAGTCATTTTTTAGTTTACGCAATTTAACTTAACGGTTATACGTTTAAGTAATTATTCAAACGTTCAAAGTACATTGTTTTGAGTTTATGATCAATTATTGCCCCGAAAATGCTAGTTGCTATAGAGGACATGGATTACTTGACTGCTGTTGTGTCTGGTTTGAGCTACCAGTTTGATGGGTTTTCTAGTGATCTGAGGCATATGCAGGCGCAACAACATGAGTACTACCAATGGAATGCAGATCGAACAAGTCAGATGTTCACGCACATGCACCTCGACCACCACTCTTGAATATGGGGCCCCTTATGTGTACGTGCCTGATATATCTGATGGGGGGGTCCAGCAGGTGGTCAACTTCATGGACCCGCAGTAGTTGCACTTCAGCCACCCCGTCCGATGCCTATGGTCATCACAGTTCCTTATCTGGATGGATCATGAGTGATATCTCCTTTGTTGGTTTTAAAAATAATTTATCTATGTCTCTTTAAAACAATTTCATTCGTAATATGTCTTTAATAACTTAACTTGTAGGACGTACTTTATACTTTATGATATTCTAGTACTTGAGTTATAATCGTTTGCATGTTTTTAGATTTCAGAATTTTTTACATGCAGTATTTACGGCGTAACTAAGTTATGGACTTACCAGTAACCAATGGTGAGTGAAAGGATCGAGAGTTAGCGTGGTTACAACAGAACTAGGTCGTGGGACCCACGCCATAACTATTCCCGATGGCCTTTACTTTTTCGCACTTCCTTAATGCGAGGTTTAGAAAAAGTTTTTTTTTTTTTTTTTTTCCCTCATTTCTATTATCATGTTAATAATTTTAATGGTACAAAAGGGACTTTGTACAACTTAAGTGTGGGAGATGAATAGAAATGACCAATGTTTATACTTAGCTAACTTGCCATCATTTTTCTAGTTTATTTTGAAAAATTATGCCATTTTGAAATTTTTTGACATGTTTTTCTTAACCTAACTAGAGTAGACCTTAGCCGAGCACACAATAACCCTTGATTTCATTGGTGAGGTTTAGCCTTTCAGTTTCCTCATATTACTCAAATCCACCAAATATTGAGTGTGTCGGTAGTATTGTAGACTTTAGAACTTGGAATTACATCATTTCGGGACCATAGACGAGTAGTGTATTAAGTTCGCTTGGTGCACTTGGGGTAGATAGTTCGAGAAGGAAATATTTTAGGATTTCCACCCAAACAGCCCGTATGTGTAATATTGTGTGCGTTTATCGAATAGTCACCTCGACTTTTCGACCCACGTGTTAAACCCTTTTGTTTCATTCATCTTTAGTGTAAGATACCCCTAGATACACCCTTCCGAGCCAATCTTTTTGTTTCTTAACCGATATCATGTATTGTTTCATTACACATATTCGCCTTAGCCTACCGTGTAGTCTTAGTTTATGATTGGGAAGTTGTCGTTTGCCTAAGTTTGAGGTTCGAGTTGAGAGACTCGGGAGTCACACATACGTTGAAGACATATTCTTGAAGATCATTTGAAGACCCCATATCCTTCATATATGATTCATCTAAAGTGAGGATGACTTATTTATTTATTTTCTTGTATGCAAGAAAAAATTTAAAAAAAAATTAAAAAAAAAAATTATTGGTTTGTTTATTGAAAAGGATAGTGCAAACATTATAAGTACTAATCCTTAGTCATTATGGAGCTTATTGATTAGCATCGGGGAGATTACCTCGGTCACATTCACTTGACGGTACGAGTTGGTGACATCTACACCAACTAGCTTTTTCAAGAACAAGTTAGTGTGCACCACATTATAGACATCTACTTATGGCACACTAACTTGTCACATGATGATCCGGTTTCCGGGTCTGCAAGCTTGAATTTTGGATGGACGGTGGGCGGTGATGACTTGGTTGTAGGCTTAGAATATTTGTTTGTTATTTTATTTTACACCTTTTATGCGCATCTCATGTCTTATCCTACCCTTTAGTCATGAATCGTGTCTAGGTGAGGAAGCGAGCAATCATTGGTGTCTTGGCCATGGATTTGGTCATGTATCGTTGTTTTTTTCCCTTCGCCGTGGCACATTATGACAATTCACCCTAGCCTTTTTATGCTCACCTAATATTGCCTTTAATGATTGTCTTGACCTTAGCTCTAGTGGTGAAGATTTGTGTAACCGCCAAGCCTATGATAGAATACATGCTATGATTGTGCAATGAGTGATCACCCCGAAATAGACACTTAGATTAGGGAGAGTATGAGTGTTTTGTTTCCCATTTTGTGAGGTGTTCGGCTTTGATAAATTCTAGCATAGGAAGTTTTTAATCTCATATCTTCCAAGTAATTTAGGAGATATCTTTTTAAGAATGATTATAATAAGGTCTACTTGAGGGCAAGTAAAGATTAAGTGGGGAGAAATTTAATAATATCAAATAGTCCTGATATTCTAAGTGTCAATTTCCCCCATAATGATGATTTATTGTGCAAATTTACATTAGAATATGCTCTTATTTATTATTATTTCAGGGCAAAAAAGAGCATTTGAACGGAATAGATGCAAACATTGGCACAAAACGGACTAAGTGATACACGATGGTAAAGTCTACAAGACTCAAGGTTACGGCGTAACCAGATCGTTGAGGTTACGCCGTAGATATTTGAAGACTTAGCCACATCCATGCATTTTGAAGACTACGTCGAAACTAGTTAATAGGGTTACAACAAAAATGGAAGAAATGTTTATTTAGAGTTTTACTGCGTAACATACTCTTGAGGTTACTGCAGTAGTCGGCTAATGTGTTGACCATGGTGTTGACCTTGGATGTTACTACGTAAGTTAGACAATGTAGTTACCTGTAAGTGTTGATAAAATCGATAAAAGATCGCTCAAAGAAGGGTTATGGCGTAACCGGTTACTTAAGGTTACGCCGTAACAAAGCCGTGCACTTGGTGCTTATAAATACTCAAAGAATTCAAAGATTACAAATCATCTCCACTTTCTCAAACCTCAGCTAGAGTTTGGGGCGAGCAATCCTGGAAGATAAATGGACGGATTAGAAAGCTCGAAGAAAGGAGTTTCGTGTAGAGATCTACTAACTAGAAATCATTCTAGTTTATTTCAAGTTTAAAATCGATTATGCTTCACATTTTATTTAATCATCAATGAATTCATTATGCTAATCTAAGTTTTGGTAGTGTGCTTTATCTTTGTTTCTCTATATAGACATCTTATTTGCCTATTCGTGGACACCTTTGTTTCGGTAATAGTAAAGCTTGGTAGTATTTATAAAGCTTGCTTGAATTGACAATAGGACCTTAGCCGAGTAGGTTGCGAGGAATGGTAAGAATTGACCATATGACTACCATTTCCTTACGTGCGAATCGACCATAGGATCACCTATCTTGTGGAGGTATTAAGTTGGGGAACCTCGAGGCGGACCATGCGGGTTTAGTGCTTCATGCACTAAGAATAGTCTCATAGATATGGTGCTTCATGACCGAAAATAAATTACCCAAGACCTCTATCGAGTAAATACAAGAGAATAGGAATCTAGGATTATAGGCTAGACAAATTGACCCGAGGAGTCTAGTGACACTTAACCACTATATGGAATAAAGGAATAAGATTTAGTGCACCTAAAGTCTTGATTAGTCATATCATTTTCCCTTCTTTCCTTACATTTTAATTATGTTAGTTTAGAGTTTTATTTATAATTAAACATCATTTCACTCAATCAATCTATTCAATTAAAACACCTTATTTCTTTATACCAACAGCTCTTAGAACGACACTCGAATTTACTTAGACTATACTACACGACCGCAAGACATCGGTGCTATTATGTGTTAGTCCTAGTATGTCTTAGTTTATAAATGTAAAACAAGATGAAAAATACATATCAAATAATGATAACGACAAAAAAGAAAGAAAAAGTGAAAAAGTGGTGAATAAATTACAGTGAATTAATGAATAGTAATACTTTTTATAAAAATATTTTAAAGTTTACATGTAAACGTGTTTGGCGTTAAACATTTGATTTATGATTTACATGTATTTGAATTCGATTAATAGCGCTCAGATAAGATTACTCATTACTCTTTTCTTTTAACCCGGGTATCTTGATAGGTTCCGTTTATGGTTTAAACACAAAGGCCATATACCCGACCGACCCATATGAAAATAAACTGTCACCGGCGTTGTAAGCTAAAACGACGGTCACCGTGAATAACTATGGCAACTAAAGTTGATCTTATAACATTCTCATATCATCATTATCATCATCATCCACCTTATACAACTAACTGCTCTTGTTCATTTAAACCAATAATTCATACAAACTATAAAAAACCAAAACATATAATTTTATCTTGTTTCAATTCGGAAACTCCTTCCACTAATAATTCCAGATCACAGAGTATAAGTAAGTCACCAATTCATTCATTTTTTTTTACACTAATTTCGTATTTATTTATTAAATAAAACACACAGTTTGGAAAACACTCTCTTTCTTACTTTTTCTGGAATGACAATTTTACCCTTAATTAATTAGTTAATGTTTTCTTTAAACTTCCCTCTAATTTTTACCAGTTGACAATTAAATTGTGAACTTGTGATTGTTTATTTCTTAGCGTTTATTGGAAGTGAAATTGCTGAGTTTTGATTGTTGTTTCTTCATTTTAGACCACTGTTTTAAGGATGTGAATATGTAGAATGATCATTTGCGTGATTCGAATAGTTCATTCAAATGTGGTTCAAGGACTTTCTGTTATAGGTTTTTCGATTAAATATATGCGTAAATACTTTCTCTTTTATGCATATCTGAATCCGCTTCATTTTCCTACGATTCTATAAGTGACTGAATATCTTGCTTTCATATGCACGTTGTGGACGTGACCGACTGGTTTCATCAACTATAGTCTTCCTGGTGTTCTAGGTTTGGAGTGCGATTCGGTCCATAGCGTAGATCACTATGACCAGAACTGCATACCGACATAGCTTGTGCTTATTTGCTTAGTTGATCCGGTTCAATTCTAAGCTACTAATTATGGCGCTCTAACATAGCTTATATCGTTCGTATTCAAGCTAAGCAGGAGCATTTTGTTGTTCTAAACATAGACATACAGCAAATATAAAATTTTATAAATAGTATGTTGTAAACACGTTAAAATTTCAAAGCTTTTTACGGCAGCTAACGATTTGGGAAAATTGCAGGGCCGTTGACTTCAACTGATCTCACTAGTTCTGTCAAGGATGGAGCTGGAACCGAGTGGCATACCAGGCATGAAATTGAATACTGGGTTGTTTGTTTTAGCTAAATAATATCGTTAACAAGTGTCAGTTTGTATAATTATTTGTGGTTTATTAGTTAATCTCCATTGTGAAGGGTGTTAGTGGAGCATACAGTGAATCAGCAGCTGAGAAAGCATACCCAAATTGTGAAACTGTCCCTTGTGAGCAATTTGACATCGCGTTTCAGGTGAGACTGCATCCTTGATTCACTACAACTGATCATGCTGTCACTCTTGACTCACATAATATATAGTTACAATATAAGCCATCAAGCCAACATATTGAACTTAATTTCCAATGATATTTGAGGTTCCACGATGACCATCGTCATTGATATGTATTACAAATGTTTAAAAGAACTTTTGCAAATATATTTAACAACCAAGCCAAACCAAGACGTATTTAGAGTACTTTTCTTGGGAAGAAATGAGTTTGTGCGAATTCAAAATGAGCTATTGTGAGAAAATAAAGGTCTCACAAATGATAGATTAACCATTCTCTTTAATTCTTCTTATATTATTTGATAACATGATATTCTTATTTGGCACCTTTGTAACTTATCTTTCCAAATGCTGCAAAGAGTAACTTCGTAAATAAAATGCAAACCCAAAGTCTTGCTCTAGGCGCACGACCTTACTGGAACACCCGATATTATCAATATGGGATTAAATAAATCTCAGTGATCCTCCTTTTTATTCTTTGATGCAGGCGGTTGAGAACTGGATTGCAGACAGGGCAGTTTTGCCTATTGAGAATTCTTTGGGAGGTAGCATTCACCGGAACTATGATCTTTTGCTTCGTCACAGGTTACATATTGTTGGAGAGGTGCAACTCTCCATCAGACATTGCTTGTTAGCCAATCATGGTGTCAAAATTGAAGATCTTACAAGGGTTCTGAGTCATCCACAAGTACGCTCCGCATGTTAGCTCTTCTACTTTAGGGTTAAAATAGATTAATTTGCATTTTAGAATACATTTGGCATAAAGTAATTTAAGGCTCTTTAGTTCAATTTATGCACTTAATTGAGATTACTTGTTTGCACCTTAGGATTAGTAGATTTATATGCCTTTTTATTATTATTGCTTGCCCCGTAGTTTAGAAATCACTCAAAATCCTTTTACCCATTCAAACTCGAATAACGCGACGTGAGTTTTAAACTCCATTCATCCTTCGCTTGAACGATCCCGTGCTCAAATCTAATACATTTGAGTTACCCAAATACTACACTTTCTAATTGGTTTTTCTAAATCAAAATCTCGTAAAGTCAAAGCCCATGTTACATACTCATTAGAATACCCGTCCATAAACCGATATCCGATCCACATTAACCACACACAAACCCTAATAATTAGGAGAGTATAAAACGCTTTCTCACACCAAACCCTAAAAACACTCACATTATCAAACCTAATCTCTCAAACTAATCGCCTAGCACTTTTTACACTCTCAACCTAACGCCTCATCTAATCCATCTCAAACATACGCCCTCATCTCCACCAAATCGAATAACATACATCACAAATTCAACTCTCATCTCATCAATATATCAATCTCAACAACTTATAACATACCCGTACCTTGTTAAGTTTTTATGATGTCATACGAATCAAGATGAAGTCATCAAGATCCAATGGGTCTCGGTAGGTTTAAAATTGCTTTAGTTTATGATGTCAATCGAAACAAAGAAATGATGAAGCCTAATGGTTTTGTCATTTTTATACTGAACATTAATTAATAAAGAAGCAAAGCTTCAAACTAGGTCTGTGATGATGTTTTGTTTCGTGAATGAAACCTTTATGGTTTTGATGTTACTTTGATAACCACGAAATGAAGCGACCGAGATCTAGTGTTATGTCATTTACGCTAGAGTCTTGGTAGATTGTTGAGATCGATGGAGTGTTGCGAGGGTTATTGGTGTAGTCTATATTTAGGTGAGTTAGGTTCGATTGGTTGAGTCTAGATTGGTTATTGCATCTTCGATATATACTCTTCGTTTAAGCTTTATTTGGACCGATGACTAGATGAACCCCGAGGTCGAGAGTTTTGATAGGTATTTGGCTTAATTGATATTGTGGTCGTGGTCTAGTGGTAGTTTCTTCTTCATCCTTTCTCGTCAAGTCGCTAGGTCTTTTTCGACATAAGTTGCTAGCTTTTCATTACAAATCGCTACTGAAAATCAACACAAACGCTTCATTTGTTAAACCACAAGTCGCTAAACATCCTTATGACAAGTCGCCACATAACTCATAACGTCGCTTCAAAGACAAAACACTCAAAAGTGTTTTGACAACTCGCTATATAGAAACAAATGACAACTCGCTAACAAGAGAAAGGTATTGACAACTCGCCAACAACAAATCTTGACTATTTTAATTTTTCGCCACTTTATTCATTCAAAGATCAAAGTTACCTTAAATGTGACAAAATCGCTTTTATATGACCCATTTGACCATACTAATACCGTAAATGACCACAAATGACCAAAGAAGTTCGATGAGTCAATTCAAAACGTGAATAAGTCCACAACATGTAACAAAAGTTTAAAAACATTTACATATTTGAAAATAGTCATACGTGATATTTTGTAAACATTTTAACCATTTTGTAAAGAATAAGCCCACAATGTATAAACATTTTAGACCATAAGTGATATATGAGACCATGTTTAAACAGTTAACCATGGAACAACAAGCCCAATTATCAGTACTAAAACAAGATAACAACATGTATCGAAACCACAATAAATCATCAAAATACAAAACCTTGGCTCGATACCAATTGTTAGGATCTTAATATTATTGTGTTGATGATTCGGGTGGTCTTGGATGATGAAAATACATGTTAGCCATTTTAGAGAGAAAGTAAAGAGATGGGTGTTCTTGGTAGACTTGGTTTACAAATGAAATGTTAGATTATGAAAGAAGCACCACCCTTCCATGGATGGAAGGGGTATTTATAGTTACAGTACATAAAGACCTCCCGACGGTCAGGATCATATATACAGCTGGTAAAGACTCCTTCCTCCACGGTGTTACACTAAACTATACTACGCTACAAACTAACTAATTAACTACAAAATAACGAATAACTACAAGTCACGAGCTAACATATGCTAGACCATAATTGGGGTGACCGACACTTTAACATGGAATTTCCAATTCCTAACATATTCCTAACTACACAAGTATAGTCTCACTAGCGATCTCGAATGCCTCACAAAACAAGTTCTAGAATCTATTATACTACTAAGACACCTCAAGCATTAAAGAGAATGCTTTAATTCCTACAAATCTAAGGGTGATCCTCACATTTGGGTAGAATTTAAGTGGTAAAGGGTTTTGTGTTAGTCATATAACTTCATATCCATGAGACGCTTTATTAAGACTAATGGCCCACTCCTACATGTCATGAAAAATTTTAAATTTGGTGCCAAAATTACCCTAACCGATATTTCTCATGGTTTATTACACAAATGAAATTAGACAAGGCAAAATGGTCAAGGATAAGATAGTTTCAAAGTTCCGCTTTATTTTCCTCCTTACACTTAACCGAACATTGTCCCCAATGTTCCCGAAAGTATCAAAGTTATGACAATGGAAGGTAATTAAAACGAAAGAAACTAATACTCCCCGATTAGCTTGTGGATCCGTGTGAAGTAGTGGTTAAATCCTTCTTCAAGAAGAATGTATGCGTGAAAAGCTCCATCCAATCTTATGTATCTTCTTCTTGATAAATAAACCTCACAATTGAAGAAAACAAACAAAACCTTCACAGAAATCTGGTAACACTATATATGACTATACTAAACTAGGATATAATGCTTGTGGAATGAATGTTTGCATTTTCCAAAAATTAAGACCGAGAAATTCCAAAATTTATAAGTAGCACGTAAAAAGAGAAAACTAGTGCTATTTTACTCCTCCCGACGCCGTCAGTTACGATCCCACGTCAGTTATCATGACGTAAACTGGTCTCGCGATTTTCTCGGAAAAAATTAAAATTTATATCTTTAGAATGGAAAAAATCAAGAAACATTCATTATGACTCGATACAAGCATTTGACTTAACAACACACATGTATATCTTTTAATAATCGTAATTCTCATGTTCACGTTTTTGAAAACGTGTGTAATCTTTCCTACACTTATCCCTTTGTAAAATACCTTTATATTTAATTAAGACGAGGTTAAAGACAAAATAAAGTATTTTTACAAATTCAAACATGAGAATAAACAATCAATAAAATATATACGACACACAAACAAGCAAACAATTAAGCATGGGTTGCCTCCCACGAAGCGCTTTTCTTTATTTATGAGTCTTGTAGCTAGACTCAAAGTCGTGCTCCTCACGCTCCTCTTATCTTAGAGGTCCATTCGATTTCTTCACTCTTCTCTCGTCACGAATATACTGTGGCCTAATTCGAGACAAGCGATATAAACCTTGTTCTCCCAATCTACTTCAGGCCGAATGTTGTCTACATCTAGATCGTCAATACCTCGGACTTCTCATTTTGTAGGACATTATATACTTAACACATTCATCCGCTTGAGAACTTGGCTATTCCTTCCTTGATCATAAACCATCTTAGATTCCTCAATAAATGGTTTCCCAAGTATCACATCTCCTAAAACCCATCAATGATGCCCTTAACATCTTCCAAGACCATGAAATCACACCTATATGTGAAGTCCCATGAAGACATGCAACCTTTGGCCTCCCAACATAGTTACTCACTTTCCTAGGGTGAAAGGGGTCCCTCATAGGTCCTAACTTTTCGCCATGATCCAATGTAGTAGAGCCTAGACATTATGTTCATGGGTGCCTTATAGTAAATGTAAGTGTGATCCCTATATAAGTATCCAATCATGCACGGTATCTTAATATTTTAGGGTCACCACTTCTAATGCAAGGCGAAAGGTGGATGCGGAAGTTAACAACGTTATAGTGATAAAGCGGTTTCTTCCCATTAGGGTATGAATCGAAATACCCCTAAGTTCTTTCTCCTCCTTACATCCTTCCATAACTTCTAATACCTCATAATCTCCTTCTTCTAACTCATCATCCGAATCACTTGAGGTTGAATTACTATCTAAAGTGCTAGTGGATTCCCAAGGGCTTCTCAAGTGTACCTCAATTATCCTATTCGCTTCTAGGCTCTCCAATTTCACTCAACAATACGAGCTCTGAGTTGGTTGGTAAAAGTTGGATCAAGTGGTAGGTTGTTGTTTCAGGGTTATCACCTTCCATGATGAAAAGTGATGGGTTTTACTAACAAAGGTCACAAAGAAGGGATGACTACGGGAAGCTAAAATTGATAAAAAATAAAAAAAAAAAAAAAAAAAAAAACACTTACTTGATAGGAATCAAGCAAGGAAACCTAAACAAGGTGGAAATCTAACTAGCTATTCTATTCCCCGCACAATTGTTAAAACTTGATACGCTGCACAACGCCGCATTCTGGGTCAAAGGAACTTCCTTTCGCGAGCAAGTTTTTCAACAATTTAGTGCAGGAACCTAATCGCTAGTGTAGTATTAGGGTAAGCCTCGGTATTGATATTGTTCTAGGGGAATAGGAATGCTAGTGAGAACTATGCTAAGGTTGGGGTTGAGGAAGATTATTTTTATCTTTTATATTTTTTAGAAAATTTAAATTACGAATCTCGGTATTGGATTGGGGTGGTATTTCTACCGATTACTCTACTATTCTAATTAACTAAGCTGGGATAGTCTATGTCTAATTGATGTGTGCTCGTATGATGATTAAAGATGTGTTTACCTAGATGCTATTACTCCCTAGTTATCTCCTATTGATGGTTGAATTGTCACGCCCTTATTATTAATGCGTGTGTCTTCTAAGGTCGTAGGTATGCTTTTTCCCTAACTCTTTGAGACTACCTTAAGGTTATTGCTCACGAATCTCTAGGATTCATAAACTAACTCTAAGGTTATCTTTGGATGTTTAGCCTACAATAACTCTAGTGATTATAAACTAATGTTCACAAAGATTACTCAAGCATTAAAAACAATGAATGACCCATCGCAATCCTAGGTCAATAACAATTAAGATAAGAGACAACCAATCAATATTCAATACCTAGGTTTCATAGATCTAAGCAAACACACAAGTAAATTAGTCGAACATGGAAAACATGCAAGCATACACATACAATTGAAGACATAATTGAATCAATGAAGTAAATTACTTATCTTGTTGTAAAATAGCGAGAACCCTAAGATAACGCCCAAGACAGCCTAAAATTTGTTTTAGGTTTTACTCCACAAAACTACCTCCTCAAAAGTCCGAAAATCAATTCTATATAGAGTTATAACATGCGACGCCACTTTAAATGTGACCTCTGCCTTGACCACATCAACCTGCGACGGCCACCTTATGACCTGATGCCGCTTGGCCAGCCTCGACGCCGCCTAGATCTCGAATCTAGGCCCGAAGTTGGACGCCCACTTTAAAACCCGACGGGTAAAATAGTAATTTCGCCATCGAGTCACAAATTTGAGACGCTATGCACGGCATCGCTTTTCTCATCTCGACGCCACCTTATATTCCAAAGCCTGAGTGTCATGATCTTGACTTGGCCATTTTCTTCATATATTCATGCCTTTTCATCCGATAAGTGTCATTCCAAAGAATTTGCCTTCAAGAGACCTAAAAGTGAAAAGGAACGAAATTAGCAAAGAACGGATATAAAAGTGGTCGATTAAGGGCTTAAATGACCCCTCAAAAGTGTACCTTTTAAATCCTTATCAAGATTATTATCTCGGTCAACAAAATAACTTAATCGTAAAGTCATCACCTTCTTATGAGTTTTATTATCCCACTTGTTGTCTCTAAGGCCCTAATCGTATGATTTAACTCACTAATTATGCACTACACCGGTTGGCGAGTTGTTCTAGAACGACTAATGATGTAATCCAACTCATCACTTATAATGTGGTGTATTTAAACTTGCCCGTTGAAGGGTATAGGAGACGAGGCATGTGCATATAGGGCATAGGGCAATAATTGTGTGGTCATGTATCTAAATTAGTATTCCAAAATAATGTTTCTAAAATAATGTATGCAAAATAGTGTTTTCAAAATAACGACTCAATATAGCCTTTTTCAAAAGTGCAACCAATTATCAACCATCCAAAATATTATTGTCGAGTAATAACTTGAACCTAACTTAATTTCACAACTCATTAGACAAGAGTTGTCATGAAATTAAGTTAGTGTTAAAAGGCTTAACGCCTTGATGATAAATGATTCTCAAAATAGTATTCCACTCAAATTAAATCAATCAAATCAATCCAAAGCACATCATATCAAATCAAATAAAAGCACTTAATATTACAAGCTCATATATTGTCCCAAAAGCTAAAAGCTTTAGCACGCAGTAATGCATAGCATCACCACAAAATACGAAACACGTAAGGTAGATGCACACATGCACTCTATGCATTTTCGGTAATCTAGACCGATTCCAAATAAACATGATGTGGTAACTACCCCATCATCCCATGATCCCCGAATTAAGAATAGTTGATCGTGCTATGCATAATTTAAAACGACGGTGGAATGCTCATTAATCGACTGCACTATATTTGAGGTTTTATAAAACATTATTTTGGCTATCGTTGAGGTTTTTTATTTATTTTAGAAAAACCGCATTCTCTATAACCTTAAGCTTTTTACCATTCACACACCTCGTCAATGACTAAACACGAGATTTAACTAAGAAAGGCACATTGTGTAACATCATAGATTCATACCTTATAGTTATTGCAACAATAGCTTACGATTAAAAAATGATCCTTGTCTCAAATATGAAAGAACATGTCTCTTTAAAATCTTATTGTCTTTAAAACATAGTGGCAAGGTATCAAATAGTCTCGGATTCAATGAACGCTTCAAATACCTTAATAGCGATTACTTGAAAATGCTACTAGAAAACGCCAACATAAAGTTGGCGAGCTAGTAGGTTTGAAAGCAAACCATGGAGCGTGAATAATGAAATGCAGGACAATAGGAGCATGATATACAAATTTAAGCACTAAATGAACACAAAAACTAGCAACAACTAAAACTCAAAATGGCATGTATGTATAGCTTGCAGGATAGTATTCACCCTTTTAGGTATGGGTGTCACCAAGTATTTCTACCAATACATCTTAACCTCAGAATTCATGCAGAGTGTATTCACCTTTAATGGGGTGTGGTGTCAACTCAAATAGTACCGGCGCTACTTTTAAATGGTACAATCAATACACTCATAACCTCATGCAACCAAACAAAATGAATCCACACAATGATAACCACACAGTAGGTACATTATGCAATCAAAATGCACATATTGTCCAAAAATATGAAAACAGTAGGCCACATCATAATAGTATTTAGAAAACATTTGAGTATCATTTCCACCCCATAGAAAACATGTAATAAGCTAGGCTACAAGAACTCACCGGTAGATAAAGTGCACAACTCCAAGCAAATAATCTTAAGAAATCAATGCACATTCGATAATAGTGATCAACCTATTGCTCCCTCGACCAATCTACAATAATCTAGGAATCGACTATTATTTAGAAAATTATTTATCATTTATTTATACATAACCGATTACTACTATACGTGCCTTACTGTTATTTGTTAATATTCTTACTATTGTATATTTGAACCACTAGTAATTTTGTCAAGATAACCTACTGATTGATTTCATACTTGGAGTCTTGAATAATACCATTATAATGAACTACATAGCCTTTCATTTTACATAAAAAGCAAAATAATAATAATAATTATCATAAATATACATCATCTGGTTCACTAACATGCCTAATATAACTAAGGACTCATTTTAAAAGTATGTATATCAGTTAGAGGAACCTAACATCTAAGAAGGAAAAAAATGCTTGTTTATAGTTTATAGTGTATTCTTAATATATTATACATTATAATAAGTAAAACTAAAGACTAACCATATCATGGGCTTCATGCAAATGTTTCCTATCCAATTTACACTGAACAAGGACTAAAAGTTATATATCTCAATTATCATCCATGATATATTTTTCATCTTAATAACGTACATACCAAAACTCATGCATGACACATACATATTCTAGTATTTTACCATTGTTAAGTACAATTTTATTGAAAATGAGCAATATAAAGAAGTGTATAACTCGATGATTTGCCACCAACAGTGATAAGATTTAATTTATTATGTTCTCTTTAGTTAACTACTAAAATATGTCAACACATTAAGTTGTTTTGTACTTTTAAGCTTTTATATCAATATAAGTGACTTGTTTCAAGGCATTAATAATAATGAACAAGATGAAGTAGCACTCGATGTTACGATCAATAAATGAAACGTGAATGTGAATCGAATAGTATACCTCCGAGCCAAACAAGACAATTTGAGACGCAAACGAACACGAATTGACAACTAGAGCAGTTTCCAAACTCAAAGAACCTCGGTGTGAACCGTACCCGAACTCAGATTTGATCACTGTGTCTTATTTTGCAGCGGCGGTATTATTTTTTTTTTATTATTTTTTGTGTGTGTGGTGTTTCAGTCGTGAGTGGGAGAGAGCAAAAGTGAGATATCTAGCTAGGCAACTTGATCATGATTCTCTAGTGGGCTTAAATAATCAGGATGGTTAAACACAACAAGAAACTATGTATTAGAATATTGGTATGGCTTTCATGTTTAAAAGTGTACGTGATACAAATTTTTTTTACGAAAAGAAGACATAATGACTAGTAAAGTGGCTTGCTTTATACTTAAAATTTATGGAAGGTTGAACGGTAAAAGGTTGTATCACATGAGAATGTAGGATCATTTGGGGAAAAAACAAAATAGTGTATCATGTGAGGTGCAGGTGGGTTTGAAACAAGGTTATAACAATGAGGCAAGACGTGGCGACGCTGCGTTCTCGTTCACGAGCCTTTACGGGTTCAACAGATTTTTCGCGTGACTAAAAGCTAAAAAAATATTTATAGATTTATGTAATAATATCATATTTAAATATTTCATATACATATCAAGTTTATAAAAGGTAAGTTTACAAAAGGTGAGCTTATTAAAGGTGAAGACAAGAAATAAGTGAAACCGAAAACTAAACTACCAGATCTTCATTTCTTCAAATAAAACTCTTATTTAGTAAAATTAAATTAATAATTAATAGGCCCAAATACAAAATATTTCAAAAATAAAATACCAAAAAGTGAAAACCTAAACGCTTCAAAAATGGCGCCACGCGCTTTTGCCCGCTTATTTCACGCTATTTTCGCGCCACGCCCAAAGCCAACGCTAAGGTCCTGCTTGCAACGAGGCCACGCCTCACGCCCAGCGACGCTTCTAAGGCCAAGCGCGCCTTTTAGAACACCTTGGTTTGAAAGGACAAGAATGTGAGTTCCAAGGCTTGTGATTTCTAGTAGCTCATGTAAAAAGTAAATATAGCTTACTATGTTAAAAGTGGATGTTGGTTTTCCCACCATGGGGTGGCTCATATATACATAGGAGGAGTATTTTGTTTTTTTTTTTTTTTTTATAAGTATTGATGTGTAGGTTAGTGTATGAGAAGGTGTTGATCTTATGGTTGTATGCATGAGCTTAAATGCAAGTTCAAACGACACGTAAAATTTATAAAACCCAAAGTAAACGAATTATAAAATATGCTTGAAAAAGTCTTATAGTACATATCTATCGAGACTAAACTTAGTTTAGTGTCGGTTTATGTTTAAAGTCATTTTTAGTTTACGATTTAACTTAACTGCTATATGCTTAAGTAATTATTCAAACGTTCAAAGTACATTGTTTTGAGTTTATGATCAATTATTGCCCGAAATGCTAGTTGCTATAGAGGACATGGATTACTTGATCGCTGTGTGTCTGCTGAGCTACCATTGATGGGTTTTGATCCGAGGCATGCGTAGCGCAACAACACGAGTACTACCAATGGAATGCGATCGAACCGCCGATGTTCACACATGCACCTCGACCACCACTCTTGAAGGGCCCTTATGTGTATGTGCTCGATATATCTGATGTGGGGGTCCAAATAGTGGTCAACTTCATGGACCTGCAGAGTTGCACTTCACCACCCCGTCCGATGCCTATGGTCATCATGCCTCCTTATCTGGATGGATCATGAGTGATATCTCCTTTGTTGGTTTTAAAATAATTTATCTATGTCTCTTTAAAACAATTTCATTCGTAATATGTCTTTAATAACTTAACTTGTAGGACGTACTTTATACTTTATGATATTCTAGTACTTGAGTTATAATCGTTTGCATGTTTTTAGATTTAATTTTTACATGCGTGATTTACGGCAGAACTAAGTTATGGACTTTACAGTAACCAATGGTGAGAGTGAAAGGATCGAGAGTTAGCGGTTACAACAGAATTCAGTCGTGGGACCCACCCATAACTATTCCCGATGGCCTTTACTTTTTCGCACTTCCAATGCGAGGTTTAGAAAAAGTTTTTTTTTTTTTTTTTTCCCTCATTTCTATTATCCGTTAATAATTTTTAATGGTACAAAAGGGACTTTGTACAACTTAAGGGAGATGAATAGAAATGACCAATGTTTATACTTAGCTAACTTGCCATCATTTTTCTAGTTTATTTTGAAAATTATGCCATTTTGAAATTTTTGACATGTTTTTCTTAACCTAACTAGAGTAGACCTTAGCCGAGCACAATAACCCTTGATTTCATTGGTGAGGTTTAGCCTTTCGCCTCATATTACTCAAATCCACCAAATATTGATGTATTGAGTATTGTAGACTTTAGAACTTGGAATTACATCATTTCGGGACCATAGACGAGTAGTGTATTAAGTTCGCTTGGTGCACTTGGGGTAGATAGTTCGAGAAGGAATATTTTAGGATTTCCACCCAACAAATTTCCTAGTGTAATATTGTGTTGCTTATCGAATAGTCACCTCGACTTTCGACCCACGTGTTAAACCTTTTGTTTCATTCATCTTTAGTGTAAGATACCCCTAGATACACCCTTCCGAGCCAATCTTTTGTTTCTTAACCGATATCATGTATTGTTTCATTACACATATTCGCTTTAGCCACCGTGTAGTCTTAGTTTATGATCAAGTTGTCGTTTGCCTAAGTTTGAGGTTCGAGTCGAGAGACTCCGGAGTCACACATACGTTAGACATATTCTTGAAGATCATTTGAAGACCCCATATCCTTCATATATGATTCATCTCAGCGTAGGATGACTTATTTATTTATTTTCTTGTATGCAAGAAAAATTTAAAAAAATTAAAAAAAAAATTATTGGTTTGTTTATTGAAAAGGATAGTGCAAACATTAGTACTAATCCTTAGTCATTATGGAGCTTATTGATTAGCATCGGGAGATTACCTCGGTCACATCACTGACGGCACGAGTTGGTGACATCTACACCAACTAGTTTTTTCAAGAATGTTAGTGTGCACCATTAATATAGACATCTATACACACTAACTTGTCACATGATCCTGCTTCCCGGTCCAAGCTTGAATTTTGGATGGACTGGCGGTGATGACTTGGTTGTAGGCTTAGAATATTTGTTTGTTATTTATTTTACACCTTTTATGCGCATCTCATGTCTTATCCTACCCTTTAGTCATGAATCGTGTCTAGGTGAGAAGCGAGCAATCATTGGTGTCTTGGCCATGGATTTGGTCATGTATCGTTGTTTTTTCCCTTCGCTGGTGGCACATTATGACAATTCACCCTAGCCTTTTATGCTCACCTAATATTGCCTTTAATGATTGTCTGACCTTAGCTCTAGTGGTGAAGATTTGGTAACCGCCAAGCCTATGATAGAATACATGCTATGATTGCAATGAGTGATCACCCAAATAGACACTTAGATTAGTGGAGAGTATGAGTGTTTTGTTTCCATTTTGTGAGGTGTTCGCTTTGATAAATTCTAGCATAGGAAGTTTTTAATCTCATATCTTCCAAGTAATTTAGAGATATCTTTTAAGAATGATTATAATAAGGTCTACTTGAGCAAGTAAAGATTGTTGGGAGAAATTTAATAATATCAAATAGTCCCGATATTCTGTGTCAATTTCCATAATGATGATTTATTGTGCAATTATATTAGAATATGCTCTTATTTATTATTATTTCGTGCAAAAAGAGCATTTGAACGGAATAGATGCAAACATTGGCACAAAACGGACTAAGTGACACGATGGTAAAGTCTACAAGACTCAGGTTACTACAGAAACCGGATCGAGAGGCTACGTAGATATTTGAAGACTTAGCCACATCCATGCATTTTGAAGACTACGTCGAAACTAGTTAATAGGGTTACAACAGAAAATGGAAGAAATGTTTATTTAGAGTTTTACTGCGTAACATACTTTGAGTCCTAGAGTCCGGGGCTAATGTGTTGACCATGGTGTTGACAATAATATATCGCTTATAAATATTTTATGATGGGCCTTATTACATTGGGCTTTAATGTAAAATAAATATGGATAATTACTAAGACGTGAGAGTGGGCCATGGCCAACCTTAGATCCACATGCCACGCCATTGTGCGATAATGGATGCTTACTTTGATTTCGATTAGGACGCTCAGTAGTTAGACCTTTTCTTGTGTCATGCAAGTGGATAGACAAATGAAATTAAAATTTGTTAGGTGGCCATAACTAGAGGTGGCAAAATGATCAGGTTTGCTAACGAGTCAAAGCTAACAATTTTCCATATGGGTTGAAATTGGGTAGGTCAGGTTAACCCAAAATGCATTATGTCTTTCTGTTTAAATACTTTTATAAATATTAGCGTGTTAAATATGATTGCTGAACTATATTACTACGGTAAAGTTTTAGGAGGTCATATGCATTGACAGTGATTGAAATTGCCAAATGATTGTTATGGTTGGTTAAAATTAAGTTTACAAAAGAAGGTCATATGCATTAACGATGATTGAAATTTGCAAATGATTGGTCGAGTTAAGGTTGGTTGAAACTGCCATCCGCATAAGGAGTAGGACTTGGGCAGCCAATTAGCCAAACTTCGATTTTCTTCACATTACGCCCTGTCTAAGCCGTTTAAGGGATGTTTGGTGATCCTAAATTTATTTGTGTGTAGTCGTTAGATGACATTGGTGAAATTTGTTTGAACAAACCCATTTATAAAGTTTTAATGTTCTCAAATGTATAAAACACCCTTGACAATTGACATTAACGGAATCTTTGGTAGAGTCACTCAGATATCAACAAACGTTTCGTAATGATTACAATGGGCCAATATGGCAGTATGCAATTGCAACTTGAAAACTTTTTATAACATAGATTTTTGAAACTGTTTCATGGATTGATACGAGAATGTTATTTTTTTCTGTTATCCATTTTGATGCTGTCATTACCGATGTCATGCTTTCATTAAACTACCCATTAGTTTTTTCGAAACTAGGATAAAATTTTCACAAATATTTTATGTTTGCAGATGTAATGGAGCGAATAACAAGTTCCCTGCCGATTTTTGGTTAAGAGAACGACATATATGTTTGAGAGCCCAGATGATATTTGGACAACATTCTTTGTTGGTTTGCGGAGCTTAAAATGAAGTACTTGTGATGTAGATTAATACATTCTTGTAAATTTAGTGGTGATTGATACTTTCTTTTACCATCGGAGCTTTAGTCCAACGGGTGGAATTTTCATGCACGAGTTAATAGACCCGGGTTCGAGTCCCACCCTTGTCCTAAAGTTCTCAGTGGTACCATCCCCTCACCGCAAGTGCTCAGATTGACTAGTCAACGAGAGGCCTATTGGAGAAAATGGTCAAGGTTCAAAACTCACCTCCGAGCAAGACAACATCGCGCATTGCTTGGGACCGGATCTTTGGAGGAGGTTCCGGTTGGCATCTTTGAGATGCATGACAGGGTGATCCCTACCGTTCTTCACCTTTAGAGATTGATACATTCTTTTACAATGGTATTATGCATCCCTAACAAAGTTTTGGATCATATATAACAAAGTTTTCCAAATCCTAATGCTAATCATAAATACATCTACAAACCAAACGGGGCTGTTAGTAAACTATTCAACATTACTCTTTCAAATCATCTCGAAAATATTAGATGATCGTGAGCCATGATCCACATGTGCAAGCGGAGCGGTCGCTAGGGCTCCATTTCTAAAAAGGCCTCTAATTTTATTTATGTACAACATGTATATTAATGTTTAATTAGAAAATATGAAATAAAATCCAGTATTAAGTTAAGTTTTTTATAAAATTGTATCAAATAATACATTTTTTTGTATTAATGATAGTATTGATTCAAACAGTTTTCTAGTAATGCATAGTTATCAACTAACTAATAATTTTTGAATTTAAAAAGCCTTCAGAATTATCGATAGCACCACTAAAATCATTGGCCGACTATGTAGATGATGCTTGGTTTGGTATTAGAATAAGAAAACTTTGTCGAATTTTGGTTTTGAAAATGAGTATAAAACGAAAAATTGACATTTGATGAACTTTTAATAGAGGTGAGCAAAAAACCGAAAAATCGAATTGAAATCGAAAAAACAGAAAAAGCGGAACCGAAAAAATCGCCCCATTTGACAAACCGATGGTGGTGGTTTTGAATTTTATAAAAATCGAATGTTTGGGGCGGTTTTTGATTTCATAAGAAAAACCAAACCGAGAAACCGCCCGCCCCACCTCTATATATGTTTTTATATAATTTTATTTATATAAGAGATTTGCTATTTAATTTTAAAGACTTGAGTATACAACTTTATCTATTTAAAAAAAAATGTGTTGTTTATTATCTATACATTGAAATTTGTTTTATTTATAGATATTATATCTATGTTTTCGAACAATAGTGTTACTTGAAAATTTCTCATACAATCCTCGTAGTTTACTTAAAAGTGCAAAGCGCAAAGACGCATTTTATATTTTAGATTGATGTTTGCTTGTTTTGTACGCTTTTCAAAGCTTTGATTCATCGGATAATATGCTACTATTGATATTTTTTAAATATTTTTGCTTGAAAACTTGGAATCGTAAACTTTATAAGCTTAAAACTTGCTTGTTTTCAAGTAAGAAAAAACCGAAACTGAACAGATTCAATGTCAAAAACCGAAAAACCGAAACCGAAAAAATCGAAACCAAACGGTTTGTAGTTTTCAAAAACCGAAATATACGGTTCGGTTTTTGGTTTTACCATAAAACCGTCCCACCCCGCCTTGTGCACACCTCTACTTTTTAATAGTAATTCCTTTGCGCAAACCAAACACCCATTAGGCTAGCCCCAATAGAACAAATCGTCTATCGATCGAGGCAATGTAGGCGATCAAGTAGTGTCGATCCCCTTGTTGTGGTGAAATCGATCGCCAACAAAAAAGCAAGGAATGAATCGTCTGGCCGATCGAGACAAATGCTATGTTACCGCTTAATATTTAATCCAACCGCTGCATAAAAAAAAAAAAAAAAAAAAAACATTACCGCTTGTTATTAAAAAATACTACTAAAACTACCCTATAAATACACAACATATTTACACACTAAACTCACAAATCTCACAATCCTCTCTATCAAAAATCTCACAATCCTTTCTATAAAAATGTCTAAGAAAACACCACAAACCAAAGGCCGAAAATCCTGCTTGGCACAAAACGCCCAAAGATATTTTAACATCGGATCCGACTTTGCTAACCGTGTCTCACCAAGAATCAATTTCCAACCCCCGCTTTCAATATCAATCCCAACAAGCTCCACAACAACAAACTAATAATCCATTTTTATGAATCGTCCATTTGTTCCACCGCTTCAAAACATCCAACAACAACAATAACAACAAAGCCACTCCGTCAAGCAACCAATCTATGTATGGGTCACCCGAACTGCGGTACCGCCCAACAATGGATTCATCAACGCTTCATATTCAAATTATCAAGAATATTCTCCTTAACCGTATCAATCTTGATGGTTTTGATTGGCGACCAATTATACAACAACTCGCTTTGTTTGGAACCGTTCGGGTTATCCGCCAAGAGTATCACGGTTCGGTACCGGTTCGCCATGGATCGATCATTATTCGGTTAACCTTGATGACGAAGAAGTTAAGAATGTCGAGAAGAGACGCCACCGGTCAAACCGAAGAAACGAAAGCTACAAAGCGGGAAGAAGGTTGTCGAGAAAGAAGCCAAGAATGATTCGCCGCTTTGGTCAAAAGAAGAAGAGATCGCCAGGCAACGCTTGTGTGATGTATCCAGAATAGTGTAACCTAAACAACCAAAATGCTAAAGGATGTGGCGTAAAGTCATTGCTTACTTTGAGAAGGAGGTCAAGGTAAAGAACGCATAACTCTATCATTACAAAGTGGAAAATAGGATTCATTCCCAGAGTTGGTCAATTTGTGCCATTTACAACAATGCTCATGTGAATTACGAAGTGGTAGAATGACCTCATTGTTTATACACGAGCGTGCGATGAATACCAACTAGTGTGTAATCATCCGCTTGTTTTGGAGCATTGTTGAAGATTTTGAGGACCATTCGCCTAAGGATAATGAGATGCCGCTTTTTAAGCCAAGATGAGGGTCGCAAAAGCAAGGACTTCAACCGACCGGATGCACACTTGATGTGCTCGCTAAACCAATTGGTCGTGATGCCGCAAAGAAGAATAAAAATAAATCTTCGGAGTTTTCGAAAGCTATGATTATCGAATGTGTTGCCGAGAAATGTGTCACAATTCTCAATTTCCGGTCATTTTTCAAATTTATATTTCATTAACGTATATATTTCTTATTAAATAAACGCTATCGCGTAATCATTTATTTGAACATTTGATCCGACACTTTCAAAAATATCTTAATATATTTTATACTCATTTTAAGACTATAAAATAATATTATGAGTTTACCCAATGTTTAAATTTTTTTTATATAAATTGTTATATTTATATAATTACGACGGTTTTCAGAATACTACACAATAATTATTATTTCACTCAATTTTTGTAAGGAATATATTTTTATAAATTTTATGGCTTTAATATATTTTATTTTGATCCGTTAAAATTTATTTTTAACTAACGCTATCCTAAGTGCTTAAATATGTACAAGTTACTAACTATACTTAAACAATTACTCTTTTCTTATACAATATACAATATATTATACAAGTACATGCTTCATTCTTTTTTTCTCATGAATGTCGACATCTTCAAGGTGACTCACACTCAAAATTTATTAAATATCTCACTTATATTAGTATTATACTTACCACTCTACACATAGAACATAATATCTTCAAGGTGTAAAAACAAAAACTCTCTTCTCTACCTCACAAAACCGGTCATAGGAGATCAAGGAAGAAACCATAAAATTTTCAAGTCAAGTTTATATTTACAATCTAGACACACTCTTAAGTAAGGTTTTGAAATAAAACCTAGGTGTTAGGATTACCTTTGTTCACTTCACCTCATCAAGTTACTAGTAAGCATTTCATGTTCATATTTATCTTTCATATTCATTTTATGTTCATTTCTTCATATTTGATAAAAACATGCAAGTCATATTGATGTTTATACCACTTTTTATTGTTTTTAAGTGCTATATATATATATATTCTTCATCCTATAATTACTCCTTAAAACATATCACTTTTGGTGATGTCTAGGAACCCATGACACCCTAAGAAGGTGTATGGTAGGATTAGAATAGCTCGAGTTGTTTTGAATTGGTTGGAATAGGTTTGCGCGATAAAACCCATTTCGACAACTATATTTATGGTCTGATCATTTTACTAATTCGAAATTTCGGCAGTTTACAAAAATTTTGGGCTAGATATTCAGAAAATACACTTTAAAACGAAAACGTGGTCATTGAATGGGTTAAAACGGAGTTATAACGAAGAAGTTATGCTATTTACAAGTTACAAGACTAAAACTATTTATTTCGTAAAATTCAAGATGTTGTCTTACCTTTTACGAGTCAAAATGGGTCTTAAGCGCTATAAAATGTGTCGACTTATCAAAAATATATTAGTATACTTTAATACGGGCTAAGGACATATAAAACGAGAAAACGGACTTGTAACGATTAAATTATACACGCTACATAAAGTTGCAGAACTATATTATATAAGAAAAACTAATATATTTCTATTAAACAAACTTTACGAACAAGGGACCATGTCGAGGGTCGCTTTTAACATTGATGTAGTACTTTTATAACGTGATGTCTTCTAGTAAAAGTAAGTTCGCCAAGCATATTTTCCAAATGTTCGACCGCTCGTCATTGCGGAGTTGTAACGAATAAAATACGGTCACTTAAACTTTGCCACCCTTAAACGATATTTTGGACACAAGTACCATACTTTACCTATATTTTTCTCCATGATCGAGACCTCTATGATGAAAACTTAAAAGCTAAAACTTTGAGATAATGCTACAAGCTTTCCAAAACCGTTGAGTTTGTTTCCTAACACCCGATGTGCACCATTTTACGACTAGCTTTTCAAGGCAATTTAGTCACTCATGACTTGTCAAATTATATTGTTTTACTACCTAAAAGTTATAATTTCATAATAAATCATTAAACGACTATCGAGGATGTTGATTCAACGATATACTTGTAAAGTATTTTATAACATGACGAGATGTCATAAACATATATTCGACGATATATTCTATTTTCAAATGTACAAGTGGTATAGATTACATGTGGATTTGCATGCACGACATTGTTTCATGACTTATATTAGATCATATCATTCATAATAGGTCGCGTTAGAGAGTTGCATCTCATTTCGCATCCACTTTGTCATCGTAACTATTGCACAGTGAGTTCATACCCGCTTTTACTCGCTTAAATTCTTACAAACTCTTTGGGGAGATACATGCTTAAATACTTGTTTTTACTCATAATACTCAAACCATTTATACAATGGTGTTACACTATACTTTATACTCTTTGGACATTATGTGGTTTATTGCGATATGTGCCTTAATGTGCTAAACTTGTTTTCAATTATGCCTCAACATACATACATTAGCAATCGGTTAACTCATGCGGAGCCATGGAGAGGTATTGATAGTACTATCGGCCGACGCCCCCACCCTGTGTCCTCGATGACTTGACCTGGGGTGAATATAATCCGTTATTCAATGAGACACAACAAACAATGTAGACTTGTCAAGAGGTTCACTTATCGTGATTCTTTGCATTATACTCGTGTATATCGATGCACATATGTCCTACTTACAAACAAGATCGACAATTCCATATTTTGCAATGGGTGTAAACACACAGTTGCAAGTTTTGTATGGGCGGAACTTGAACCGAGCGGATTTACAATGCCTTGCCGCATAAACGATTTTGAAAGGCTTTACATTTCAACACAAACTCTATGAACTCACTCAACCTTCAGGTTGACACTTTTAGCATGTTTTATCTCGTGTATCTAAGGCATTCACTTCATGGCACGATATGGACATATCATAGAGTCGTGGTGACGACGCCATACATGGGATTTATGCACTTTAAAACATCGCTTGGCTTGTAACAAATTTATTTCGCATATTGATTTTTATTTGGGACCTACACTTTGTAAACTCGATTGTTTTATTAAATCAAACGATGTTTTCCAAACGACACTTTAGGTCGCTCGATATAATCAGAACTTTGATGTTATGACAGCCCTCCCCAAGGTATTCCATTCCACGCAAAAATGTAATTGGGGTGTGATGATTGGTATCGAGCATCGGTTATAGAGAACCTGTTGCATCTTCGACCCTAGACTATAAATACATCATCATAGATCTCATCATATCATAATAAGTGCATACTCCTTATACATGCGGACTTATGACTCAACACCAAACATCATATGAGACGATTAGTCAAAGCATCAGATAGTTACTCCTAAATTATACATAGCCCGATCACCTATGTCTAATTCAGAAGAATCATGCAATGGCGGAGTAGTAGTCTCATATGTGTAAGCAATTCCGTAATCGAGCCAAATTTTCAAAAGATTTTCTTCAAACCACTTGTTTCCAGCTTGATCCGAGCGACGCTCTTGTTTGATGAGTTGCAAAGATCAAGCTAGAAACAAGTTGTTGCTCAAACCGATTTAGCCTAATCTCATGACGCTTCTTGTTTGACGAGTTCGAGATTAAGTAAAATCTGCTACCTAAAATCCTTTCGAGGATTTCGCCGAGAATGGGAAAGCCCGCCTCATCGAGCCTAATCATAAGGGAGCATGTCTTTAGGATGGGAAATGGTCACGATAGCACGGAACGCACCTAGTCGACGAGGAACGACATGCATGAGCATCGACATAATCATTTAGACCATATACGAGCATGAACTTTAGAACTCTTGTCGAGGTTCGGACCATAGTATTATTAATCGAATCACGAGGACGCGATTCCTCCGACATGGGAAGAATATCACAATTTCAATTTCCGGTCATTTTCAAATTTATATTTCATTAACGATATATTTCTTTATTAAATAACGCTATCGCAGAATCATTTATTTGAACATTTGATCCTACACTTTCAAAATAATCTTAATATATTTTTATACTCATTTTAAGACTATAAAATAATATTATGAGTTTACCCGTTGTTTAAATTTTTTTTTTATATAAATTGTTATATTTATATAATTACGACGGTTTTCAGAATACTACACAATAATTATTATTTCACTCAATTTTTGTAAGGAATATATTTTTATAAATTTTATGGCTTTAATATATTTTATTTTGATCCGTTAAAATTTATTTTTAACTAACGCTATCCTAAGTGCTTAAATATGTACACAAGTTACTAACTATACTTAAACAATTACCTCTTTTCTTATACAATATACAATATATTATACAAGTACATGCTTCATTCTTTTTTTTTCTCATGAATGTCGACATCTTCAAGGTGACTCACACTCAAAATTTATTAAATATCTCACTTATATTAGTATTATTATACTTACCACTCTACACATAGAACATAATATCTTCAAGGTGTAAAAAACGAAAGCTCTCTTCTTCTCTACCTCACAAAAACCGGTCATAGGAGATCAAGGAAGAAAACCATAAAATTTTCAAGTCAAGTTTATATTTACAATCTAGACACACTCTTAAGTAAGGTTTTGAAATAAAAACCTAGGGTGTTAGGATTACCTTTGTTCACTTCACCTCATCAAGTTACTAGTAAGCATTTCATGTTCATATTTATCTTTCATATTCATTTTATGTTCATTTCTTCATATTTGATAAAAACATGCAAGTCATATTGATGTTTATACCACTTTTTATTGTTTTTAAGTGCTATATATATATATATTCTTCATCCTATAATTACTCCTTGAAACATATCACTTTTGGTGATGTCTAGGAACCCATGACACCCTAAGAAGGTGTATGGTAGGATTAGAATAGCTTTGGAGTTGTTTTGAATTGGTTGGAATAGGTTTGGCGTGATAAAAACCCATTTCGACAACTATATTTAAGGGTCTGATCATTTTTACTAATTCTGGAAATTTCGGCAGTTTACAAAATATTTTGGGCTAGATATTCAGAAAATACACTTTAAAACGAAAACGTCGCTTGAATGGGTTAAAACGGAGTTATAACGAAGAAGTTATGCTATTTACAAGTTACAAGACTAAAACTATTTATTTCGTAAAATTCAAGATGTTGTCTTACCTTTTACGAGTAAAAATGGGTCTTAAGCGTTATAAAATGTGTCGACTTATCAAAATATATTAGTATACTTTAATACGGTTAAGGACATATAAAACGAGAAAACGGACTTGTAACGATTAAATTATACATCGCTACATAAAGTTGCCAGAACTATATTATATAAGAAAACTAATATATTTCTATTAAACAAACCTTACGGCAACAAGGGACCATGTTGAGGTCGCTTAACATTGATGTAGTACTTTTTATAACGCGATGTCTTCTAGTAAAAGTAAGTTCACAAGCATATTTTCCAAATGTTCAATCGCTCATCAAGCTTGAGTTGTAACTAATAAAATACGGTCACTTAAACTTTGCGAAAACCACCCTTAAACGATATTTTGGACACAAGTACCATACTTTACCTATATTTTTCTCCATGATCGAGACCTCTATGATGAAAACTTAAAAGCTAAAACTTTGAGATAATGCTACAAGCTTTCCAAAACCGTTGAGTTTGTTTCCTAACACCGATGTGCACCATTTTACGACTAGCTTTTCAAGGCAATTTAGTCACTCATGACTTGTCAAATTATATTGTTTTACTATTTAAAAGTTATAATTTCATAATAAATCATTAAACGACTATCGAGGATGTTGATTCAACGATATACTTGTAAAGTATTTTATAACATGACGAGATGTCATAAACATATATTCCGACGATATATTCTATTTTCAAATGTACAAGTGGTATAGATTACATGTGGATTTCATGCACGACATTGTTTCATGACTTATATTAGATCATATCATTCATAATCGTCGTTGTAGAGTTGCATCTCATTTCAGCATCCACTTTGTCATCGTAACTATTGCACAGTGAGTTCATACCCGCTTTTACTCGCTTAAATTTTACAAACTCTTCGGGGAGATACATGCTTAAATACTTGTTTTACTCATAATACTCAAACCATTTATACAATGGTGTTACACTATACTTTATACTCTTTGGACATTATGTGTGGTTTATTGCGATATGTGCCTTAATGTGCTAAACTTGTTTTCAATTATGCCTCAACATACATACATTAGCAATCGGTTAACTCCTGCGTGGAGCCATGAGAGGTATTGATAGTACTATCGGGCCGACGCCCCACCCTCAGGTCCCTCGATGACTTGACCAAAGTGAATATAATCCGTTATTCAATGAGACACAACAAACAATGTAGATTTGTCAAGAGGTTCGGTTATCGTGATTCTTTGCATTAAGTACTCGTATATCGATGCACATATGTCCTACTTACAAACAAGATCGACAATTCCATATTTTGGCAATGGGTCAGAACACACAGTTGCAGTAAGTTTGTATGGGCGGAACTTGAACCTGAGTGGATTTACAATGCCTTTCGCATAAACGATTTTGAAAGGCTTTACATTTCAACACAAACTCTATGAACTCACTCAACCTTTGTGTTGACACTTTTTAAGATGTTTTATCTTAGTGATTCTAAGGCATTCACTCATGGCACGATATGGACATATCATAGAGTCGCATGACGACGTCATACATGGGATTTATGCACTTTAAAAACATCGCTTGGCTTGTAATAAATTTATTTCCGCACATATTGATTTTTATTTGGGACCTACACTTTGAAACTCGATTGTTTTATTAAATCAATGATGTGTTTTCCAAACGACACTTTAGGTCGCTCGATATAATCAGAACTTTGATGCTATGACGCCCTCCCAAGGTATTCCATTCCACCGCAAAATGTAATTTGGGGTGTGACAAAATGGGACAAGATCAAGTCCAAGGCATTCTGATGTACAAGAAGGAGTTCAGATTTAATACTATGATTCAAGAAGAAAAAGCTAGAACAACCAAGAATCGGTGTCGAGATGGAGCAAAAGAGATAAGAAAGAGAAGACAAAAATTGGCACTAGAAGAACAAAAACTCAATTTGAGCGACAAAAGAAATATGATACATATCTCACGCTCTATCGCACGCCAATCAACGAATCTTTCGCTCATGAAGACAACAACAAACAACGCAGAAACTCAAAGACGCGATCAAAGCACGCCACAACCTAGATTTTAATAAGTATTGTAATGCTTTAATAAGTTTCAGAATGTTTAATTTTATTCAATTATTACGTAACGCTTTAATTATTAATGAAATTTTATTTTGTGTTAAAAATGTTTTATTATTATTATTATTATTTTAAAATAAAATAAAACGAACTTTGGCCGCACTTACGCAAGACCTAATCGCCGGGCCACTAGAGAGAAATTGACGCCAAGAAAAAAGAAGTGATCAATCCCGCCACTGGGAGCACCCTTAAGGCCTTAAACGGTCAAGCTCAAAATCTTCTGCATTTCAAATCATAAAAAAGAAAAACCCAAATTACAACACAAAGATGACATCATCACGATCCCAAGAAATGACAGAAACCCTAACTGCAATCCTAAGAAAAACCCAAAAATTCAATTCAATAAAACCCACAATCACAAATTACCTCCAACAATTAACCCCAAAAACAATCCAAACAATCATCTCATCAAAACCCTTAAAATCAAATCCAAACACCCTCTTAAACTTCTTCAAATTCACCCAAACAAACACTCCCAATTTCAAGATAGGCTCACTAACCACTCTCCCTTCATTCTTTATCGTATTACAAACCCTTTTCGCCCATAACAAATTCCCAGATGCTAAAAATCTACTCGACTTCATTCGCGCTGACACGCGCCGCCTTTTGCTTAAAACGTTTGTTAGACCGACGCGAGACTTGCCGAAACATTCAAAGGCGGTTTTAGATACCGCGATTGGCGCAGATGTGCAATGTGGGTATCCGGATATGGTATGATTGTGTTTAGAAGAATGAAAAGGTTGAAACTTTGTCCTAATTTGTTAACTGTTAATACATTGCTTAATTCGTTAGTGAAAACGGGTTCTACGAGCTCGGTTTTTTATTGTAGAGAAGTTGTGAATGGTGCCGTTAAGTTAGGGGTTGTGCCGAATGTGAACATGTTTAATATATTGATTAATGGTTATTGTTTAGAGAATAAGTTTAGTTGTTGTTGTTGTTGTTGTTGTTGTTGTTGTTGTTTAGAGAATAAGTTTAGTGATGCCAAGGGTTTGATTAATGAAATGAGGGAGTATGGTTGTGTCCCGGATAATGTGACGTATAATACTTTGTTGAATGCGTTGTGTAAAAAGGGTAAGTTGAATGACGTTAGGGAGTTATTGTTGGATATGAAGAAACAAGGGTTGTCTCCGAATCGGCATACTTATAATACTTTAGCTCATGTGTATTATGAGAGACGAGGGTGTTTAAGTGAAGCGATGAATGTTTTAGATTTGATGAGACAAATTGGTTTTTTGCCGGATGTTTGGACTTATAATACTTTGATTAGTGGACTTTGTCACGAGGGGAAGGTTGATGAGGCGATTAGTGTTAGGAGTGAGATGGAGAAGTTGAAGTTGTTGCCAGATGTGATTACGATAATACATTGATTGACGGGTGTTTTAAGTGGAAGAAGAGTTGTGAGGCGATTGAGTTGTTTAATGTGATGAGTGAAAGAGGGATAAAGAGGAACGAGGTTACGATAATATATTGATTAAGTGGTATTGTAAAGAATGTGATTTGATAAAGCCAGTGAGACCGTAGTTTATGGAAGCTAGTGGATATTTTCCAGATAGTGTAACCTGTGATACTTTGATTAATGGTTACTGCAAAACGGGTGATTTAAGAGAAGCGTTAAAGACTATGAATGAAATGAGTGGAAGAGGTTTTAAGATCAATAATTATACTGTTAATACTATTCTTCGTATGCTTGTGTTTTGAGAAGAAGTTTGATGAGGCATATGAATTACTTCAAGATACAAGAAAACAAGGGTATATTATTGATGAAGTATGCTATGAAACTTTAATAGTTGGGTACTTAGATAATGAAATAAACGATAAGGCTAAAAAACTTTGGGATGAACTGAAAGAGAGAGAGAAAGAAAAAGATAAAGAGAGAGAGATTGTTCCCGGTATTATTTCTATGTATAACTCCATTGTTAGTGGGCTCTACAAGTCGGGAAAGACATAGCAAGCAATAATCAAGTTGAATAAACTTCTTGAAAATGGACTGTCACCTAGTGAATACACATACAGTAGAGATCTCGGTCCGTGAAAGATTTAATTTGATTTAATACTAGATGGTCTGCAGATCATGGTCCGCGAAAGATTGGATCATGCTCTTTTTTAGAAATAATAATCGTGACCGGATATTTTAGGGTGTTGAAGGAAAATAAGTTGACCGCCTTGACTTCTACATGATTATACGGGACGGGACACCATTTGAACCCACAACAACTTAGTTGGAGATATCTCATGAATTCTGCTAGACTGCAAGCTCATTGGTGGTTGATTTATTTCCTATTTGTTGAAGGTAAATGGTTTTCCTCAATTGGTTCAGATGTGCAGCCACATTTTTTGTGAATGTGTATTGTCGAATCTCATAAACTGATATGGCGAGTTTTGATTTCAACCTGAAAACTTTCTAGAAATAGAAATGCTAAAGTGTAATGGACCCAAATGGAAACTGTGGCATTTTACATGTAGCGATACAAGTATTATCTTTACTGTCACCCACTGATGTCATGCTTTCGTTAAATGGTCCATTAGCGTTTTTCCAAAACTAAGATGAGATGTTTTAACTAATATTTTTGTTGCAAATACTGGAGCAAATAACACGCTCCTCGCCAAGAGAACGACATGTTTATTTGAGCCCAAATGATATTAGGATTTAGGACTATGCAGACACACACAATAATTTGTTGGTTGACTGAATTTTGTGTGAATGCTTTGTGAAGTACTATAGTACAGTCTTGTAAACGTAGGGATAGGTACATTCTTTAACATGCTTATTGTGGTTCCTTGATGAAGTTTTGGATCATACATGATACATAGTCGCATTAACAATATATCTGTGGGCACATACATATTCTATTTTCAACCATCATAAATCATAGAGGGGTTGTGGGCTGATGTTAGGGTAGGGCATATATTGAAGTTTATTTGGTTTCCTAATTGCTATAGGGTTTGTAAATAGGCATAACTTCATATTTACCTAATATAAACCTCAAAATGTCATATTTAAACTTACAAGTGAAATGATTTTGATGCATGCTTCGGGAAACATGGAATTGTGATGTTTTTTATTGGGGAAATATGGAATTGCTCGCTATATACCTTCATTTTCCGCCTCTAGGTCCATTATACGATCCGTGTCAACACCGTGCTTTGGTGTTGCAAAGATTGCTAAGTGCTAGTCAGGTGGTTGACAACCTTCTAGCAAGAGTAATTAGCCTAGGCTGATGAGACTAGTTGAATTGGAATTTTCATATATAAATTATATATATACTACATGATAGGTCGAGATCGGCCCTCCCGACCTGCTCCGACCCGAATCCCGACAAGCCCAAGAACACAACCGAGTCCCACCCGATTAAGCTCGGTTCGGTTTCGGACGACGGACGGACGGATCGGCCGGTTTGATCGGTTTTGTTCGCTCTTTTGGTTTTCGCCCGTCCCGACAAGCCCGAATCCCGACTAAACGGAAAACACAAACCGAGTCCCGACCGCTTGAGATCGGTTCGTGCCGGACATGATTCGGACTCGGATCGGACGGATTTCGAGTCTGGTCGGTTTTGCTCACCCCTACTACATAAACATAATACTCAAATTTCAAATAGAAACGAAAGATGTGTTTAGCATAATTAAACAAATCAACAGTATCTGTTGTCATGCAAGTATTTATGATTTACATTTCAAGTCAAACTAGACGCCAGAATCACAGACAAGAACGAAAACTTATAGCGATAAATAGTTATAATGATATTTATTAAGTTGCTTTTAGGTAACGCTCGACAATTGACATTTGCAAGTCTTAATCATCATCTGACATGACAATAACATTATATGATTTTCAATTTAACAAATTATGATTGAAATGTGGATGAGGATTAGGATGATTGGATGAATATGTAAAAAGTAAAAAAGAAAATTGTAAAATTAAGGTAACTTTAGAAACTAACATTAATTGTAGAAACAACATTATGATTTAACATTTGTGCCAAGACAAGACATATTGTAATTCAACATTTTCTTTTTATATGTGATAGAGATTGCATAATATTAATTGAGATTAAAAGTATATTAGTAATTATACTTTTCTCAGAGTTATACATTGTTTATATTTAGTAGTAGAGATAAGAGTTAAGATAAAATAAGAATAATGAAAAGAATAAAAAGAAATAATTTCTACATGTTAAATGTGTTGATGATACTACTTTGTAGGGCTGCTCAAACGGACCGGACGGACCGGACCGACCGACAAAACCGACCGGACCGACCGAACCGACCGGACCGATGGACCTGGCGGTCCGGTCTTGGCTCAGATTTTTGCGGATTCGGTCTCGGTCCGGTTCGACCCAAACCGATTTAAACCCGAATTTAGCTCATGGACCGGACCGACCGACAAAACCGACCGGACCGGACCGACCTCATTCGGTGCCCTCGGCCTCTATCCCGAGTTTTGCCGGATTCGGTCTCGGTCCGGTCCGGTTTTCGTCGGTCTATCCGATTTGACCGATGAGCACCCCTACTACTTTAGATCATTTCACTTCAAAATCACTTTCGAATCTAAATGGGATGCATTTAAAAAATAGAGTTATATCTAGTTCAAATCGATACATCTCAAATGTGTTATTATAATTATTTCTCATTTTTCTCATTTTTTTTTAACGTAATACTAATTTCTCACTGGACAATATAATACTAAGAAAAAATTACACGTTTGGTCCCTGTAGTTTGTTCAGATTTCATGTTTAATCCTTAAGTCGTTTTAATTACACCAGAGATACATATTTTTAAAACCTTGCACTCATTTAGTCCCTATTTTGGATAGGCCGTTAGTTTCTCCGTTAAGTGTTTGCACCGTTAGTCCCTCCGTTAATAAATTTTGCACCGTTAGTCCTATTTTTTCAAATAATAGTTTTCGTCAGTTAGTCCCTCCGTTAATAACACTTTTCGCCCTTTTTTTACATTTTTGTCTGTTTTTATCTTTTTTCGTTCATTTTTTATCCGTTTTCCTCCGTTTTTTTCGTTTTTCATATGTTTTTAACGTTTTAATCCGTTTTCGTCGGTTTTTATATGTTTTGGTCTCAATTTTTTACGTTTTTGTCGGTTTTATCTGTTGCCGCTTTTTACATTTTTTCCGCTGCTCGCTTTTTATCCATTATCGCCTATATTTTTTTACATTTTTGTTCGTTTTTATCCGTTTTCACACGCTTTTTACGCTTTATATGTTTTCGTCTGCTTTTTATGTTTTTGTCCGTCATCCGCTTTTTACATTATCGCCCGCTTTTACGTATTTGTCTTTTTATCCATTTTCAATCGCTTTTTAACGATTTGTTCGCTTTTATCCTTTGCTTTTTTTTTTTTGCCGCTTTGTTTTTACGTTTTGTCTATTTTATCCATTTTCATTTGTTTTTATCCGCTGCACTTTTTATATGTTTTCGTCCGCTTTACGCTTTTATCCGCTGTCCTTTTAACGTTTTCGCTCATTTTACGCTTTTGTTCGATTTTTATCCGTTTACCGCTTTACGTTTTGTCCGCTTTTATCTGCTTTCATTCATTTTTTTATCCGTTTCGCCATTTTACATTTTCATCCGTTTTACGCTTTTATCCGTTTCGCCTGCTTTTATATGTAAAAAGGAAAACAGATAAAAATGCATAAAAGGTAAAAACCAAGCGAAACAGATGAAAATGAACTAAAACGGATAAAACATACAAAAATGTAAAAATTAAGAGCGAAAGCGGATAAAAACAGAGAAAAACTTAAAAAACCGGCGAAAACCTAAAAAACGGATAAAAACAGACTAAAATGTAAAAAGAACGGACGAAAACCTGTAAAAACGTAAAATAAAAGTGCGAAAACGGATAAATACAAATGAAAACGGATAAAAACGTAAAAAAATCAACGAAAACGGACAAAAATGTAAAAAGGGCGGTCAAAAACGGATAAAAATGCATAATAACGTAAAAATGCGAAACGTAAAAAAAGCGCTAAAACTAATATTAACGGAGGACTAATGGCGAAAACTATTATTTGAAAAAATAGGACTAACGGTGCAAAAATTATTAACGAATGGACTAACGGTGCAAACACTTAACGGAGAAACTAACGGCTCATCAAAATAGGGACTAAACGAGTCTGCCGCTTCAAAAATATGATCTCTCACGAATTAAAACGACTTAACGACTAAACACGAACCGAAAGAAACCATGACCAAACGTGTAATTTTTCTAATACTAATGTTAAAAATAACATATGTCAAAGCAAACATTTCAACAAACAGGTTTAATGCTGTGCCACTAAAGAAAAACACGTGTCGAATTAATTTCTGAAACTAATTTCTAAAATCGATTGTGTAAATCAGTTGTATAATCGAATTGTATCACGTCGCCATGTTTGGAACATATCGAAAAAAAAAAAAAAAAAAAAAACATTAAAATTGATTATTTGACCACCTAGGTCTAGGGTCCGATTTTGACCGTTCAGTGACTAGATCCGACTTTGACCGCTTCCGATTTTAAAATTGGCTGATTAACTCTAAATTGCAATGGAAAACACCCGCCAAGTGCCTGGTCGCCGCCTAGACCAATTTTTAAAACATTGTCGTGCTTAACTGCTTAGCAAAAATCCATCGTGCGTGTGCGTGTGTGTCGCCCTGTATCTCGAAACTTGATATATTTGATTTACATATCACGAGCCACCAAGTTGATGTGGTAAGTCAAGCGATCATCCACACATGTAACAAACCTTCTTGAAAACTCAAGGCCTTTCTGCAAGGCAACCAAAAAGCAAAACAGAAACAGAATTTGACCGTTAATACCGTGTTTTCAAGAGGAACATCTATTAGCTATAAACATGGAACAACGACACTTAGTAATTGTAAATCTACTATTCATGACATTCGGGAGATAGGTCGTGGATTGTATTACAGTAAACTAACACACGAATGCCCAAGGGCAGTTGTAGATCAAGAAATGTATAAGTATAGCCAATATGTTACTGACACTTCCACAAGTTAAGGATAACTAGAAAGTGAGGGCCCAGTACTGATGCAAAAGCATGCTTGCATAGCATGTGGACACTGTTTACGCAAATAAATTTCGGAATCCACACCATCTTGTCAAATTTTTCCTTAAAACTTGATAAACTGTGTTACTACGTATTATTTAGTGTAGTAATTTGTACTCCAAAACGCCAGGGAAGGAGGGTTATTTGATTCTGATCCTTGGGTAACTGGGTTTCAAAAAGGTCGAACTAGGCAACCTTTTCTTTAGTTGGTGCTTAATTTTCTTAAAATGCACTACTTTTACACTAGTTCTACAGCTATGAAATTATACTCATATCCCAAGTGTTTAATATTATAGTACTAATATGACAAAATAATATAAAGCCTGTAATCTACAAATCTACTAGACAAAGTTTGGTAAGCTGTGTACAGAACTGAAAAATGGATGTAGTAAATACAAACAAGTCAGACAAGTCAAAAGGTCGAACGTCACTCAAGGTATATGTTTTTTCTTTTTCTATATATTTGAACGGCAACTAACTATCTCACGATATATATATACACCATAAATCTATCTCACATGTCCTAGATAGGACTTGAACCCACAACCATTTGCTTGGGGACCATTCTCACACAACATGAGGAGGTACCATTAGGACACAAGCCCTTCGGTTCACTCAAGATGTATGTATTTGCAACAAAAGTTTTCATACTCATAACACAGTAAGTATTTTAAGATATACAAAATTTGGATAAAAATAGTCTACATTCAACCCAATGAGAACCTAAACCCTGTTTTGACCTCTAATATAACATGCCAAACCCGCTCATTTCTTTCACATCTACATGAAATCCATTTTTTTTCCTAATAACTTATGTCCACAATATAAATATTCAAAGAACATCGAAGTTTTAAACAGCTCAGGCCACAAATATTTCAATTTCTTGCTTATATGTGCTATATATAGCTTCACTCATATCAAATATACAACTGGTTCACCTAAAGCTTTAACAAACTTGCATAAATTTTATAAGTTTTGGTAAGTAAAATGTAAACAAATATACTTGCTGAAC
Source organism: Chrysanthemum lavandulifolium (assembly GCA_022545495.1). Taxonomy (NCBI): domain Eukaryota; kingdom Viridiplantae; phylum Streptophyta; class Magnoliopsida; order Asterales; family Asteraceae; genus Chrysanthemum; species Chrysanthemum lavandulifolium. The sequence continues at coordinate 446,178 of JAHFWF010000163.1, forward strand.
TTATAATTAAACGTATTGCAGTTGCTTTCGGAAATCATGGTTACCCAAAAAAATAAAAAATAAATAAAAAGAACAGATACAAAGTTGGTTGATGGAAATACCTTCTTTGACTTTTTGCATTCAACCGGCAGTTGCCGTTCTCATTCCTCTCTTGATGAGTGCACACATTAAACTGATACAAGTAGACTTCTTCAGAGCCGTACCCGTCTCTGACAATTCTCCAAAAAGCCTCATTGCCTCCCGAAATTTTCCTTCACTACACATCTTGTCAATTTCATCATTATAAACTCTCGAACTAGTATCTAACTCCTCTGTGACTCCACGAACTAACATCATCAGATACATTACCCCACTCAATCATCTTTGACATCAACTCCTCTGCCTCTCCATGCTTTCCAGCATCCGTAAGTGTAACAAGAACAGCATTATCGTGTACTTATCAGGCCCAAGATTATTTTTCTTCATTTCTACAACAAGATCCATTGCATCTTCAAATCTTCCTCTTTACACAAACATGATACCAACGTGTTGTATGTTACAGCATCTATGGTCTTTCCGTTTGAAACCCATGTGTTAAAGAGCGTGAGAGCTTTTTCCAGTAACCCTTTACTACAAAGCCCGTGAAGAAGAATATTACATGTATAAACATTAGGTTTAAAATTGTTCTTAACCATATCGTTATGAAACTGAAACGCTTTTTCAATATTTCCCTCCCAACAATACCCGAGAATAACTGTGTTGTACGTGGTCTCATCTGGTGATAAACCGTTTTCAAGAAGTTCATTCAATTTTATAACCGCTTGTTCAGGTTTTCCGGACTTGCAGAGCCCTGCGATTATTGAGTTATATGTGACTATACTAGGAACTATCTCTTTCTCCTTCATTTCATCCCAAAGCTTTAGAGCCTTATCGCCTTTTTCATTTTTAAAGTACCCAACTATTAAAGTTCCATAACTTACTTCATCAATGATATAACCTCGTTTACTAGCATCTTGAAGCAATTCATATGCTTCATCCAACTTCGTCTCCAGACACAAGGCGTGAAGAATAGTATTAACAGTATAATTATCCATATTTAAACCTCTCCCACTCATTTCTTTCATAATCTTTAAAGCTTCTCTTAAATCACCCGCCTTGCAATAACCGTTAATCAAAGTATTATACGTTACACTATCTGGATCAAAACTACTAGCTTCCATATGCTTCACGGTTTCACTAGCTTTATCCATATCACCTTCCTTACAATACCAATTAATCAATATATTATACGTAACCTCGTTCCTCTTTATTCCTCGATCACTCATCACATCAAGCAACTCAATCGCCTCACCACTCTTGTTCCACTTAAAACACCCGTCAATCAACGTATTATAAGTAATAACATCCGGCAACAATTTCAATCCCTCCATCTCACTCTTGACTATAATCGCTTCTTCAACCTTCCCCTCGTCACAAAGTCCACTAATCAATGTATTATAAGTCCAAACATCTGGCAAAAAACCATTTTGTTTCATCAACTCCAAAACATGACTCGCTTCACTCAAACACCCTTTCCTTAAACAATACACGTGAACTAAAGTATTATAAGTATGTCGATTCGGAGACAAACCTTGTTTCTTCATATCCAACAATAACTCCCTAACGTCATTCAACTTACCCTTTTTACACAACGCATTCAACAAAGTATTATACGTCACATTATCCGGGACACAACCATACTCCCTCATTTCATTAATCAAACCCTTGGCATCACTAAACTTATTCTCTAAACAATAACCATTAATCAATATATTAAACATGTTCACATTCGCACAACTCCTAACTTAACGGCACCATTCACAACTTCTACAATACAAAACCGAGCTCAGAGAACCCGCTTTCACTAACGAACTAAGCAATGTATTAACAGTTAACAAATTAGGACAAAGTTTCAACCTTTTCATTCTTCTAAACACAATCATACCATATCCCGGATACCCACATTGCACGTACGCGCCAATCGCGGTATCTAAAACCGCCTTTGAATGTTTCGGCAAGTCTCGCGTCGGTTTAACAAACGTCTTAAGCAAAAGGCGGCGCGTGTCAGCGCGAATGAAGTCGAGGAGTAGATTTTTAGCATCTGGGAATTTGTTATGGGCGAAAAGGGTTTGTAATACGATAAAGAATGAAGGGAGAGTGGTTAGTGAGCCTATCTTGAAATTGGGAGTGTTTGTTTGGGTGAATTTGAAGAAGTTTAAGAGGGTGTTTGGATTTGATTTTAAGGGTTTTGATGAGATGATTGTTTGGATTGTTTTTGGGGTTAATTGTTGGAGGTAATTTGTGATTGTGGGTTTTATTGAATTGAATTTTTGGGTTTTTCTTAGGATTTCAGTTAGGGTTTCTGTCATTTCTTGGCATCCATTCGGGGAAGATGGTGATGATGTCATCTTTGTGTTGTAATTTGGGTTTTTTGAAATGCAGAAGATTTTGAGACTGACCGTTACGGGGTGTTTGGTTTGCGCAAAGGAATTACTATTAAAAGGTTCATCAAATGACAATTTTTTTCCCCCTTTTTATACTCATTTTCGAAAACCAAAATTCGACAAAGCATTTTCTTATTCTAGTACCCTAAAACCAAGCATCACCTGCGGAGTCGGCCCACGATTTTTAGTGGCCCTGTGCGATAATTACAAAGAAGGCCTTTTTAAAATTCAGTTAGGATTTCTGTCATTTCTTGGGATCCATTTCGGGAAGATGATGATGCCATCATCAGTGTGATTCTATTTTGGGGTTTTTTTGACGGTTTGAAAATATACAGGATTTAACGGGTGTTGAGATTAGCTTACTGGGTGTTTGGTTTCTTGACGGGAATGACTGTTGGTGTGAGAATAGTTTGCAAACCCACTATTCTTGGTGGTTTTTAATAATGTCTAGTTTTGAGGGTTTGATTCCCATCTTGAAATACCAAACCCACAACCAAACAACTACGATGAAAATAAAAGCATTCATGTATACTCATAAACCAAACGTTCAAAGTTAGGATTTTGAGGTGTCTTCATATTTTTTAAGATGAATTGAATATATATCCCTCCAAAACTTAATAATTATGTATATATCCAACTTAAAATCATAATTACATATATATCCTCCTAAAGCTTTATAAATGTCAAATATATCCAAATAATTAAGTTTTATATAATAAAAACTAGAAAATTTATTATTAATTTACATTGACAATAATACCCTTATTCTTCTTCCTTTTCTAAGTTACATATATAACAACACACAAAACCACTAACATGATTAATCAGTTGACAGTATCAATTTTTAAACATTACGCTATCAATTTTAAGTGTTTCTACTTGGATTGGTGGCTATAATTTGATTTATCGATGTCTTTTATTCAACCCACTTATATTATGTGCAAAAACTCATGAATGATGTCTTTGTTTTTAAATGAGATTGGCGAAGTTAATTTGAGTAGACACTTGAAGGGAATTAATGGGATTTTACTGTGATTTATGAAAAACGAAATGGGAAATGGGTTTAGAAAAACAACATTGAAAATTTTCACTTGATAATGGGAAGGGTTGTTTGGTTACTCAGTTGGTGAGATGTAAATAAAATTATTGACGACGGATGCTTGACATGTGATGATAAAAAAGATTGACAATGTAAATGATTATGGGTTTTGTGTTTCGATTATTGATATATATATATATATATATATATATATATATATATATATATATATATATATATATATATATATATATATATATATATATGTAGCCATGTAAAGGAAGAAGAAGATGGGTAGAATAGTCTTTGTAGGTTTTATTTTGTATTTTTTTAATTATATAAAAATAATTATTTTGGATATATATCATATTTATGAAGCTTTACAATGATATATATGTAATTATTATTAGTTTAAGTTGAATATATATGTAATTATTAAGTTTTGCAAGGATATATATGCAATTCTCTTTGATTTTTATATAATAAAACAAAGATTTAAGATCATTTGAGGACAAAAGATTATTTACATACCAAGGGATTAATCTCCACCATCTATTTTTATTTGATCTAATGGATGAGACTAATCCCAACAATTTAAAAAACCCATTTTCATCATCTTTTTTCAAATATTAATAACTTTCAAATCGTTAATCGTTAGCGAAAAAAAAATATCATTGCGACGAAGATTTAATTATCTTTCATAGACAGCGATTTGATATACTTCAATAAAAAATCGTATTTTCACGTTTTTTTAAGTTTTTCGCTTTTTACGTTACGAAATTTGCATTAAAAATCATATATGATTAAACACTAATTTGAATATCACATGTGATATTAGTGTTATATTATATATGATAGGGTAAAGTTAAAATAAAAACACAAATATCAGTAAAAAGAATAAAAATGTTTTCTTTTTAAAAAAAAATTCTCCAAAAATTCCTAAAAAATTTCACAAGATCAGATATGTTGGTGCTTAAGACTTTTGTGAAAACTTTTTATAATTTTGAGTTTTGATATGTTTTTAATGCACAAAAACAATTTTGATCAAAAAAAATTTTGATGCACAAAATTTTCAAATTGTTTTAGTTAGATGCATGATGTTATTTTGATGAAAAAAGTCAAAAGAAGTTGGGTGCAAATACCAATTTTGATGCACAAAAATGATTTAATCGCGCAAACGTATATTTTCATAATTTTTTCCTAAAAATATCCATTTTAGAAAAAGTTTTCCACAACTTTTCATGCACCATCATACCCGATCTTGTGGAATTTTTGGGAATTTTTCGATAACTTTTTTGAAGAAAAAAATCTTTTTATCTTTTTACGGATATTTGTCTTTTTATTTGATCTTTATCTATATATGATATTAGTGTTATATCATATATGATATGTAAATATCACATGTGATATTAGTGTAAAATCACATATGATATACATATCATATTGTTAGGAATTAGAAATTCCCGGTATTAAAGAGTCGGTCACCTCAAGTATATGTAATCGTTAGAAAGCTCGTAGTCGTAGTTCTTCTAAGTTAAGTAGTTATTTAGTTAAGTAACACCGTGGAGGACTGACGGTCTTTACCCATTGTATGCCCGATCCATGCCCAAAGTGTGGCGAGTTATGTAAGATTATAAATACTCTACCTTCCAAGGTAGAGTTGGGCTCATAATAATATCTTTCACTTTCTCTCACTAAGTTCCCTAAACCTCTAACTTTCTCTCTAGAATTCCATCTATATGCTACTTTGTGTTATGGTTTGATGTGTATGTGAAAAGTTATATCTTACAATTGGTATCAAGAGCCATGGTTAGATCATATCTTGCACATCTTGGATTTATAGTGGTTTTAGGTGGTTTTGAGTTTGAAAAGTTTAGTGGTTTTGCATCATTTGGTTGATCTCTTGTGTTAAAGTTTGAATTTTGTTGGTACTTTTATGTTTAGAATCATCAAAAGTGTTTAGGTTTTCATTTGGTAAGCTTGAATCATCTTGGTTGGGTTGTTTTGGATTGAAAAGTGAAGTTTATTTGGTTTTCAAGCTAGCGACTTAGCTCTCGGAATAGTTTCTTGGTAGCGACTTGCTTCACGGTTTTGTAGCGACTTACAGGTGTTAAAGCTAGCTAGTTAGAGCTAGCGAGTTAAAGCACAAGTAGTGGACTCTCCACCACGGCAGCGACTGTGGTAGCGACTTGGTGCAGAGCGAGTTGCTCTTTAGCGACTTGCGTTTCTAGCGACTTGTGTGCTAATTGTCGCCAAAATTTGGTTAGCGACTTGGTCCGTAGCGAGTTACTACTTAGCGACTTGCTTTTCCGTTAGCGACTGGGATTCTAGCGACTTGCTGTCTAGCGAATTAATTGGTAGCGACTTAGTGCATTTGTTCCTAGCGACTTAGAGCTTTATCATCTAGCGACTTGAGTGATTGTTTACGGTTTTCTCTTGATTTAGTAAAATCCGTGAAAGAATCTATTTCCCGTTTAATCATAGAGTTATAAAATCCCGTATTATCGACAACATGTCTACCAACGCCCCTCGCATCTCCACTGTTGCCGAGGATGTACAAGCAATGGATCGATACTGCCCACCCATGCTCGATGTAATCGACTACGATTCTTGGGCTCAACGAATCGATTGTATTGCCTTGGAAAGGAAAATGGTGTCAATATTCTCAAATCCATTGATGAAGGACCATATCGAGTTGAAACGACTAGAGACATACTTGATACTAATGAAGATGGTACTCTATTTACGGAATGGATGGACCTAAGATGTATGATGAGCTTGATGATAAGGAGAAAAGAGATTTGATGCGAGATATCGTGGCTTCAAACATTGTTCTTCAAGGTCTTCCTAAAGACATCTACAGTCGATCAATCATAACATCAAGCAAAAGCGGTTTGGGATAATGTTAAGATGCTTCTCTCGGGTTCGTAACTAGCGTGGAAGACAGAGAATCCCAACTCTATGATGAATTTGAGCACTTCAAGATGAAACCGGATGAGAGTGTCTATGAGTACTATGTGAGATTTCATAAGTTAGTGAATGACATGAGGAACATCGAATGACTATGCCTAACATTCACTCAACTCAAAGTTTGTGAACAACATGAATCCCGAATGGCACAAGTTTGTCACAATTGTGAAGCTCACTAAAGGATTGAAGAATACAAACTATGAGCAACTCTATGCCTTCCTCCTTCGGAATGAGAGACATGCCATGTTTGAAAATTGATTCTCAATCGGTTCAAAACCAACCGGGAGAGACAAGCTCGTCTAATGACTCAATGACTTTCTACTCAAACATTGGAATCACAACCAAAGCATCACAAGTCATACCCTTGGGTAATGGAAATCACAAACTCATTCCCGATCCTATGTTCAAACAAGTCGATCTCGATGCACGCGTGGTAACATCATTGATCAACTAGCTCTACTCATTAGTCAAAACATGAATTCTCCCACAAACCAACAACAACCTCAGGCGCATCTAACCCACATAATCAAGCCACTTTGTTAAAGATGGAAGGATTGTGGTGCAACCGATTCGGAAAGACAGATATGATCGGGGAAGGGTGGTCTTTGGTAGAGGATATGTGGTAAATCGAATCGAGGAAGGAATGGTAACCAAGGTCAAGCTAAGCCGATCAAATGCTATAAGCGTGGTGGTGAGGACACATTGCAGGAGGCGCACATCTCCAAAGCGTCCACGAATCGATTACATTTGAGATAAGATGTTACCGCACAAGCTCGGGACAATGGTGCTGCGTTGGATGAAGAGGAATTGTTTCTTCTTTGAGGGTAATGCCAAGACCTATGATGCGATGTGGATGAGCGACTATTCGGAGATAGGTCACAATCATCGAACGCCTTTCAAGTCGCCGACCGTGATGCATACGACTACGATGTAGATGATGGACCACTGCACACACAATCTTTATGGCTAGCATCTCTCCAATGGTTTCTCCCAAGATCTCTTCTTCACCACAAGTTGGCCCATCCAAGGACAAACTCATCTCGTAGGTATTAAAGCTATACGATGATGTTGATGTGCAGCAGATGCATGACAAAGTACAACCAATCGAAACTATTGAATCAAATGTTGAAAATATGGGTAATATCAATATTGTCCCATACGATCAATACGTGAAACAAAGTGAAAGTGAAGTTGTACCAAGTGATGCATCTTCTGCGATCAACAACGACTATGTCTTTGAAGAATACACCGCATGTGCTCCGATGATTCCATAATCTCGAACTAAATGCCTATAAGGAACGTGTTGCTATTTATGAACAACGTGCAAAATTTGAGTTGACCACCGTGAGCAGGAAATGGATGTCCAAGTGAGTACGAAGAATTAGAAAAGTAAGTTTAGAGAAGAAGTATTGAAACAAGAATTAAATTCCTTGCAAGAAAAACTTTCTAAAACAAATAAACAAAACAAGAACTTCAAGAAAATGTGAAAATGCTTAAGCAAGAATTTAATGCAAAGGAATCAAAACTCTTGAGAGATTTTCTAATCTGAAAACTTTGAAAACAAACTTGAAAACAAGTCGTACATGCAAGGAAACACCATTGATCGCTCACATGATCACGAAACATCGTGTCTTAAGCGATAATCATAGCATTCCCTTGTAGAGGAACCAAATCCTAAGAGGTAATCAAAAGGCTAGAAATGCTCATAAGGTGCTTTATGATGGTAATGAAGTCCTTAAGCCTAGGCGAAACCTAGTTGCGTTGAGTGCTTTGAGGAAGATAAGATATTAGATGAAGTCACTAGGGAGAAGATGAATAAGAAACTAAATGATCCTAAATGCAAAGAGAAGAAAGTAATTATCACCCCATGACTACAAGAAGGAAAACTGGATTTCCTTGAACAAGTTTAAGACTCGGACATTGTTGACTCCCGGAACAAGTCTTCGGAAAATGGATTTAGATAAGCAAAATGAAAGTGAAAATATTGTAGAAACAAACCCTCCCCGGAAAATGCCTAGAAGCGACTCATGTATCCTCCTAATACACCAATGCATCTTGTACCTAGAACAATTGCCACTAAAAGCAAGACATTAATTAGCCAATACGTTATATTTCAACTATTTGTTGATTTTGAGAAAACTTGCAAGAAAAGGATCACACCCATGGTATAATTGAAGGAGAAAGGGGTTTGAACAAATGAAAGAATGTTATTTAAGCGAGGTCATGCCTTTCTTTAAACTTCTAAAGGATCACTTTGAGAGTCTTAAAAGGGATAGAAACGGATATTAAGGAATGGAAAAGGAATTTGATGCAATAATAGTTGAAATTAATGACTATGAGCAGAACTAAAATATAATGAGATTGAGAGAAAGAACTTGCATACATTAAATGAGAATCTTATTCTTGAATGTGTTGCTCAAGATGTGTTTTTTCATCGCTTCAAATTGCTCTATTAATGCTTCCAAATTTCATGAACTATCTGTTGCTACGAAAGTCTCTCATGATCGTGTCATTGAGCTTGAAAAACTAATTCTAAACTAAATGAGAAAATTGAACCGGATGATCATGACAATTTGGTTAAACATTTTTCTAAACTAGAAGTTGAGTATTTTAATCTACAACTAAAATATCAACATCTCAAAGAAAATGTCAAAACTTCAAATATCAAGACATCTTCAGATGCTCGAGTTTGATGCGGTTTTCAAATTAACAAACGAGATGAGCAGATTCATGCTCATTGTAACACGATCGAGAAAGTTGAAAGCCCAAATCTCTCAATTAAAGGGTCAAGCGAACAATATGATGGCTCCCAAATGCCTCCTTCTTTAGATTCTCGAATTCTCAAACGTTTCATCTTCAAAACCTAGTAAATGCTTTACAAAAGGAAAACGAAAGTTTTCTAGAAGAGAATGAAAAGGTTAAACGTCATTTCAATGAGTTGTTTGAATCAATTAAAGTCACTCGTAACAAAAACAACGAACAAATAACTTCATTGCAAAAGGAAATTGAGAATCAAGAGTCGGGTAAAAGGAAAATGCCAATGATCAATGAGGAAAATGTTGTATCAAAGGTTCACTCTGTAATAAATATGCTTTATCTATGACATATGTTCCCCTCACCTAAGGAACAACAAACTTGCCATTCAAACATATTTCTCATCCCTTAAGGATTGCTTAGAATGTCTGCGTGAGATTGTTGAAGAGATAAGAGAGAAACCTCATGATAATGCAATTGGACATGCATGCTTATATGCCAAACGATCTCAAGAAATCTTAGAATGTTTGATCACAATATGCCCAAAGACATTAGGTGAGAGAGTTAACCCTTGATTCCATGCTCAATGCCTAAGGCCAAACATGACATGCACTCGATTCCCAATGGTTTGAATGTGAGGGTAGTGTACCATTGAGTAGTTCGGATGTTAGATGCCTCAATGCTAGGAAAGTGAACTCAAATGTGCCTTCTAGGAGTACTAGAAAGTACCTCTAGTATTAAGAAAGTGAACCTTAGTGCACACTGCATGTAGTTCGGATCCGGCACATCTAAGCAGTGGTGCAAAGAGTAGTAAAACAAACTAATGTTCCCATTCCTCTACAGGGAGTGTCGGTGACATTAAAGGGAGCGGGTCAAAGTCTCAAGACAATACAAGGAATGATAGGACCTCTCAAGCTAAGAATGTGCATTGGAAGAGAGTAGAAGAACAATCTAGGAACCTTAAGTTTGAATCGAATAAAGCGAATCGTGTTGATTCTAGTATTAGCCATAGGCGTCTTGTAATTAATTGAATTACGATACTATTTGCAAACCTTGTAACCGATGATTGCTTGAATTACATTTCTAATCATGAATGTGATGTTAATGTTACGCCTAATGATGTTAATTGTCCGATTAATTTTGTTAATGCTAAAATTCATGCTAAAAAGGCTAAAAGGCAAAAGCGAAAAGAGTTAGAAAACAATGGAAACCCGGGAAGAACATTTAGTAGAATAGGCTTTTATTGGATACCCTCTTGGTCATAAGACTAATCGTGATAATGCCCACTAGAAAATGGATGCCTCTTGGTAGAACTATTCCTTTAAAAGTGGTCACTTGTGAATAGGGCAAATCTGGACACTAGTATTGCATCTATTCACAATGATTCCATTACCTTCTCGATATGAATGCTTCTATTTACGATGTGGGTGGTCCAATCACTGCTACTAACCAAATGGAACCCATTCTTGCATGGGGATCCCAATTATCCGATTATCCATTCTTGTACATGTTCAACTGAAGATCGTTCAAATCGTTACGTGGTACACGGACTCAGTTGTTCCAAGCATATATTTGGAGATTGCTCGCGGCTCATGAACTTCGTGAGCAAATTCATCGGGGATATTAGATTTGGTAATGATCATTTCGGAGCTATTATGGGTTATGGAGATTATGTTGTTGGTGATAGTGTCATCTCCGAGTGTATTATGTGGAAGGTTTAGGTCATAACTGTTCTCGTTGGTCAATTACGTGATTCCGATCTAGAAGTAGCCTTTAGAAAACATACTTGCTTTGTTAGAGATCTTAATGGTAAGGAGCTGTTGAAAGGAACTCGTGGCTCAAACCTTTACACCATCTCTATCGATGACATGATGAGAGCTTCACCAATCGCTTGTTATCAAAGGCTTCAAAAACAAAGTCATGGTTATGGCATCGTCGTCTCAATCACTTGAACTTGGCACCATCAACGATCTTTCCGAAAGGACTTAGTTGTAGGTTTACCTAGACTAAAGTATGAAAAGGATCATCTTTGTTCGGCATGTCAATTGGGAAAAAGCAAGAAGCATGCCCATAAACCCAAACCTACTAACTCATCATGGAAGTTCTTCATATGATTCATATGGATTTATGTGGACCAATGAGGTGCAAGAATATCTTTGGGAAGAAATATGTGTTAGTTGTGGTTGATGATTATTCTAGATTCACTTGGGTCAAGTTCTTAAGGACAAAGGATGAAACTCCGATATCATCATCAAACTCATCAAGCAACTTGAGTTAGACTAAACAAAGTTAGAATTATCGAGCAGACAATGGGCCGAGTTTGTCAACAAACAACTTAGTGAATTCTATGAAAGCGTTGGAATCGACCATCAAAGAAGTGTTCCACGAACCCCTCAGCGAGCGGTGTGGTTGAAAGGCGAAATCGTACTCTTGTTGAAGCCGCTAGAACAATCTTGATCTACTCAAAGGTTCCAATGTTTCTACGGGTGAAGCAATTGCCTTTGCATGTTACACACAAAATCGTTCTCGATTCACACCATTCATGGAAAAACTCCATATGAACTTGTCCACAAGCGAAACCTAATCTATCTTTCCTTCGTGTGTTTGGTGCCTTGTGCTATCCAACTAATGAGGGTCAAGACTTGGGCAAACTTAGAGCTAAGGCGACATTGGAGTATTTGTAGGATATGCACCAAACAAAAGGGATACCGAATCTACAACAAAAGAACCCGAAATATCATGGAAACAATTCACGTTTCGTTTGATGGTCGACCGGTCAAATGGCTCTGGACACTCCATTTCGGACCCGCACTTCAAAGTAGTCCTATTGGTTCATCCCTTGTTCCAAACTCCTCTCAAGAAAGCGCCATATGTACCTCCATCTAAAGATGATGTAAAGAAATTGTTTGATCCAATGTTTGATGAACACTATGAGTCTACTACTAATGAGGTCTATGATCCCATCAACAGAGGATGCTCATATTCCATGAATGAAGTCAATCCATCGGTTTCAATATCGTAAGTCAAGAAGCACTGCTGCGATCCTTGATCTCATCAACAAATCATCATTCTTCAAATGTACATCATGGAAATGTTTCGCATCAATGATGAAGTTAATCCCTTTGCGACTCTGAAGATGCTCCATTTGAAAACATATTTGCTACTCTGAATCATCATCGAACCATCTTCTTGAGGAGACATCGACTCACTACTTGGTTCCTCAACAAATGCCACATGAACACCTCGAAAATGGACTCACGATCATCCATTAGACAACATCATTGGAAATCCTCTCGTCCTGTATCAACCGGAAGCAACTGCAGAACCGATGCCTTATGGTGCTTCTTCAACTCCGTACTATCTAAGATCGAACCAAAAGATGTTAAAGCGCTATGAATGAATATAGTTGGTTCAATGCTATGCAAGATGAAATTCATGAGTTTGATCGTCTTGATGTATGGGAGTTAGTACACGCTCAGAGCGTCTATGATTATAGATCTAAAATGGATCTTCAAAGTAAAACTTGATGAGCATGGTGATGTGTTGAAGAACAAGGCTCGATTAGTTGCTAAAGGATATCGTCAAGAGGAGGTATAGACTTTGAAGAATCATTTGCTCGATTGCTCGAATCGAGGCAATCGAGAATCTTCACGGCTAATGTTGCTAGTAAGAACATGGTAGTTTATCGGATGGATGTAAAGACGGCATTTCTAAGCGGAGATCTTAAAGAAGTCGTATCGTCGACCAACTGAAGGATTTGTGAATCAAGAGCATCCTACTCATGTATATCGCTTGAAGATGGCTCTTTACGGTTTAAAGCAAGCTCCAAGCGCATGGTATGATACATCATCAAAGTTTCTTCTATCAACGGTTTCATCAAAGGAGCGATTGATCCTACATTGTTCATAAGGAAGTCGTCGGAAAACATTCGATTCATGTTCAAATTTATGTTGATGATATTATTTTGCCTCGGTGACCCAATGGAATGTGATCGTTTTCAAATGAAATGAGTTCAAAGTTTCAAATGTCAATGATGGGACAAATGTCATTTTCTTGGGATTACAAATTTCTCAAAGTCCGGAGGCATTTTCATAAATCAATCTAAATATGCAAATGAGATTTTAAAGAAATTTGGATTTGATTCAAGTGACCACATTGACACCCCATGATTGAGCGAACCAAACTAGATGAGGACCTCTCGGGGATCATGATTGACCAAGCGAAATATCGGAGTATGATTGGATCCACGATGTATCTCACTCGCTAGTAGACCGGACATCTTGTTCTCTGTGTGCATGTGCAAGATACCGAGCTAAGCCTACTAAAAAGCACCTTGAAGCGATTAAGCGGGTCTTCGGTATCTCAAGGAACCATAAATATGGGACTATGGTACTGAAGGACACCGGTATGTCACTAACGGCCTATGCGGATGCCGATCATGCAAGTTGTCAAGATACGCGTCGAAATGCGTCGGAGGTGCTCGGTTTTGGGTGATAAGCTTGTGAGTGGTCTTCAAAGAAGCAAATGAGTACTTCTATTTCCTCTGAGGTGAATACATAGCCATGTCATCTTGTTGTGCTCAAATCTTATGGATGAGATCTCGATTATCGACTATGGCTTTGAATTCAACAAAATCCTCTGTATTGTGATAATAAAAGTGCTATTGCTCTCTCATGCAACAACGTTCAACACTCAAGAGCAAAGCATATCGACATTCGACATCATTTCATCGGGAACAAGTGGAAAAAGGTGTGGTGGAACTATACTTTGTGTGGTGCGAATATCAGTTAGCAGACATCTTCACCAAAGCTCTTCCAAGAGAACGTTTTGAGTTTATTCTTCCACGACTTGGTTTGAAAAGCCTTCAACCAGAAACTCTCAAACGTCTTCAGGAGGAAGACGAGGAGTAAAGGTCTTTCTTCATCTATCTCTTGTACATATATATTTGAAAAACAAAATACAAAATTATAAAACCTTCAAAAATCAAAAGAAAAATATAAAACTTTCAAAATCCATAAAAATTTGAAAAATTCGAAAATTCTTCAAAAAATATTGTCATTTTTGTCATGTTTCTTCCGGTTCGATAATATCTACGGTCTTTGTCTTTGTCATTCAAAGAATGACACGGGTTTTAGATGTTGTTGAATTCTTTAAAAAAAAAAAAAAAAAAAATAAAAAAAAAAAATCAAAAAATATTTTTGGGAGAAAGAGAAATGGTTTATTGTCATCTTGAGCAATAACCCGGTTTTAAAGAAAAAACGAGCCATGTTTTACCTTGTTTTCAAATCTATGCTCGATTCTATAAACTCCTATCTAATGAAAACTAAATGCTTTGAAAAATAACTCAATCTCTATTTTGATAATCATCGGGACTTATTTGTCAAAATCTTTATCTCTCAATCAACAACCCTCGTCATTGATTGAGGGGAGAATGATTTCAATTAAATTAAAAGTTATTTGGCATTAAATTGTTTTCAAAAGATATACATGCATGTTTTATAAATGGAGTTTAAAGTCTTAAAATCCGATCCTTATCGGTTAAAACGCTTTCACAATCATGTCACACTTATCCTTAAAAACTTTCAAAATCAATTTAAATCTATACGAGATCACAAATCTCAAATGATTTGATAATTGTGATCGGGGAGAATGTGTGATTTAAATTAGATTTAAAGCGATAATTAGGTAAATGGTTATAAGCGGATGTACATGCTATCCTGCCCACATGTGACAAACGATTTCAAATTTTCAATGCACATGTTGAGGGAGCATCTATCCTAAACCTTTGATTTGAAGCGTGATCATTCATCCCGATGTGCGGGTTTCCTCTAGTATGTGCAAAACTCTTTTCAAACCTCGAGGCACATATTGAGGGGAGCAAATTCATGGAAACCTCATCCTTCCAAAAAATGCTATACAAAGTATGATGCTAATTTTAAGGAAGTGATGTTGATATCTTTTAGAAAATGGTAATCAAAAAAGTTAATTCTTTCTCTTGCCTCCGTGTGCAAAACATTTTCAAATACTTGATGCACATGTTGAGGGAGTTCTCGTTCTAAAATATCAAAAACAATTCAGTACAAAAGCTTTGATAATATATCACAAGTATCTCGAATTGATTTTCAAATAGTTTTCAATTGGATCCAATGGCGGATGAACAATACCAAATTGACCTACCAACTTTACTTTATGTACGGTGATACAAGGATGATAAGGTTAGGTATTGGTTCCATGATCCGCTGAACCGGAGGGATCTACCGAGGACAATCCACTAGTTAGTGTAGAAGTCCTTAGGTATGATGATAAAAGGAGAAAATGAGATAAGGGAAGAGTGACTAAAGGTGATGATGAATATAATAAACATATAAATATCAAATAAGCAGTGGAATCATCACCAACAACGGATCCATATTGCCATATGATCAATCAAATAAAACATAGATAAGGTTTATACCTTTGTAGCGTGATTCGTGCGAGACACCAATCACCTCCACGAATGGAACCAAGAAACCAAAAGACCAATAAGGTTGGCCTTTCCCGATGTGTGAAACACACTACACGTCTAACAATCACCGTTTGATGCTAGTCGTAACCTTTGAATCAACCCTTGCACAAGACTACTCTTAGTATTATCAAGGAGAGAAAAAACAAAACAAAAACACTATGTGTGTGTTGTTGTTGTGCCGTCCAAAGAGAGAAGGGGAGGAGAGGGTTTTAAGACTAATTTGTAACTTACATCAATCACATTCAATTATCATCAATTAGCATTAAAGCTAATTGATGTCAAATCAATAGTTACATATTAGGCCCTTCAAAGTCCAAAAGCTCCACTTTACACCCTTATGTATCAAAGGTTATTCATAATGAAAATACAATAAATGCATTATGATAATGGTGTCTAAGTGTATATGTGTGTGACCCATAGGCTCACATATGACTAGCCATATAATTATTTATTATGACACGAGCATACTCCATGACTCCCACTTGCGGCGTCATAATAGACAAGTAATTATACAAGCAATGGTTAGCGTCTAGCAACACGCCAATGCCCCTAGTGATATGTGGTCGGTTTCTCAAACATTTCATTAAATGGTTTATATGTCATATATCCCTTTGTTTGAGATACCATGTTGAATATTAGACATGGATCATAAGTCATTCTAAATGTTCAACTATTATGTTCTCGATCTTGATATTGAACAAGATTACCAAGTGAATTAAGATTCATCTTAATCTCATTTGGATACTGACCATACAAACATCTGTTCAAATCATCGAGGGCCCAATAGTATCTAACTCCACACCATGTGGAAGAACAAATCCTATTTTGATGCTGCGTGTCATTCATGTGCTTCAAATCATTCACGATAGTGGCCTTTATAACTACCTTGTTCGGGACGGTGTTTAACCATATCAAGGAATAAAATTCCACACATGCAAGACACCTTGCATCTCAAGTCTAAGGATAATAGACATAACCATTTTGAGATTCACTATTTGGCCTTGATCCATGCGGTGAATACTCGTAGGTTGGGTCGGTCAATGCTCATCACCATGAACAACATGTGAGTTTGGCAAAATGGTCACCAACACACTCACAATTGTCTTAATTTGATGGTACTCCGTCAGTCAGCGACAATGGACAAGTTTTGAATGAAGAAAATCATTCATGGATTTAAACATGCAAATATAGAATCTGTTGATATGAATGAAAGCGATAATAACCATTAAATCAATTCATTACAAAATATAAAGCGCTTAGCATTCCAATTATTCAAATACTAAAATAAGCAGATCTACATGAGACTACTAGTGGTGAAGTCCAATGTTCCTAGCATGCCCAACATGTTTCGTGCAAGGCATAGCTTTAGTAAGAGGATCACTAAGTTGTCATCCGTGTGAACTTTTAGAAGGCGAATATCACCACTTTCGATAACTTCTCGAATGTAATGAACTTTCCGACGAAAGTGTTTGGCACCCTTTTGAACACGGGTTCATTTGCAATGATAATGGCACGGTATTATCACGGTACATATCCATGGGTAGTTCATTCTTTGGGAACAACGCCAAGCCCATAAATGAATTTTCGAATCCAAATCGCCTCCATTGCGACACGAGCGGCAATGTATTATTCTACTGTGAGGACATTGCAATCGTGCTCTGTTTTGAACTCTTCGATCAACGGCGCCTCCATTCATGATGAAAGCGAATCCGGTTTGGGACTTGGTGTCATCACGATCGGTCGCCAACCGGCATCGGTATAGCAAGTGATCACGAGCTCTCGGTTGTCATCACCACCATAAACAAAAACATATCTTTAGTATTACGAAGATACTTTAATATGTTCTTTAACGGTCGGTGACATTCACGGATTACGGTTGATACCTACTCGTCGGGTTACGGCGAGCGCTACATCGGTCTAGTGCACCTTACGCATACATGATGGATCCCGGTGAAGCATATGGGATACCCTTCATCCTTTTCACCTCTTGGTGTAGAAGGTTCTTGAGTTTTACTCAATTCCGTATTCGGTTGCATTGGAAGATTTCCACGTTTGGAATCTTGCATCCTAAATCGCTTTAGGATTTTGTCAATGTATGCACTTTGACTCAAGCCGATTAACCGCTTTGATCTATCACACAGATCTTGACTCCAAGTATGTCTGTGACCGCCTAAGTCTTTCATTTCAAAACAATTTCCAAGCGAGTTTTACATCTTGTAGCATTGGAATGTTGTTTCCATGAGTAATATGTCATCGACATATAAGACTAGAATACGACATTACTTTCACTAGTTTTCTTATACACATGGCTCATCAAAGTTTTGAGCGAAACCAATCTTTTGATTTCTTCATCAAATCTCTTGTTCCAACTTCTAGATGCTTGCTTTAATCCATAAATGGATCTTTGAAGCTTGCAAACTTTGTTGGGATGTTTGATTCACGAAGCCCTCGGGTTGCACCATGTAAACATCTTCGTTTAGGTGGCGTTCAAGAAGGCTGTCTTGACATCCATTTGCCAAATCTCATAGTCATAATGCTGTTGCTATGGCTATAAGAATCCTAATAGCTTTAACGTCGACAGCAGTGAGAAGGTCTCTTCATAGTCAATCCGTAGGTTTGAGTGTGACCTTTTGCTACTAGACGCGCTTTATAGGTGTGTACATTGCCATCCATGTCGGTCTTCTTCTTGAAGAGCCATTTACTCCCAACGGTCTTAGCATTAGGAGGCAGGTCAACTTCGACCCAGACTTCATTGTCTTTCATGGATTGCATCTCCGATTTCATAGCACCGAGCCATTTATCGCGTTCAGAACTCGATAATGCAGCTCGATAGTTAGCAGGTTCATCTTGATCCCCTAACTCATGTTCCTCAGCATCGACATAGAAACCATATCGCTCAGGTGCTTGAGGTATCCTTGCGGATCTACGAATCGGAGCAACATCTCTAAGAGGCTCGACATTTTCATGTTCAGTCTCATTTTGATGCTCACTAGTGTTACGAAGGTTGTGCATCTTCACTTTGAATTTCGTCAAAGTCTCACGGTGCTCCCACTTGCTTCTTGTGAAATGAGACTATTCTCAAGAAACTCGGCATAACGAGCAACAAATATTTTGTTCTCGGGTGGGTAGTAAGTAGTAACCCATCGTTTCCTTTGGGTATCCTCGAAGATACACTTGATAGATCTAGACTCAAGTTTGTTTGGCGTTTCTCGTTTCACGAGGGCCTCACAACCCGGACCTTCAAGTAAGACAAGTTAGGGACTTTCCCATGCCATATTTAGTATGGTGTCTTATCTACCTTCTTGGTTGGAACCATGTTGAGAATGCGGCGCGAGACTCTAGGGCATAACCCCAAAGGACATTGGCAGCGTTGTTAGACTCATCATAGATCGAACCATGTCTAGCAAAGTACGATTTCTCCTTTCGGATACACCATTATGTTGTGGTGTATGTGGAGGAGTGGTGTGAGACTATCCCACTTTTTAGATGATCTAAAACTCTTGACTCATATATTCGCCTCCACGATCGGATCGAAGAGCTTTTATAGTCTTATCGAGTTGATTTTCTACCTCACTTTGAAATACTTTGAGCGTTTCAAAGACTTCATGTTTATGTTTAATCAAGTAAACATAACCATAACGATTGAAATCGTCGGTAAAAGTGGCCAAGTAGTTAGCTCCTTCCTAGACATGATCCTAAATGGGCCACATACATCGGTATGTATGAGTCCAAGTAGGTCTTTAGCTCTTTCTCCAACATGGGAAAAAGGCTTGCGTGTCATCTTACGGATATGCAAAAACACATTTATCAAAAGGCGTCCGTCAATTGATTCTAAAAGCCCATCTTGTTGCGACCGTGTCGTTTCTTGTTTATGTGGCAAAGGCGACAATGCCATAGAAAAGTTGAATCCATGTTACGTTTAGATTTCTTGTTGCTAACATTATATATAGAACCATTGTTTGAATTAGGATCACGCATATCAATTTCAAAATACCATCTCTAGGAATAGCATTAAAATAAAAACATTATCCTTAGAAACCGAAATGCCAAAATCCGTAAAAACATGAATGAAACCATCATCCTTCAAGCGAGAAAGTGAAACAACACCTCTAGTAATAGTAGGTGCGAAATGACAATTATTCAAAACAATAACTAGTCCATTAGGAAGGATTAAATCATAGCTTCCTATCGCTTTGACGGTGCGATTCCCATTACCAACGTCTGGGTCCAAAGCGCCATGCTTCAACTTCGACTTCCCCAAGACCCGCACATCATTACAAATGTGAGTCCCACAACTGTATCATATACCGAGTTTATTAGGAAAAGTATAGAGTTCTATAGTGAAGATACGATGTACTAGCCCTTAGCCTTGTTCTTCTTCAACTCTGCCGGTACACGGACGGTTTCTCTTCGGTGCCTACCATTCCACGGTGATGGCGGTGCGTCCTTAGCTGAGTGCTCCTTCTTAGCGGTGGGGGACTTTAGGTTTGGGGCGTAAGCAAGCTTACCCTTGCCTCTCCCTTGTCCCTTGCCGGTGCTTGCGGTTTCCCTTGTTCTTTTTGGATTTTGCCTTGCTTGATAGCTAGGACAAGCTGGAGCTTTCTTGGGCATACCTTTTACGCAAGTTTGAGCATATTATGCGGTTCATGTATGGTCTTGCCCATGTTGTGCATGTTGTAGTTTTGCACAAATTGTTCAAATTCCTTTGAAAGTGAGGTTAGTATCATGCTCACTCCAAGGATCGAGGCATGGGGTATCAAGCCGCTCCATCGATCGAGATAGCCTTTCATTTTCATGATATGGCTCTTGACCGATTGTCCTTCCTCACCTTGCAAGCATGGAATGATCGGCAGTTTCAAATAATTCTGCTCGACTTCTTTGTTCGAACATAGTTCTTAGTTCGGTTATCATGTCAAATCTTGTGAGGTCCTCTAAATTCTTTTGAATTTACGGGATCATGCTCATAAGCATAAGACAAGCGACTTCTGCTTGTTCATTAAACCTACGAGTGTAGGCATTACGCCTGCGGCGGTGGCATTTTCGGCAGGAGGCTCGGGTAAAGCTGTTCGGATGGTAAAACTTTTGTTCGAGACTTGAGGACAATCCTCAAGTTTGGTACCGATCAAAAGTTGTTACCATTCAATCTCTCTTTCTCGAAATTGATCGATTGACGAGTTGTTGATGGTTTGAGTTGGAGTTGTCATCTACAAAACAAACAAAATTCAAATTTTAGTATCTTACAATAATTAATCCTTTTAAAATTAACTACCCAGTTTTAAAGAAAAACAATTAATTTTGCGAAAAGGCTAAGATCCTCATTGAGATTCCACCATCACATCGGTTGATGCGCTAGCAATGGTGGATTCAATAGGTGGTAACGTCGACCAATTGCAAATCAAGTGCAACTCTTAGATCCTTATGGGACCCATGGCACTAGTGAACAAGCATCTAGTGTCAGGTGGCATGTTTAGTCCCATCCTTGCCTCGGGTCAAGGTCTCACCGCTTAACTCGATTAAGTCATCCAATTTGAGCGTGCGAAAATAAATCTAGGTCCCACGCATAGACAATAATCACCTTGGGTTACAATTCAACCTAGGTCCCACGCATAGGCAAAAAGTAATTGCAAGTGTTCTCAGCGATTGGACGGCATGACTTAAATTTGTGACGGGTAAAATATTTTGATGTGAATCAAAAAGGTGTCTGAAAAAAGCATGCATTCATTCTTCGTAGCACAAGTTAAAAACTCTTCTTAACTTTAAGTCTAATCATTGTTTTAATTTATGTGTGACAAGTTGTCCATATTCAAGTCTAATATAGAACCTATGTGGATTATAAAGAGATAGGACAATACATAAATCGAATAACATTCATAACAAGTTAAGTGTTATTATTAAAACAATGATTTTAAGTTAAATCCATATTTAAACTTAGTTAAACTAAATCATAAGATTTAGTTTGAAAATGGTTTGTGTTGCGTTTAAGTTTTAGAAAACTATTTGCAAGTTATATACATTCACAACATACATAATAAGCAAACAACCAACACACAACCACAATATGCAAAGCCTCAACCGATGAAAGAACCTATGCTTGGTCTCGTGAGCCATCACGAGAACCAAGAGTCATCTAGGGACATAAACCACAACCACACGGAGGACTCCCACTTGCACCAAGACCAAGCTAGGACAAGTAGAAGCCCATTATGCACATGAAAAGTGAATCTGCCAGCCCAGAATTTCTGCATTCGGAGGCCCAAATGGCCTAGAAGGAGTCATCCCCGAGCTTAGCACCAAACTACAAAGTTGTGGGCCCATGAGTTGTCTATCTGCAAAAAAAATTTGGTTAAAAAATACGCCACCAATCATCGGGAAACGCCGTTTTACTGCAGCTTGTACGAGCAGCCATTTTGCGTCTTTATGTCTTTTATGCTTCGCCATTCCATTCCAAGCATCGGTTACAATATATAGAATGTAAAATACAACTAATCTACTATCTATCTATTGTAACATGCCCAAACAATGGCAAAAACCAAATTAAAATTCATACATAAAAGCCGAAACAATGGCAAACCCCAAATAACAAGAAATTAACGACAATCCCAATCATTCATAGCACAAGTGGTCTAGGTTTTCATCGGCTTTGCATATACACATAATAATACCATAAAATTATGAATATAACACGGTGTTGGCTAATCCCATGAGCAAACATGCATGTATTTGCCATGGGAACAATTTAAATAGCATGAAATAAAAGATTTAGCCAACGAATCGAAGAAATAATCAACAAAATTAAAACCCGATTGATGCGAGTAAAATGGATTTAGGTTCTCAAACCTACTGAAATTAGACCTTCTAAAATCATTTTACCACAGAAAATTAAGCCTTAGGGCTGTTTTCAAATCGTTTCAAGAATCGATTAAAACAACGCGATTAAAGCCATTTTTAGCGTACCGAACACATTGTTTAATTAACAAATGCGAAACCAATGGCCATAGGACCAAAAATCACAGATGTTTATATTAATATTAACATTCTTAATCCATGAAAAATGGAGCCCTCGGGGCTGTTTTGAAAGTGGTTTCAAAAAACACTTAAAAACACGCGTTTTGACCATTTTTTCGCATACCCGATAATCATATGGCACATATGATGGCTCGTGATACCACTATAGGTGATGATGAATATAAAAAACATATAAATATCAAATAAGCATGGCGGAATCATCACCAACAACGGATCCATATTGCCATATGATCAATCAAATAAAACATAGATAAGGTTTATACCTTTGTAGCGTGATTCGAGTAGCGAGACACCAATCACCTCCACGAATGGAACCAAGAAACCAAAAGACCAATAAGGTTGGCCTTTCCGATGTGTGAAACACACTACCGTCTAACAATCACCGTTTGATGCTAGTCGTAACCTTTGAATCAACCCTTGCACAAGACTACTCTTAGTATTATCAAGGAGAAAAACAAAACAAAACACTATGTGTGTGTTGTTGTTGTGCCGTCCAAAGAGAGAAGGGGAGGAGAGGGTTTTAAGACTAATTTGTAACTTACATCAATCACATTCAATTATCATCAATTAGCATTAAAGCTAATTGATGTCAAATCAATAGTTACATATTAGGCCCTTCAAAGTCCAAAAGCTCCACTTTACACCCTTATGTATCAAAGGTTATTCATAATGAAAATACAATAAATGCATTATGATAATGGTGTCTAAGTGTATATGTGTGTGACCCCATAGGCTCACATATGACTAGCCATATAATTATTTATTATGACATGAGCATACTCCAACACCAACATTATCTATCGACTTTCTCTTAGAGATGGTTGATATTGAAGAAGGAGACCCTCTCCCTAGTCTCCGTTATAGGATCCAAATATGCACAAATTGAGTCTAGAGCCACGAGATCATCAATAAATCTCATTAGGACACTTTCAATGAAGACTCTCTGTTTCACACAATGTGGAAAGAGAGATTATATCTTGAGTCCTCGCATTATCCTTGTGGTATTGCGAACATCGAGTGATGTGTTTACACATTCACAATGAAGATGGAAAGCCTTCTAGAGCCAACATCAAACAAGCTCTGGTAGGTGGCATGTGAGATCTATCATATAGATCAACCATGTGACAACCGAGCGGAAACAATGGGGCGATTCAATCTCTTGAATCAAACTGGTTCGAGTTATGGATTGGCGGATACCTTTGAAAAACCGGTCTTTGTGCTTAAAACTCTTTTCTTTAGCACATCGACTGTGTACTCATTTTCAAACCAAAGGTAGTTTTATGATTGATAATTGATTTTCAATAAAACTTTCGTTGTATTGCAAAAACAATTTCTATGGAGCAATACACGATTGTTTTCAAATCTCTTTTCATCAATCGGTGGACTTAAAATTATTTGGTTCACTCACTCCGTGTTGTCTTCTTTGAGATGTTCGGTTTGAGAACGGCTAGAACAGCTGCGAAACCACATCAAGGAGATTCTTAGGAATCCTACGATCACTGAGCGGTACTTGTCTTGATCAATGGGAACCGTGGGCGTGTACCTCAATTCAGCGAAAGTGATCAAAGACACTTTCGTGGGATTTGTTGCTAGCTGTTGTATGCAGTGCGCCCGGCGTTTGCGGTGATCGAATGAAGCGGTCAATCCATAGCCGCATGCTCACTTAACACATTCATCTCAAAAGAAATCATGATTAGTGCATCAATGACTCGATATTTTCACTCCATGCTTACGCTACTGCTGCGCCAATATCATGATTCAACAAATGCTTCCGCTACTCGATGAGAAGATATCATGATCCGAATGTGAGCATGTCGGTCCCAAAGTCACAACACCACAATGGATGTCTCGAGATTGTTGATAGCTAATGATCTCAAATGATGGCTCAAAATTATCATCACGTGGATCGATTAAAGACCTCCACTTAGAACAACCAAACATGCAATGTGAAGAATCAATGACTACGAGCTCGGGAGCAAAGGACTACATCAAGAATGCAAGATCAATGTTAAATGTAATATCTATTTGTATTCAATGTAATTTTGGTACATGATTGAGATGACCTCCTTAGGGAGATTGTTAGGAATTAGAAATTCCGGTATTAAAGAGTCGGTCACCTCAAGTATATGTAATCGTTAAGCTCGTAGTCGTAGTTCTTCTAAGTTAAGTAGTTATTTAGTTAAGTAACACCGTGGAGGACCAGACGGTCTTTACCAGCTGTATTCACGATCCACGGCCCAAAGTGTGGCGAGTTATGTAAGACTATAAATACTCTCTACCTTCCAAGGTAGAGAGTTGGAGCTCATAATAATATCTTTCACTTTCTCTCACTAAGTTCCCTAAACCTCTAACTTTCTCTCTCTAGAATTCCATCTATATGCTACTTTGTGTTATGGTTTGATGTGTATGTGAAAAGTTATATCTTACACATATCACATGTGATATCACATATTTTATATGATTTAACACTAATATCACATGTGATATTCAAATTAGTGTTTAATCATATATGATTTTTTTCATGCAAATTTCAAGTGACGTAAAAAAGACGAAAAAATGTGAAAAAAATGACTTTTTTTTTTTCTTTTTTCGAAAGTATATCAAAGTGCCCGTCTATAGAAAAATAATTAAATGCTCTTCGCGACGGTGTAAATATTTTCACTTAACGATTAACGGTTTAAGAGATATTTAAATTATAAAAAATATGTGAAATAATAAAATGCTTTTAATCTTAGTCATTGATTTCTTTTTAGATGAATGGTGGAGATGAGTACCTTGTATGTAAGAAAAGTTTGATATGTAAAATAACTCTCCTATAAAACAAAACCTTAATGAAAAAATTTCATGTCAAAAAATCAATTCATACCTTATTTGATATTATTCTTTTTAATTATGAATTTTTCTTTTTAAGCATATTTAATTAAAAAAACCTAAGTACTTCCTTATTTGGCAATAGTATTTATAAATTCGTTTTTCTAGAGAATTTGAATTAAAAAAATTTAAAAATAAAACTTTAAAAACATGGGGTTAATTTATAAAACCATAAGGGTCAAATCTAAAGTTTACAAAAACAAAACCACATACACACCTATCCACAGTTCCAACCCAATTTTTAATTTGAACGCTGCCTCTAACATTAGGCACCCACCTCCTTCCCAAAACCTTAAAATCAAACAAAAAACAATTATGTGTATAATTGACTAATTGAGATGGTAATATGACTTTGCATTCCAACAGGTAATTTAAGGTGGTTTGTTTAGAGCGTATTTTTGTTTGGAATGTTGTTTTTTCATGTATTACTATTATTCATTTATTTTTCAATCTTAAAAATTACTTTCTCAAAAACCCATAATGATTCGACAATTATTTTCGTTTTACTAAGGTTGGGTACTTTTTAATTTATGAATTGATTCAATAAAGATTGAGATTCTAATCACATTCGGGATTACTTTATAAAACAATAAATGTAATTTCAATCTTTCTCACTTAAATAACAAGAATCAGGTAACATAAATTACATTGGTTCCTCACTTAAATAACAAGAATCAGGTAACATAAATTACATTGGTTCAGTTAATATTGTTTTCAAATTTGTGCATCTATCCTAATTTATTTTGTTTAAAAAGCATATGCTTTTTTTTTTTTTTTTTTTTACATTATAATTTTTTGCTTGTTTTGCTTGTTTTGGCATGACACGATGGAACACGTAGTCAATTTAAGTCGTTGAATGACAGTTGATGCATAAACACATAACCTTTACGCATAGGAGTTTATAATGTGTTTAAGGTATGTTTGGTCACAGTATTGAACTTATAGTCCATCTGGATGCTTTTACATGCTACGGAGTATATGTTTAGTTATAGTCCATCTGGATGCTTTTACATGCTACGGAGTATATGTTTAGTTATCTGAATGTGGTAAAGGATCAAATGAGTGTATAGTCGTATTGAATGCCAAAGAATATTTTGACCCGCTTTACTCATTATTTAACTCACTCCGTAAGAACCAATATTGCAAAAAACGGTCAACTCGGCCGATTAATCGTCGATTAATCGTTAATCGGCCGAGTACCTTGTCGATTTTTGAAAATCGGTCGAAAAATCGGCCTAGGATAAAAATCGACACTAAGCAGTCAAAAAATCGGCCGAATCGGTAAAAAATCGGCGAATCAGACAAATCGGTCATTTTAAAATAATAATAATTTAGGCATTATACTTAATTTGAGGATCGTATATTTCACTTATAACGCACAATGGGCATCATAATCGAATTGGAGCCTTTTATTGAGGTTTGGAAACATAGCGAGGCTTGGAATCGGTTAAGATTTTTAGTTTGGTCTCGAAATACCAAAAATTGCGAGGAAATGCCAATCCGATTAATCACCGATTAATCCCGACTTGACCGATTACTCGCTGTAGGGTGGTCGACCGCCCGACTACCGATTCACGATTTTTGCAACATTGGTAAGAACTATGCAAGTTTCCAGTTTCCTACATACCCGTATCGATATATCCAACCCCAATTAATCCTTGAGTACAACTATCTGTTAATTTTACATATACCTGTTCTTAGATATAAAGTTACTAATTGTGTGGCCTTTTAAGTCAAGAATGTAATTTCCAACAGGCTAACAATAAAATTATCCGTTAGCTTTATGAAGAAGCTGTGGCAGGAAGCAAAGTAATTTGGAGCATCGTGAAGTGATATACATATGGTTGAGTACACGTTTTGAAGGGAGGATTCAAATGGTTTAACAATGAGATTCACAGGTCAATGGTGTTGGCGGTTAGTTCCCAGAATAGGGTTAAGACAATCAGTAGCAATTGCAATACCACTAGGTGGTTACCGGATATCACTTGGAATCGTGTAATCACTTTCCAAAGTAAACTATTCGACCCTAATGCCTGGGTATCACGAATATCTACTTGGGATAAGACCAAATGTAGTTATAGAATTAGGCACAATTCAACAATCCTTTTTCTTAGAAGTGTTAATTGTTTTCTGTGTATTCTTCATGCATTATCTGATATCCTATTTATAGGAAATTACTCTTAGCTAGTCAAATGGAATTATGAGAATTAATCGGCCCATTAATCGCCTCATAATTATCTCCATTAAAGCCGTTAGTGGTTACATGACCAATTAAACGTGGACATTAAGCAGTTGAAACTGCCACTTGAATAGGTCAATGCCCGTTACTAGCAGTACTTTCATAACACTAGCAGTACTTACATAGCAATAGCAGTACTTTCATAACACTAGCAGTACTTTCATAATACTAGCAGTACTTTCATAACACTAGCAGTACTTTCATAATACTAGCAGTACTTTCCACTAGCGATACTTTCCACTAAAAGAGTCGGGTGTTCGGGGACCTTATGGGTGTCGCTCCGTACCTCGACCCATTACCGTGTGAACTAATCCCACAAGTGCACTAAAATTTCCAACAATCCTCCCAAATTTAGTTCACTTCCTTTGCATGAAAAACAAACATTAAACAAAACATGTGCATAAACGAAAATATCATGAGGATTGAATTTCCATCTTAGTACATTACACGTTCAAATATTCGAGAATCGGGGTGTTTTAAGAATTGAACCCTTCAACCCATTTGAATACACGAAGATAAAATACACAAGTTTTCAAACACTTAAAAGCTCTCGACACTATACAAGCCATGTGTCCATATCCAAATTCATAAATGTTGTAAAAGCTAAAGTCCAAAAGCTTCTCAAGCGGCAAAACTTCAACATTCACATAAGTGGTTCCTCTTTATTCATGCTCCGCCAAGCACTTTTCAAAGAAAATTAACCATTAAGAAAAGACTTCATCCTCCTTTCAAGAGTTCTCGAGCACAACCTTGGGATGTAAATAAAACATGTGCTCCGGTCCACTTGAATATTCACTTTCCACATTGAACTCAGCTCCCAAGTTTCCTTAGGAGGAGTTGGGTGTCCTAGCATTCGATGACTAAGTTGGACTTAAACCCATTCCTTTAGCGAGACTTTATAACCAAGTCTCTAGCCAAACCCTTGGTCAAGTGATCACCTAAATTTTGTTGAGATCTAACAAACTCTATAGATACCAACCCATTCATGATAAGCTCACGAATCATGCTATATACGACACCTAAGTGTCTAGACTTACCATTGTACATCGGCTATAAGCCTTAGCCAATGTAGTTGCACTATCACAACGGATAGAAATAGGTGCTATAGGTTTAGCCACAATGAAATCTCAAGAAGCAAGTTTTTAACCATTCGACTTCTTTACCAGCAAATGCTAAGGCCACAAATTGATTCTATTGTTGAGCTGGTGATGCAAGTTTGCTTCTTGGATCTTTGTTGGGTTCGATAAATACCCAAACCCCTTAATCTAGGATTTGAATAGAAAATAACCTAAGTGCTTAGACCGTTAAACACTAATAGGTCCTTGAGTGCATAGTCTCTCGGTGAGCCATCTTCGAGACGCCGAGTAAGAGACATGAAGAAGTCTCTCCACTCGATGGCGGAACAAAGGGTGAAGGCCGAGTCAAGAAGAGGTGGTGGATTCGATGAAGTGATGACAATAACTTCGAATCCTCAAACTCCTATCCAACTACAAACACGAAGACAAACCTGAAATCAAGGCGAAGAATGGGCGGGACAAAGCGGTTATGCTTGAAGCGATAAAGGCGAGTACTTATCTTCAAGAAGTCAACCTTCCTAAAGGCTCAACATCAAGATCGACATGAAGAAAGTGACTTGGTCCCTTTACCTAATATAGTCTTTTTTAGCGAGAGACAAAATACATCAATATTTTGTCTTACAAATTGTCGGTTGTCACTTAGGAAAGAGTTAAATCTCATACTTGTATAAATAGCATAAGAGATGGAGTGAAAGGTTAAGCTTGTGAATTGTAAAACACACATACATGAAGCCATCTTTCACTCCTCCAAATACAACTTAATCACGAGATAGCTCGGTGGGTACTTGTAGTTGTGCTCGGACATAGCTTTGAGCTTAGAGAGGAGTTGCAAACACTTTGTCATTTCAATCCCTAATCTTGTTCATAAGTACTAGGGTAACGATCTTCTGATTCATTTCTAATAAGAATATGACGTTGAAAATTACTCTTGTGTTTTATTTATATCCTTTGGTCATTGATTCACTATTGTCTTGTTTACTTTACTTAAAAATGTTTTATACTATAGTTAATAGGGAACAACAAGTGGTATCGGAGAAAGGTGGTTATAAAGCATTTTTAAGCCGCTCTAAACGTTTTTAAATCGAGATTCTAAAATGGTTGAAATTGATGTACCCCAACTAGTCGATAAGAAGGTGGAGCTTATTAATTTGTTGCCCCAGACTTGAAGTTGGTAAATTCAACAAATGGAAAAAGCGTATGCTTTGCTATTTGATTGGGATGAAACCTTATTATATCAAGTGTATAAATGAAGGTCCATTTATCCCAAAGGCTGAAGGTTTGCCTAAACACAAGCTCGATGAACTTCGAGGATGAGAGAAGAGTGGTCAACCATGACCAAAGGCTCAAAAGTATCATAATATCTTGTCTTCACGGCGATATTATGGAGTCGATTATAATTTGTAGTCTTGCCAAACAAACACAGGATGACTGGTTCATAGTCATGAAGGTCCTTACGATACCAAGGAAAACATGATTATGGACTGAAACTTGAGTACAACACCTTGGGGCTAAGGACTGGAAACTCGTCTCAAACTTACACCGTTACAAAACTCTTTTAAATGAACTGTCAAATGATGGTGTTAAGTTGTCCAAACATGAAATCAATGTTGGCTTTGTCAATAGTCTCCACGAGAAGTGGTTGAATTTCTCTCGGGGACTTAGGAATGCTAATCATATCCGAATCTTGAGCTTCACGAAATTTATAGGAAATTTGTCTATGAGGAAAACCTCATCAGCAGACGATACCGACTTAAAGAAGTCTCGGGAAGTCAAGAAGTCCCTAACCACCACCTCATCACCAATATCAAGCGCTTTCTATTCTAACAATGTTGTTCAAGATTTTTAGGAAAATTCATATGATGAGCACGATGAGAGATCAAGTGAGGAGTGCCTAAATGACTTGAACTTTGAATTTCGGAAGGGCACTCCTTGCTAACTCTCGAAGGTTTATAAAAGAAACAAAGGTTTTCAAATACTAAAGCAAATGAGGACCTTGAATGCTTTAAGTTTCACAAAAGAGGTCATTTTGCAAAGACTATTTTTCAAAACAATTTCGAACCCTCTTATAAACCATCGTGGTCAAATCGGTCCTCAAGCTTTAGCAAATTTCAACCAAAAATCTATCGGTCTCATCAAAACTTTCAAAACTAATCGATCAAAACAAAGCTGCTTATTTTGAAGCTAAGTATAAGAAAGTCAAAGCTAAGCTTGCATTGCTCGAGGCAGTCCCTCAAAAACAATAAAAGTGTTCAATCATGGGGTAAAACAAAGGCCTTGTTCTTTGAAACCTTCGAGGATGAAGAGCCGGTGTCATCGAGATGATGAAATGGTGCATGTCGATTGCGATGGCCCTCTCGAGAAGAGGACAAGCTAGCTGTTGGAAAGAATCATGCCGGGAATGGAGAATGAGTCAATATCACAATGAATAAGGTAAATATTTTACTTTCTATGGATGATGACTCGATTGGTAGTCTTACATGAATTATCTTAATGTTGACCTTAAGTTCGTAGAAGAGCAAAGGCGAATCTTTTTCAAAATACAACAAGCTAAGTTTTGAATTAAATAAGTGTAGGGATGAGCTGCTTCTTCTAAAACAAGCTAAGCTTGAGTGCGTCACTTTGCAAATTCAAAACGAACTAGTTAAAAGAAATCGGGCTCTTCAAGGCGAACTCAAAAGGTTCAAGATATTCTTGATAGTTGAATTGCTAAGAATCCTGGGGTCTTGGATGCCGTGGAGCCCCGAGTAAGAAGAGAGTCTTAGGTGAAGATCATCTTCCGACTCTCTCAACAAAGACCCGGTCCTAAGCCATTTGTGTCCGGTGGCATGATTACAGTATGTTGACTAGTCCCAAGCCCGGTGATTGGATTGATCGGGTTAATCCCGATAGTAAGCTTCCTAATTTCGATTACGGAAGAATTCTAGAGCACGAGTCAAGCTCTTAAGAGCATGCTTGGACTTCGATGTGCTTGAGAGTCTTGAACACATTGAGTCCAGGCGAGTCTAATGCAACGCTTCCACCCGGAACCTCTTCGTGGTGCTGCACAAACTATGACCTTACTCCAATGCAATTCAATCCTCATTCACCAAAAGAAAGTGCGGACTTGGTAGAACCATCCTAAAAGGCCAACAAAACCAACTCAACAAGAGTCTACTCCTCTTGAGACTTCCACATCGTTGACTCCAATCTGGTCGACCAAATTCAAGAATCGATCGAACTTGTAAGGAAGCTAGCGAAAAGATGGAATCCATTGAAAAAGTCCACTGAATCAATCAAGGATACAAAGTCGACTCTTCTAGTTCCTCAATGTCCAAGTCAAAACCCAAACCTCGGAGAAGTGTGATCTATGCCACTATACCGGTCATACCATCGACAAGCTGTTATAGAATCCTTTTTGTATGATCGCAAAAGGATGATCACATAACCGATCACTTATGATATGTAAGTTCACTCGATGAAGCAAACTATACCAAAGTTGGTCATCGGTATGCTTCAACCTCCAAGTCTGCTCAAAATTTAGAGCAAAACCCTTTCCTCCTTGTCCACTTGTGGGTTTAATGATCATCACCGATGATTGTCTTATGAACACATCTTTGTGATATTTGCGAAATCGACTCATAAGACATCCCGGCATGACGGTGTCATCCATGCAAAGAGAAGTTCCAAGAAACCCAATATCACCGATTCATCCTCGGTCTCTAAATGCAAAACCTATAGTAGCACAATGCACTTAACCACCGACCATGAATCGATTGCCAAATTCAAAGAGACCTTGAGACCCAAGCCCACCAAGAAGTGGGTCACTAAGAGAAACTAATTGAGTTTACTACTTGTGCGAGACATGCCGGGAGCCTATTTGGCATCTAGGCGAGTGGATGCTCAAGAAGCATGGCCGGTGTGAAGGAGTATCGCACAAGTATGTAAAGGAACCAGGACCCAAGGTAGTATTTGGTGATAACTCATCATGTCCCATCGAAGGTTATGGTTCGATGGAACCGCAATGGAATAGTTTCTCTAGAATAGCTTATGTCAATGGTCTCAAATACAATCTCATCAATGTCATCAACTATGTGACGCTAAGTACATTGTGCAATTCAATGACAAACAAGGTACCATTTTCAATGCCAACAAAGAGGTTGTTTTGATTGCTCCTAGAAGAGATGATGTTTATGTCTTAGACATGTCTACTCTTTATCAAGATGGAACTGTCTCTTTGCCAAAGCCATTGAAACTATCAACTGGTCGTGGCACAAGAGACTCTCTCACTTAAACTTCAAAAACATCAAAACCCGCAAAACAAAACAAGGTCCTTGGGTTATCATCCTTTGGTTTTTGCAAAAGATAAACCATGCTCGACCTATGAAAAGGCAAATGATGAGTGTCCGAATACTCATCATTTTATACCGCTCTAGATCGCAAAATCATCGAAAACACTCAAAATGCATCAAATGATAAAATATCACAAACAAGTGTTTTATATGTTTTAAATTCAAAAACATCAAAATCTGATGAAAAACGTATCAAGTTTGCAAAATTGGCAGTTTTAGTCCCCCAAGTTTCAACAATTGTCAAAAACAGTCCCTGGTATATCAAAATAGAGAAAAATGTCATTTAAGGTCCATGAGATTCAAAAGTTGTTAAAACAAACCCTTCAAAGTTTAAAATTTGCAAAATTACAACTTTGGTCCCTCAAGTTTGAAAATTGTCAAAATGGTCCTTGGAAAATTGAAATTGTCAAGTTTGGTCCTTGAACTTTTGAAGATTGTCACTTGTGGTCCCTTGGAATAACTTGGCAGAATTGGCAGAATAGGTCCCTCAAATTTCAGAATTTACAACAAAGGTCCCTATCATATTAAACCTTATACCCTTTTGGACCCGCCACTTAAACCTTTTGGACCTTTGCCAAATTTGACCCCCTATTATTATATCCGGTCAATCCCATGGTCAAATAAAAGCAGCCCCTTGGCGCCACTTTTTCTTCCTTCACCACCGCTTCCCCGCCACTCAAGCACAACCATCCCCCCTCCTCACCTTATCCTCTCCTTGTCCCCTCCACCTCAACAAGCCTCCAAAAACCATTAAATACTTCATCCTCCCATTCACTCAATCTCTCCACCTGTCAAATGCAAAATTCCCGCCAAAAACCAATCAATGGCCAAGAATGCTTCAACTCATCCAAAGGTC
Source organism: Chrysanthemum lavandulifolium (assembly GCA_022545495.1). NCBI lineage: Eukaryota > Viridiplantae > Streptophyta > Magnoliopsida > Asterales > Asteraceae > Chrysanthemum > Chrysanthemum lavandulifolium. The sequence continues at coordinate 480,304 of JAHFWF010000163.1, forward strand.
AATAATAGAAGTGGGAATTGATCAGAACAAGTGGAAAAAGGTTTTGGAATATAAAAGGAAGATAGAGGAGAGATGGAAGGAAGTAGTTAGTTTTTAAGTTCTTTCTTTTATGTCGTTTTTCAATAAAATGTTGTAGTTTTAGATTAAAAGTTGTAATTTCAAGTTCATATGTATCAAACTCAGTTGTTTAACAAGTGCAATCCAGTTTTAAGGTTTAATTCAAGGTTTAATATCACTTCATGTTTTAAAGTTCACTGTTGTAATTTTCAGTTTCAAATACTATTATCCAAGCTTTTAATAGCTTATCATTCAGCTCCATTAAGCTTATATAAGTTCCTTTTAGCTTTGTATAAGCTCACATTTCATTTTCAAGTAAATTTGAATGATGGTCAATAAAAGTCAACTGGGCTCAAATTGGAATGGAAGGCGATAATGGGTGTTCTGAGAGGTTTATTTGGGTTGGATTAGACTAGCATAGAGTAGGTTTGGGTTTGGTCTTAGCTCGCAAACATTTTGAAACCTGTGAGTGTCTGTTTACTTTTTCATTTTCAAGCCATTGCGTTTATGCTTGTATATGCATCTGTGGTCACAATTGTTTTCATGTGTTTAATTAGTTGTAATTAGGTGATGTAAACTCATTTTGATCGATGATAGTTAGTTAGTATCTATATCGGTTTGAGTTCAATTCGATCCTTAAAGTAGTGTTTGGATGAGTGCTTAACTGTGCTAGAGGTTTATATATTGGGTTAGATCGGTTTCTTCAAGCTTGATATAGTTATTTGAGTTCATTTCATCTTTGTTTCTTTGCAAGTTATGCTCTAAGTCAAAATTAGCTTGTACTGTTTGTTCTCTTAATCGTTGGAATCAAGGTTCGAGATCATCACATATAGGTGTAAGATTGGATAATCTAGCTTACTATAAGCTGTCATACATCATATTTAATCGAGTTTCACTCAACATTTGCATTCAAATCTCATTTTAGTCAAATCTTCAATCTATTTTTAAAAGTCAAAATCGGGTTATAAGCTAGTTTTTGCGAATTTGCAAACACCGCACAAGGATCAATACAAGTAATTAGGGTATAATATTTGGCACATTTGCGTTTTCTAGGTTGTTTTAATCCCACACTTTTAGTTTTCGGTTTAGCTTATTACATAAGCTCTTGAATAAGCTCAAGCAGTGGGGTCGACCATCGTTCTTCGCACATCGCTTAGCTTAATGTCTTGCTTGATTCTTGTTTGATCAATATCTTCTTCATTACTAGTCCTAATTAGTGAAATTTTAGATATAGTATCTCGCTAGGTGGGCTTGAGAACCACACTTTTGGTTTTCATGTTAGCTTATTGGATAAGCGGTTTCATCTGCTAAGCGATGAGATGATGATTGCTTATTTGCTTAGTGGTCATTTAGCTTAAATCCTGTTAATCTTGCAAATCAGTGGTTTGGGCTAGCTAAAACTTGTTGCATTTTAGTTATCTTAGCTTATTATAGCTTTTGTAAACAGTTGGTAGCTTTTGGACTCCATTTGCTTATTTAAGTGCTTATTTCAATAAGCACTTACACATCAGTTTCAATATCTTGCAAACAAGCCCATGTTTTTCCATTTTTCCTAGCTTCCTAATAATATTTTAGAGTTTTCCTGAAATTTTCAGATTTTTCTAAGTTGATTTGCTATTTTTCTTAATTTTAATTAGTTTTTAAGCATTTTTAAATAGCATTTAATATAAATAATTAAGAAAAAGTTCAAAAAAAAATAAGTTTTCATTTTTATTAGGTTAAGATATATATATAAGTCATAAAAAGTATTTTTCCATAATTTTCTTAGTTTAAAAAGTATTTTCTAGTATTTTAATTAGTTTTAAATAGTAATTAATTAGTAATAAATATATAAAAAGTCTAAAAAATATATTTTCAGTTTTAAAATTAGTTTTATCATACTTTAGATTTTTCTAAATCTTAATTTTATTTTTCTAGTCTTATTTCATATTTTCTTTTATTTTAGAGTATTATTAAATAGTTTAAAATAGTTTTTAATTAATAATTAGATAAATAGTTATAAAAATAATTTTCTTTTTCTATAACTTTTCTTTTATCATTAGGATTGTAAAAATGTATTTTTCATATTTTTAGGATTTATATTGTGTAAGTTTCACTTTTTATTTTGTACGTTTACGTAGTTTTTAATTTAAACGTACGTTTTAGGTTTTAAACGTTCATCACTTTAAATATAGTGATAGCGTTTATTTAATATCTTTTATCTTTTTAATTTTCTTAATTTGTATTTAAGTCGCTTTATTTTATAAACTTTTTCAGTAGTGTAATTATTCCATCCAATTCCTTACCGATCACTATCATTAGTGATCATTCTATCGTCTGAATTAGCGTTTGCACACCATTGAGTCTCCGTGGGACTTAACGACCCGGGAATTCATTATATTCTCCAGGACTTCATTGCATTCGTTTCCGGACTGTTTTAAGTCTGTTACGGTCGGCCATTCACAAGTGGCCGGCTTGAGTGATTAAGCAGCGGTTGGGGACGGATCAAATTTTAGCGCCTTGCCGGGAGGCTTTAGCGTGTGTTTAGCCTTTTCGAGATCCATTCTTGCACATACCCCATCTTTTGTAAAAGTTTTTGTAAAGTTATCGAAAATCCAAAAGTTCATTAACACTTTTCCTAAAGTGTTATCAACACCAAAATATTTTCATTCTTTGTTTTTGCAAATGTTTTCAAAAATCAAAAATATCCATCTTTACCCTCTCACATCTTTTGATTCTACATTTCTTTACCTCTATCCATTTGATTCTTTCTATGTCTCATCCTCACCAATCGGTTGTGAATGGTGTGGGGACCTCAAAATGGTGGAAATTGCCCGGTTGTGGCATTGTGAATCCGGAAGCGGGTTTGTCTATGACCAAAATCCTACAATGAAACAACTAATTTCCTCAACCAACCCCGCACTATGAGATGGAGACATATTCTTGTAATCTTGTGGAGGTCCTCACCCGAGTTTTGAGTGTCAAACAGGGAACACGCTTGTCTATGAGCATAATCCTTGTAACAATTATGACTACTCTTATCATGACCAACCTCCACAAGACCAAGCGATTCAAACACAACCTCGCAAATTCCTCATGAACTTCTCGAAAATTGTCTAGATATACTCAAAGATTTAAAAGAATTGGTTAAAGAAGAGTCTCGTCGAAAGCGTATCTTTGAAGAACAAGCGGCTAGAGTAAGTTCTCAATATTGGAAACCTCTCGTGTACAACTATGATGACGGCGACGACGACGATGATTTTGATGAGGAATCTACGACTCCAGTGGCAATCCCATTCCGTTTGAGCCTTTCATTTCGACTCTTCCCTTCACTCACGCCGGTTGAGAGAAGTGAATTCCTTTGGAAGAAGTCGATGATCCTATTTCTTTGAAATTTTTGATCCCAAAGACTCTCACTATGGGGATAAGCATCTCACCACTATTCGGAAGCGGAATCGTCTAATGTTGAGAACCTTATCCCGATCCCAAGTAGTCTCGAGGGAATTCTTGATAATGAATGTGATGTGTTTTCTCCTCTTTCAAATGATCTTGTTGAGACTTTCTCGATTTTGACGGTGATTATAGTGATGCCGATTCTTTATATTCTAAAGACATAGAATTTATTGATGCATCACTTCCACATTCCGAGATCGTCAACTTAGAAGAGGATGTTGACCATGTTGTTTCCACAACAATTAATCGACTATCACTAATCCCTTATTGAATTCGATTACGAATTTACTCTAAATTCGATTAATCCAATCTTTGATAGTGATGAGTCGACACGGAGACTATAATGGACGAGGTGCATATTTATAGCCACAGTACCGCACATGTCCCCCTCCGTATACTCTTCATGAGAGTTCTCGGTGAACTCACTCATATCATATCTCCGCCGGAGTATGATTACGTGGATGGCAAAAATCATGATCGGGAGAGAATCTCAATTTGCATAGTTATGACAAATCTTCCCACCCTCCCAACCGAGATGCCTTCCAACCCAAAGAGCTCAATCAATAAAATCCAAATAAGTGCAATCGCACTTAATCCCGAGGAAGAAGATCTAATCATGATTGTTATCATGATTTTCCTTCTTTCTTCACCTACTCGGTGACTTCCTCTCTTCTTCACTCCTTCGGAATGAGGACACTATTTTGATCCGGCATTTTCATTTATCATTTTGAGCGGTTCTATCTATATCTCATCGGTGTGGAACTTTCACGTGCTTCAAATGTTTGTCCAAACATCTTGAATGAAAGTCCGATGGAGATTGTTTCTTCCACTTTGCTTCCCATGAACCAATGAATGCGGGTCGAGTCAAGCTAGCGACTCGGTAACAAAAAACATTAGCACACACTATATGGGTTTTCACCCATATTTACATCTTCTTACCCTTTCTACCACCTAAGTGTGGGGTGATGCCCCATGTTATATATATATAAGTTACAAAAAAAAAAAAAAAAAATCTTTTAAAATAATGGCGTAATATTTCCCTTTTACGTTCTCGGTTTCGGCATAACCGCGGTACTTTGAATATTGAGGGCAATATTCATTTCTAAGTGTGGGGGAATTCTCACAATTTCATATATTATCCACCCAATTCCCCGTTTTGGCCAAAATTTTTTGGAGTAAGTGTTCTACACTTACTCATCTTGGTTATCGATCCGCCATGTACGTAAGACAAAAGGATTAGCTAATCCGAGAGCAAGCGGCTGCAGGTAAAGATTTCTCAAATCCGTTTATATGGCTTGCAATTTGCCCAAAATTGTATGGTTCTCAACTCACCATATCCTAAAAAGTGAAGAGTTGGCTAGCCCAAGGTTATGGCTTGTGGTAAAGGCGATGGAAAATCCATAATTGGTATTGACTCACCAAAGATAATATTGATAATTTATCTAAGAGTTGGCTAGTCGAGCAAGCGGCTTACGGTAAAGACAAATCAAATCCGTTCTGACTTATGATTTGCTCAAAATCATTTGGTTATCGATGTACCAAGGTTCTTACTTGACTGAAACATTTGGCTACTCCGAGTGATGGCTTTTGGTAAAGAGTTTTTAAAATCCATTAAAGTTCTAAAACATTGCTAGGGACTAGCAATATCTTAGTGTGGGGGTGTAAAACCCTAAAATCTAAAACGCGTAAAAAGACTAATTTGCCCTCTAAATTTAAAACTTATAAAATACGTAAATGCTCATTAAATGTAAATGTGACCTAACTTATAAAATGTTGTCAAACCAAGTATGCGAGAATGATTTACGTGTAAGTTTTAGATTTTATTTTCATCACACGTCTTTCTTTAGTTTTTCATGAAACAAGATACATTGAAGTTTAACTAGGAGCCCATTTAACTTATAAATAAACTTTGGACTTGGGCTTGGCCCTTGTTTTTCCTTGGCTCGTCAAGATCAAGACCCACACAAGCCCTCCTATTTTATTTTCTCCTGTCGTTTCATATCGGGACTTCACAACTCAAAACCCTAGCCTCCCTAGCACCAAAAGTGACGGCATCCAATATTTTCCCATTCAATTCAATTCAAGACAAAATGGTGTTCCAAGGAGGCTTGTGATCATATGTGATTGATTCAAAGGTGTGGTGATCGTGTATGTTTGAAAAGAAAGCTAGGTCGTGGGTTTAGTACTTATTTCGTGGGTTTTGAAACCATGGAAGGCTTGTCGTGACTCTTGGTGATTTTGGTACTCGTCTTGCTCTTCGGTACACGCTTCTAGGGTAATGTGTCCTCACCTCGTATCGTTTTTATTCTTGTTTTTCTTGTTTTGGTCGTGGGTATGATGTCCCTTTTAGGTCTTGTATCACAAAAATTGATCACATAAAATAATAGATTATGTTGTCACATTTAAATGATAAAATGGTTACATAAAATCATGATTCTAAACGCATACGATACGAATGATTTGTGGCTTGGTAAATGGTGTATATAATTATTGTAAGACTAAAATATGGAAGGGTAAACTTGATATGATGATATTAAATCAGGTTGTGTGGCTTACATGAGTCTTGGGTGCGTTTGGGTAGGTTAAACATGTGCTTATATTGGTTTCAATAGACCTTAAAACTGGACAGCATCAAATGTCGAATTTGTGTGTGTCATATATCGAATTTTATAAGTGCAATAATCTGGGTTTTTGATGGAAAAGTTTATTTTATGTCTTAGCTAAGTTTTCCAAGTGGTTTGGTTGAATTTGGAGTTGTCTAAATCGTATTTTGAATTTTACAAGTTCAAGTGTGTCAAAGGCGAGAAAGCAGGTGCGAAATTTGGTTGGATTGTTTGATTTTTATTTGCAAACCATAAGGAATTGGGAGCTCTCCTTTTACAGGAGTAACATTTAGGATATAAATGAATTTCTGGGAGTTTTGGAAATTTTTCCAAGGTGTCTAAACAGGTCCAATAAGTGTAAACTTTTAAGGTGTATTTTCGATTACTTTACGGACAGTGTCGGACTTGTGATTTTCCATAGGCCATTTGGCATAGAGATAGAACCCACCAATTTTGGAGACCCTTTTAAATCATATGGGAACCCCTGGATTTTACTTGATTTCATTTGAGCTAAGTAAGTATTTTATAAAATCGCTAAAGTCTGGTCCAAATATGAGTTTAAGAAAATGAAAGATAGAAAAAGGATATCATTAAGTAAAACACTTACACATGCATAAGAAGATTATAAAATGAGTATATAAGTAATATATGATATCAATTCGTGTAGATCGTTGAAGGAGATCTGACGTTGCTTCCAGTGAAACTTTCTTGTTTGCTTTGATTTCGTTGCTAAGATGCGGATATTCGACCTTATCTCTTAAGGTTTCTCGTGATTCTTATACATCTTTCGATATTAGCTTGATCTGTTACTTTGTACTCTAAGCCTATTGATTAAGGCTTCCCTATGACTTTGCTATGCTTCCTTTGATATGAACCTTTGATATGAACCTTTGATATGAACCTTTGATATGAACCTTTGATATGAACCTTTGATATGAACCTTTGATATGAAACTTTGATATGATATATGATATGAACCCTTATGATATGATATGCTTTGACCCTTGATCGATACAGAGCCAAAATTTGTTTCCTAGTCGGAAGGTAACTGACCGTGTCATTGATGCACCAATGGCATGACTCGGTGTCTTGAGTGATGTTGTACACCGTCCCATTTGATTTGATTATGAGCTCACTATATGTATATGATTTGGCCATTATTTGTTTTGGGGCGTATGGATGCATCCTAGATTTGATTTGTTTCGAGGATTTAATCGATTGGAGCTTTGTTTGGTGAATGATGTCGGGTGCAATCGCGTCTTCACAATTTTGGGAGTTAGCTACTCCATTTGTTCTTGAGGTCTCCCCTATTATGTATGGTATTCCGAGGTCACCCTCCGAATACAATGGCTACTATGATATGATTTGATTTGTTTTGTTGGCTCGTGGTAGATCTCTGATAACCCATACACTTTTGATAACCTATATTGTACCTTCTGTATTCCCCAACGCACCATAATCTGTATTACTTGTTTATTACTCAAGACCCTTATATGACTCACTCTACTACCAAGATATATATTACATTACTTTGATCTGTCACACTCTCATTCCGTTACTTCAGACTATGGTTCCATTCACGTACCGGGTTATTATATGTTTATTGGATTTGGTTATGCTATTCATGTGTTATGTGACTACCGATTACCCTGTTATGATATGATTAACATGCGATTATAAGATTTACCTGTTGTCATATGATGATATGCCATCTTACTGTTATATGATCCTTTGATTGGTCTGGTAACCGTACTTGTGTGAAATCGATTGTTGATCTGTTTATCTTTTGTACCTCGTTCGATTAACCTCGTGGTCTATGACTATCCGTGGTGTTCTTATCTGCTTGTTGTTGACCTGCCATGTTTGCATTTCTGTTTATGCTATGGTTTGATTGGGTAAATGGTTCAACTTATGAAGTCTAGCTTGTTAACTTGTTTAATTGCCCTGCTATGTATTTAATTCATTTAATTACAGTGTTCATACTGTATCCCTACTTGTTACGTGTGACTGCCATGTTTTGACTACCGATATGATACCGATTATGTCTTCAACTAAGGGTTTGACCTGTGTGAATTGCCATGCTCACTTATTAATTAATTGCTTCCGCTTTCCTGTAGACATTTGTTTGGCTTGTATGTCTCCGATTTCTGAATTTATTGTATGACTTATACGTGGTGTGGATGCTATACTGCTATGTTTGCTTATGTTTCGGTTCTTGTATGTCCGGTTTGTATGTGCTTGTTTATATGTCTTTGATGCTTTGTTTCGCCCGCTCTCCTTGTTATCTGTTCGTTTGGATATCTGTATAATTGTGTTGCGGGATCCTCTTTGACTCATTAATCTCATTTCGCAGCGACTTTGTTATCCGTTCCTTTGTTTCAATTTGCGTTTGATTTTATTTAGCTTTCGCTTTGTTATATCATTCTTTGGGCTTTTAAGCTCACCGCATTTCTTTTCTGCGAGTTTTAGGTTTGAAGATGGGCTTTGATTGGGCTGAGAGGTGGATCATCCGAGTAGACTAACCCTAGTTACATTATTATTTGGACTTGTTTTGGCGGGCTTTTGTTTTGAGATTTCATTTTATTTTAAACATTTTGGATTTGTAAATTTCCTTGTAAATCTTTGGTTTTATGACTTGGTACATTATTATTTAAAGACTTCCGCTTGAAAATTTTACTTGTATGTTACGATATGACACGGTGTGACACTTCTACCCTTGTCGGGTTGGGGTGTTCTGAGGGATTGATAGTGTCCAAATACTCATCATTTTATACCGTCTAGCTGCAAAATCATCCGAAAACACTCAAAATGCATCAAAATGATAAAAATATCACAAACAAGTGTTTTATATGTTTTAAATGCAAAACATCAAAATCGATGAAAAACGTATCAAGTTTGCAAAATTGGCGCTTTAGTCCCCAAGTTTCAACAATTGTCAAAAGCAGTCCTGGTATATCAAAATAGAGAAAATGTCATTTAAGGTCCATGAGATTCAAAAGTTGTTAAAACAAACCCTTCAAAGTTTAAAATTTGCAAAATTACAACTTTGGTCCCTCAAGTTTGAAAATTGTCAACAATGGTCCTTGGAAAATTGAAATTGTCAAGTTTGGTCCTTGAACTTTTGAAGATTGTCACTTGTGGTCCCTTGGAATAACTTGGCAGAATTGGCAGAATAGGTCCCTCAAATTTCAGAATTTACAACAAAGGTCCCTATCATATTAAACCCTTATACCCCTTTTGGACCCTGCCACTTAAACCTTTTGGACCCTTTGCCAAATTTGACCCCCCTATTATTATATCTGGTCAATCCCATGGTCAAATAAAACAGACCCCTTGGTGCCACTTTTTCTTCCTTCACCACCTGCTTCCCCTGCCACTCAAGCACAACCATCCCCTCCTCACCTTATCCTCTCCTTGTCCCTCCACCTCAACAAGCCTCCAAAACCATTAAATACTTCATCCTCCCATTCACTCAATCTCTCCACTGTCAAATGCCAAATTCCGCCAAAACCAATCAATGGCCAAGAATGCTTCAACTCATCAAAGGTCAATAATAGAAGTGGGAATTGATCGAGAACAAGTGGAAAAAGGTTTTGGAATATAAAGGAAGCTAGAGGAGAGATGGAAGGAAGTAGTTAGTTTTAAGTTCTTTCTTTTATGTCGTTTTCAATAAAATGTTGTAGTTTTAGATTAAAAGTTGTAATTTCAAGTTCATATGTATCAAACTCGGTTGTTTAACAAGTGCAATCCGGTTTAAGGTTTAATTCAAGGTTTAATATCACTTCATGTTTTAAAGTTCATTTGTTGTAATTTTCGTTTCAAATACTATTATCCAAGCTTTTAATAGCTTATCATTCACTCCATTAAGCTTATATAAGTTCCTTTTAGCTTTGTATAAGCTCACATTTCATTTTCAAGTAAATTTGAATGATGGTCAATAAAAGTCAACTGGGCTCAAATTGGAATGGAAGCGATAATGGGTGTTGAGAGGTTTATTTGGGTTGGATTAGACTAGCATAGAGTAGGTTTGGGTTTGGTCTTAGCCTGCAAAACATTTGGAAACTGTGAGTGTCTGTTTACTTTTTCATTTTCAAGCCATTGCGGTTTATGCTTGTATATGCATCTGTGGTCACAATTGTTTTCATGTGTTTAATTAGTTGTAATTAGGTGATGTAAACTCATTTTGATCGATTCTGATGAGTTAGTTAAGTATCTATATCGGTTTGAGTTCAATTCAGTCCTTAAAGTAGTGTTTGGATGAGTGCTTAATCTGTGCTAGAGGTTTATATATTGGGTTAGATCAGTTTCTTCAAGCTTGATATAGTTATTTGAGTTCATTTCTGTCTTTGTTTTGCTGCAAGTTATGCTCTAAGTCAAAATTAGCTTGTACCTGTTTTGTTCTCTTAACTGTTGGAATCAAGGTTCTGAGATCATCACATATAGGTGTAAGATTGGATAATCTAGCTTACTATAACTGTCATACATCATATTTAATCAGTTTCAGCTCAACATTTGCATTCAAATCTCATTTTAGTCAAATCTTCAATCTATTTTTAAAAGTCAAAATCAGGTTATAAGCTAGTTTTTGCAGAATTTGCAAACACTGCACAAGGATCAATACAAGTAATTAGGGTATAATATTTGGCACATTTGCAGTTTTCTAGGTTGTTTTTAATCCCACACTTTTAGTTTTCAGTTTAGCTTATTACATAAGCTCTTGAATAAGCTCAAGCAGGTGGGGTCGACCCATGTTCTTTGCATCGTTAGCTTAATGTCTTAGCCAGTTCTTGTTTGATCAATATCTTCTTCATTACTAGTCCTAATTAGCTGAAATTTTAGATATAGTATCTCTGCTAGGTGGGCTTGAGAACCACACTTTTGGTTTTCATGTTAGCTTATTGGATAAGCAGTTTCATCTGCTTAAACAGTGGGACAGATTGCTTATTTGCTTAGTGGTCATTTAGCTTAAATCCTGTTAATCTTGCAAATCAGTGGTTTGGGCTAGCTAAAACTTGTTGCATTTTAGTTATCTTAGCTTATTATAGCTTTTGTAAACAGTTGGTAGCTTTTGGACTCCATTTGCTTATTTAAGTGCTTATTTCAATAAGCACTTACACATCAGTTTCAATATCTTGCAAACAAGCCCATGTTTTCCATTTTCCTAGCTTCCTAATAATATTTTAGAGTTTTCCTGAAATTTTCAGATTTTTCTAAGTTGATTTGCTATTTTTCTTAATTTTAATTAGTTTTAAGCATTTTTAAATAGCATTTAATATAAATAATTAAGAAAAAGTTCAAAAAAATAAGTTTTCATTTTTATTAGGTTAAGATATATATATAAGTCATAAAAAGTATTTTTCCATAATTTTCTTAGTTTAAAAAGTATTTTCTAGTATTTTAATTAGTTTTAAATAGTAATTAATTAGTAATAAATATATAAAAGTCTAAAAATATATTTTCAGTTTTAAAATTAGTTTTATCATACTTTAGATTTTTCTAAATCTTAATTTTATTTTCTAGTCTTATTTCATATTTTCTTTTATTTTAGAGTATTATTAAATAGTTTAAAATAGTTTTAATTAATAATTAGATAAATAGTTATAAAAATAATTTTCTTTTCTATAACTTTTCTTTTATCATTAGGATTGTAAAATGTATTTTTCATATTTTTAGGATTTATATTGTGTAAGTTTCACTTTTATTTTGTACGTTACGTAGTTTTTAATTTAAACGTCGTTTTAGGTTTTAAACGTTCATCACTTTAAATATAGTGATAGCGTTTATTTAATATCTTTATCTTTTTAATTTTCTTAATTTGTATTTAAGTCGCTTTATTTTATAAACTTTTTGAGAGTGTAATTATTCCATCCATTCCTTACCGATCACTATCATTAGTGATCATTCTATCGTCTGAATTAGCGTTTGCACACCATTGAGTCTCCGTGGGACTTAACGACCCGGGAATTCATTATATTCTCCAGGACTTCATTGCATTCGTTTCCGGACTGTTTTAAGTCTGTTACGGTCGACCATTCGCAAGTGGCGGCTTGAGTGATTAAACAGCGGTTCGGGACGGATCAACAAACATCAAAGAGCATCTTTCAAAACAAAACAAAATTTCTCCATCAAAAGTCGCCTTTCACCTCTTGCATATGGATCTCTTTGGACCGATCGGTCCTAGATCAATCCAAAGATGAGAAGTATACACTTGTCATTGTTGATGAGTTTTCAAGATACACTAGGGTATACTTTCTTTCAAAAAAGTCGAGCGGTGACACAATAATGTCATTCATCGGGAACATTGAAAACCGTAATGACATTACTATTAAACAAATCAAGGCCGACAATGGTACCGAGTTCGAAATGATGAGCTTAAGAGTTTCGTGATGAAAAGGAATCTCCCAAAACTTTTCATCTCCTTACACCCCGAACAAAATGGGGTGGTGAAAGGAAAACAGAACTCTCATTGAGGTCGCAAGAACCATGTTAAATGGCTCACTCTCTCAAGCATTTACGGATGAGCGGTTAAAACGACTGTTACACTCAAAACAGGTCAATCATTGTCAAAAGACATAACAAAACCCCATATGAGATATTCAAAGGTAGACTTCGACATCAACTACTTTCATGTGTTTGGATGTCTGTGTTTATTCATAACCACAAGGATCATCTAGGCAAATTTGATGCTAAGGCGATGATGGATACTTTCTAGGTTACTCAACGATCTCCAAAGCCTTGAGGTATTTAACACAAGGAGACAACAAGTTGAGGAAACCTTTCATGTCACCTTTGATGAGAGTTCGAAAGCATCGGGTTTACCAACACCTCGATGGAGGAAATAGGAATTGATAACTCATCAAGATATCCTCCGATGAGTATAACACGAAATCAATTCCTCATACCAAGTCGATGCCGACATCTCATATTATGTCTTACCTCACAACTTTGTCACAACCAACTATCGGTGAATTCATTGATAATCAATCGGTCCACTGTTGGGATAGGCAACATCGATCCAAATGATCGGGAACACGTGATTCATGGAATCAACACAACAAAACATCTCAACGGATGTTCTTAATGATTACGTGGCTCATGCACCGAACTCACTCCCGAGTCTCTAGTGACCTCCTCAAGTTCGGATCCTAGACCACAAAGTAAGTGGACAAAATCTCGGGACATTGAGCTTGTAAACATCATTGGTGAACCCACAGGGCATGCTCACTAGAAGCATGGTCGCTAAGTTCTTCTGACTTCATCCAATGAATGTCTATATGTTGATTACCTATCGGATATAGAACCCAAAAGTGTCTTTGAGGCTCTAAAACACCCAAGTGGGTTCGAGCCATGCAAGAAGAACTTCAGCAGTTTGATAAAAACAAGGTCATGACCTTGATCAAATGTCCTCGGGATGTCATAGTCATAGGAATGAAGTGGGTTTCGAAACAAAAGCGATGAAAATGGCACTTGTCATTAAAAACAAAGCGACTTGTAGCCAACGGTTATAGTCAACAAGAAGGCATTGACTATGATGAGACATTTGCTCTGTTGCAAGAATGGAAACCATCGGGATCTTCCTTGCATTTGCTACCTACATGAACTTCAAAGTTTACAAGATGAATGTAAAAGTTCATTCTCGAATGGTGAACTCAAGGAAGATGTGTATGTTCAAGAACCTCCGGCTTTGAGAGTAGTGAATTTCGACTATGTACGTAAGCTTGATAAAGCCCTTTATGGATTTGAAACAAGCTCCTGGGCATGGTATGAAACTCTCTCGGCCTTCCCGATCCAAAACAAGTTTGTCGAGGAAAGATAGACAACACATTGTTTATCTACAGGACAAAACAATATATGATACTAGTCCAAGTATATGTTGTTGACATCATCTTTGGCTCAACAAACTACACTCTTTGCAAAGCAGTTTGAAAAGCGATGACAAAAAGTTTGAAATGAGCATGATGGGTGAACTCACATACTTCCTTGGACTACAAATCGAACAAGCGATAAAGGAATCTCTATCCGTCAAGAGAAATACACAAGAAATCTCTTGAAGAAATATGAGATATCCGATGGGCCTCGATGAAGACACCAATGGTCACTCCTAACAACCTTGGACCCGATCTCACCGGCAAGTCGGTCAATCAAACCCATTTCGAGGGATTGTTGGCTCACCGATGTATCTAACTACTTCGGACGGACATACAATTCTCGATGCTGTCTATGATAACGCCACACGCGTCGTTCGGGGTAAAAGGAACTTCCTTTTCTTGAGCAAGTTTTATAACACCCTAGGCGGTGAACCTAATCGTTGTAGTGTAGTATTAGGGTAAGCCACGGGTATTGATATCGTTCTCTAGGGGAATAGGAATGCTAGTGAGAAGTTACTACGCTAAGGTTGGGGTTGAGGAAGATTATTTTTTTTTATCTTTTTTATGTTTTTTTAGGAAATGGAAATGTACGAATCTCGGGGTTTGGATTTGGGGGTTGGTATTTCTACCGATTACTCTACTTATCTAATTATCTAATCTAGGTGTATGTAGTCTATGTCTAATTATTGTGTGCTCGTATGATAGTTTAAAGATGTATTTACTTAGGTTTTATTACTCCTTAATTATCTCCTATTGATGGTTGAATTGTCACGTCCTTATTCTTAATCGCGTTGTGTGTCTAAAGTCGTAGGGTATGCGTTTATCCCTAACTCTTTGAACTTACCAAAGGGTCTCGTCTACAAAACCCACTAGGGATTATAAACTCTAACTCTAAGGCCTCTTTGGATGGTTTATCCTACAACCGCTCTAAGTGCTATAGCCTAAGGTTCACAAAGATTAATCAAGCATTAATTACACAACGAATGACCTATCACATTACTAGATCATTAATCAATTAAGATAAGAGACAACCAATCAATATTTAATAATTAAGTTTCATATTCCTAAGCAAACACACAAGTAAATTAGCCGGACATGGAGAACATGCAAGCATACACACAAATAATTGAAGACATAATTGAATTAATGAAGTAAAACACTTATCTTGATGTAAGTTAGGGTTTGGAACCCTAAAATCTTGTACAAGACGACCTTGGTTCGGTTTAGGTTTTACTCCAAAGACTACACCCAAATCTTGAAAATTCGGATTCCATATATAAGATTACATATCGCGGCGGCCACCTTATGATTTGTGGCCGCCGGTCGCCGTCATTAGGGTTTCGTCTTGCCACGTTAGTCTTGCGACGGTGTCACCTTGTTCTTGTGACGCCGTCCTCTTGACTCCCGGCGCCGTCTGGATCAAATCTAGGCCGTCCGAGTTGCGACGCCTACTCTTTTAAAGCCCGACACCGTCACTTGAAAATAAGAATTTTGGCTTCGTATGTCGTCACAAAATGCTCCGACGGCGTCATAGATTAAGCGATGGCGCCGTCACCTTGTATTTTAGCAACTTGAGTGTCTCGATTCTTGACTTTGACCATTTTCTTTGTATATCCAGCCTTTTCGTCCAAATAAGTGCCATTCTGACAATTTGCCTTCAAGAGACCTAAAAAGTGAAAATGAACGATATTAAGTAATAACGGATACAAAAGTGATCAAATAAGGGCTTAAACGACCCTCAAAAGGTACATTTTAAAACATTATCAAATATCCCTACACTTGGTATTTGCTTTTCCTCAAACAAATGTGCTTTTAGCCAATTAATTTATAAGTTAGGGGTCATGAAGCATTGGTTTAAAACAGTCCACAACACATATAAGCCCCGTAAAAGTCATAACAAGCACGGAATTACATACTAGCACCTCACATGGGGTGTTTGGATACTCGCATCTCTCTCGGGTGTATATGAAATATAACAAGTTGAAATGGAAGATAAACACTCATTAACCGGTCCTAGTACATAGATTACCATAGGCTTGAGAATAGATCAAACCTCCATCGCTTTGGCGTAAGCACCTAGGAAAGACTATCAAAGAGGTCTTTAAAGGGTTGTAATGTTAGGCTTACGGTAGGAAACAAAGGGTTTGGTGGGATAGGCTATTTAGTGGTGGTAAGTCAAAATCTCTTATGTTACAAGCATACGAAGAATGGCGTTGCTAAGCCAAGACTCGACACTCTAAACTCTAGATATCCCAAACAAACAAACATAAATTTAAAGGATAGATGTAGGATGGTAGCCCGTATGTTGTTTTTTTTGTTTTTTTTGAACACTCTATTTTTTTCTTTCTCTTTTCTATTTTTTCGATTTTTTCATACACTTTTACTCTACCATCCTCTATGGTAACATCAAAATGATAGGGATTTATAAGCACATCCCTACACTTGAGTTTTTATTACTCTAACACTAATTTGACCCGAATTGAAAAGATCAAAACACTTGGGGTATGTTATTACGCAAATAAGGGAATTTAACGTTCCCTTCTAGTCATTTCATAAACTTTAACTTTTTCCCATGAGTCCCAATCGTCCCAAAACTGTGTACAAAAGATATGACTCGACTTAGCAACTCATGCAAGCAACTAGATAATTGAACTAAGGGTTTAGGGTGATAACAATAATGCACTAAAAGTGAGTGCATACAAGGTAGGCTAAGGCGATTTGGGTGTATATTTGGGGGTGGGGTGTAAACAATGCTCTTCATTGATATTCCGGAAAAATCGAAACACCACGAGAAGCGCGAAAAGGATAGGATCTGAGGGGTTAACTAGGGTATCGTGTACTAAAGATGAGTACAACGCAAAGGTGTGGGGAATTACTCAACCGATGTGGAAGAAGTAATTATATTCTTGGTATCAAACAAGGGTTATCCTAATGCCTCTTATCATTTAGTTATTCCTAACTACACAAGTGTAGTCTTACTAGCGATCTCGGGATGCATCACAAAACAAGTTCTAGAATCTATTATACTACCGGTTCACACTCTAAGCATTAAAGATGAATGCTTTAATTCCTACTAATCTAAGGGTGATCCTCACATTTTGGGTGGAATTTGGGTGGTAAAGGATTTTTGTGCTAGTCATATAATTTCCTATCCGTGAGACGCTTTTGTTAAGACTAATGGCCCACTCCTATATGTCATAAAAAATTTTAAATTTGGTGCCAAAATTACCCTAACCGACATTTTCTCATGGTTTATTACACAAATACAATTGGACAAAGCAAATATTCAAGGATAAGCATAGTTTCAAAGTTCCCGTTTTATTTTCCCTCCCTACACTTAAACTGAACATTGTCCCCAATGTTCCCCAAAAGTATCAAAGTTATGATAATGGAAGGTAATTAAAAATGAAAGAAACTAGTACTCCCCTGATTAGCTCGGTAGGATCCGTGTGTAGTGGTTAAATCCTTTCCAAGAAAAATGTATGCGTGAAAAGCTCCTTCCAATCTTTTGTTTCTTCTTCTTGATAAATAAAACCGCACATTCGAAGAAAACAAATGAAACCTTCGTAAAATCGTCGGTAATATATATATAAGACTCTACTAAACTAGGATATAATGCTTGTGGAATGGATGTTTACAATTTCGGAAAATTAAGACCGAAAATTCCAAAATTTATAAGTAGCTCGTAAACGAGAAAAATGTAATCATTGTTTTACTCCTTCCCGACACCTTCAGTTGCGATCTCGACGTCGTCGAGTTATCCCGACAAAAAGCGGTGCGATTTTCGAAAAAATTCTAGAAAATTTACATCTTTAGAATCGGAAAAATTTCTACAAAACATCCATTATGACTCGATACAAGCATTTGACTCGAACAAACACATATATATCTTTTAATTAATTGCTATTCTCATGTTTACGTTTCTTTGAAAACGTGTGTAATCCTTCCTACACTTATCCTTTATGTAAAATACCTTTATATGCAATTAAGACGAGGTTAAAAACAAAATAAAGCGTTTTTACAAATTTAAACATTAGAATAAGCGATCAATAAACGATATATGACACTAACAAGCAAACAATTAAGCATGGGTTGCCTCCCATGAAGCGCTTTTCTTTATTTATGAGTCTTGTAGCTAGACTCGTAGTCGTGCCCTTACGTTTTCTCGTTTTGCATTCTTAATGAGAATTCTATCATATTGACAAAATTTTCATCGACTCTATATCTAGGCCCGAGGGTCAAGCAATCCTTATAATAAAGCCTCCTTCTTTCCCACATAAATTTATAACCTTTTTCAACATCGTCCTTGCTTTCATCCTCAAAAGCTTTGATGTTGTCTCGTTCAAAAATGGGTAGATGGCCATATTCATTTGTTTTCCAAGGCATCCTATAAGTGATCTCATCGGTTACTTCCTTAAACCTAACCGTTCCATCATACGTGTCATGGCTCATTTTAGATGTTTCAACAAACGGTTTTCCTAGCACTACTTGGGATAAGCTATAGTCAATGACGCATCCTACATCTTCTAGGACCACAAAATCAACTAGGTAGGTGAAATTTCCTATAAAGACATGTACATCCTTGACTCTTCCCACAAAGTTGCAAACTCCACCGGATACTTAGGGTCTCTCCTAATATTAAGCAGCTCATTCATAATGTCATTGTAAAAGCAGATGACATCACATTAATGGAGATTCCGTATCTATGTAAGCATGGTCGACACTCCTATATCCGATCATACAAGGATTTTTAGGTTCCAAGGATTTCTCTCCTAATCTTGGGCATATCCTAATGATAGGTGATCGGGATTATCGATTATGTATCGATGGTAAACAACCTCTTCCTTAGTGGGGTAAAGATTGAAATAAGCACTATCCTCTTCATTTACGTCGTCCTATGCAACTCACTAGGATCTTTGATTTCATCAATGATTTGGTTGCGAAGAGAGTTGAAGGACCGATGGTCAAGTGGTTGACTTGGGCTAGGTGAGCAAAAATTAGCAAGAAAAGCGGGTAGTGAGATCTTCCCAACTTGAAATAGATCCGTGGGAAGATGAAAAGCCATTTACTAGCTTGTTTTCTTAAAGAGAATTGGAAGAGCAGCAGACGCGTGGTCTCCCGAGTAGTAGCATCAAGGTCGATGGAATCGACGATTTTAAGGAAATCCTTAAGATGTCGATTAGGATCTTCTAACGAAAGTCCATGGAATGCACATCCGTTTGCACCAACCGGATGGTGTCGGATCGCAGGGCCGTAGTTTGGGCTTGGTCGGGAAGCTCAATGGTGTTCCTATAGCCTAGGTGGTTTGGTCTCGAGTATTCACCAAGAGTACGGGCTCTTGGCGGGTCATTTGGTGGTAGGTTGATGAATGGTGGTTGGTTATCACCTCCCATGATGAAAAGTGATGGGGTTACGAACAAAGGTCACGAAGAAGGGGGATAGACTACGAGAAAGCTAAAAATTGAGAAAAATTTTACTTGATAGGAATCAAGCAAAGAAACCTAAACGAGGTGGACTACTAACTAGCTATTATATTCCCCGGCAACAGCGCCAAAACTTGATAACGCCACGCGCCGTTCGGGTCAAAGGAACTTCCTTTTCTTCGAGCAGTTTTATAACACCCTAGGCGGTGAACCTAATCGTTGTAGTGTAGTACTAGGGTAAGCCACGGGTATTGATATCGTTCTCTAAGGGAAAAGGAATGCTAGTGAGAAGTTACTACGCTAAGGTTGGGGTT